>JAZAYU010000214.1:512455-843524 GCA_038501625.1 Corbicula japonica
ATTGTGCTCGAACAGTTTTCAGGTAAACACGTGTCATTTTTTGTTAGTTTCTCTGAAAGATGTGTAACACTTGTTAGCGCTTACAACAACGACGATACTAATATAAATTGGAGTGTTATTTTATTTAAGATTATGTAAACATTCAAACTATCGAGACCACAGAATATTCTAGATTAAAAAATAAAGCTAGCCAGTGACATGCGGAAAAATTCATTTACAAAAACTAATCAAAGCACTAGTAACACTGAGTAATACACTTTAGCCTCTCTAATAAATGAAACAAAACGCACTTGTTAGAAACAACGCAATTGTTAGAAACTTGTCGCAAATCATGCGTTTTTTTCCCGAAGCGGATGTTTGAGGATGAGAATTACATTAATTCATCATCACATCTCTTCCTACTCGGTAAAGATAACACGATTGATAACAGGAATGTAAAATCCCCGCATCACCCCGAGTTCTCATTACTCATTTTGAAGGCCCGTATACTGAATACTATGTACAAAAATAAATGAACTACAAACGTTGTTGTTCTTTTTTAAAGAATGATATTTTAATCACAAGACTGTAAATTTATGAAACTTTTGTTACATAAAAAATGATATTTCATGTAATAATGCCTGCCGAACAATCGGAATCGTATGGAAGCCCTGGAGGGCCACTTTTGAGTTTCGACTTACGGATATTTTACTTTTGACTTTCTATTTATGACTTTCGACTTTTGTCTTGTGACTTATGGCTTCTGGCCAACCCATTATACACGTGCTCTAGAAGTTGAAATCATTAACGTTGGTTTCAGGTATGTTTTCCTAACTTTATTTTTTTTTGTTATTAATTTAATTGAGATTTGTCATTGAGGAGAGGGTGTGTTTAGAAGGGGAGATTTAATGTTATTTTATATATGCCTGTAAGGTTAATATTTATTACTGACTGTAATTCCACAAGTGATTGTATGTTTTGTTCAATTTTGAACTGTATAATAACAAGTATAACCAAGAATATACGTACAAAGCTCAATTTGCAATGTGCTCGAGTTCCATTTTGCATTAAGCTTTTATGTCTCATTTTGTGGTATATTCCGAAAACCAAGAAAAGAACACCTGAGAACAAAATTAGATATAGGACCATTCGAGAGTAAAACTTATCATGAGAGCATTTCAAAGGTGATAAGCTTTTCGCATCTAACTTTTCATACTCAGAGTCTTTATGAAACGCAGATAATATACTTACCTATTTTATACCACAACTTTATACAGGCTTATATAGAAGATAAACTTGTATTTCAGACACAACTACTGGATAAAAGATAATAAGGATGTAAACCTTGTGTCGATCTGTGTCTTCATCGTTATACTGTTCGGCATTACCCAAGCTACTGTGCCGAGACACTCCCTCTCAACTTGGAGTCAAATCAGCAAGAAGACGATGACAGGAATAAAAGAAAGAGATCGAGCTTCTAGGTTCTTTTAAGAAAAGATTTCCCCATAAACCTTTGTAAACTCTTACAAGTCTGTTTTATTATGTTCGACGAGTATTTCATTCGCAACAAATAGCAAACAAAATTTATTATGCGTTATGGAATTAAAAGGAATTAAAAGGGAACAGTTATATAAATGATTGTTGATGCAAAAGTATTTATTGATCGTTGTGATTAATGCTGTCTTTATTTTACGCTTTTTGTGGTTTGGGAATTATTATTACTTTTCACTTATGATTTTTCACTTATGACTTGTGCTTTCTGCCTAATAACTATTTAATTATAGCTTTTTAGTTATGACTTTTATCTTTTGACTTTAAACTTACAACTTTTGTATTTTGCTGTTACTCTCTGACTTGGTACAAACATTTGTTTTTACATGTTTTAGGTTAAGGCTAAATAAACAAATTTGTGATTCAAACACCAAACGCACAGCAGCCGAGATTGGTATTTAAGTCATATAATGTTGGTTCAGCCAATAGCATAAGAAGTGTTAAGAATGCTATAGAATTATTATTATTCTACATCTAATAAATTCATCCAATTAGCGTCCTTTAATTGTACCACGTGACCGACCAATATTTTCCCGTATTGGATCCAAAAAAGTCCGTATTTTTTTCATATTGGATGATTAAGTGCAAATGCACTTTACCATTGTTTTACAACGATAAAAGCCGTTGACCGTAAAAATGATCCGAATGAAAAAAAAATTGATGCAGGCAATATGACGCAACTTTTCAAGTAAGAGAAATGTAGAACTTAATAAAATATTGGACCGTACATTATGGAATATATATGGAATAGTCCTTAAATAGTCACGAAAACGCGAAATCACGATGCGAGAACGCGAAACAACGATGCGAGGTCGCGAAAGAACGATGCGAGGGCGCGATATTAATATCGCGTTCTCGCATCGTACTTTCGCGATCCCGCATCGTGTTTTCGCGTTCTCGCATCGCTGTTTCGCGTTTTCGTGGTCTCGCTGTCCTTAGGGCGAGATCACGAAAACGCGAAATCACGATGCGAGAACGCGAAACAACGATGCGAGGTCGCGAAAGTGCGATGCGAGGGAGCGATATTATTATCGCGTTCTCGCATCGTACTTTCGAGACCTCGCATCGTGTTTTCGCGATCTCGCATCGTTGTTTCGCGACCTCGCATCGTTGTTTCGCGATCTCGCATCGTGTTTTCGCGTTTTCGTGTTCTCACTCTTGAAGTCGCAGGGCGAAACAACGATGGCCTCAATGGAACACCGTACTTCTTTCGAATGAAACTGCAATTAACAAACAATAATGTTAGTCTAATTGGGTTTCAAATTATTTCGAACCCATATAAAAAATGAAGCTTGTGATTTATACGGTGTATGTCAATTTGAGATAACGCATACATGTAGGAATTATTTCATGTTATAGAAATGGAAAAAAGGATACCTTATGAAATACAATGCAATGTAAGCAAAATATGTTCTTTTCTGAATTAAATAAAAGAGGCATAAATAAATAATATACTTGTCATGAATATGAGCCTACGTGTTCTGTTTTTATTTGACTTAAAATAAGTCTCCTGTAATACACGAAGAATCTTATGTAAATGAACTTACATCGTCTGAAACGTCGTCTGAATCTGCCATTTTCCTGGGAAAAGATGCGACAAGCACGTGGGACAATAACGGAATCCATAAGTAATAAATCAAAAGTCAAAATCCATAAATCAAAAGTCATAAGAAAGAGGTAAAATAAACCCATAAGTCGAAAAAAAAAAGTGGCCCTCCAGGGCTTCCGTAGAATCGACATATTTTGAAGATTATGTGTGTAATGCGCATTCACTAGAACGACCCGGATACTGACCAGCCTAGTGTGGTCATCTTCAAAAATCTCGGACCGGTGTAGTAGATGCTATATTAATAAGCACGACGTCAAACCGTTTGCTTAAAAAACAACAATTCTTTATCATTTTAAAATTAACAGCGTAAGCAGAAAAACATATTTAATAATTAAAGCACTAAAAGTGCGGAAGAACTGTGTCTTTTTAAAGATATTGTCAGCTCTCGACGTAGTGAAATCCTATCTGCCGAATACCGCCCCACCCCCACCCAACCAAGCCCCCCCCCCCCCCCCCGCCAAAAAAAGAGATATAATTTAAAAAAGACTAAACAAACAAACAACAACAAGAAAAACCTTTAAGAATGCTGGGTTCCCAGAATGAAGTTAACTGGATATTTTTTCAAGATTTTGCCAGCGAGTTACCTAATGTTAGTCATCATTGACCAAGACGAAAAGCTGATATCAATCTACATGTAGTCGTTATGCACAAATTATTGAACAATCAACATATTTACAAATTTTGCAACGAAACAAATCATAGTGCGGTTGGCCTATACAACATACAAGTTTTGATGTGTTTTATGTAACAATTATTTAAAAAGACTTTTTAAAACAAAGTTGGACAAAATCGGATCATTATCTTGAAATTGATTTTCATCGTTTCTCTTATATCCGGCATAGATGTATCAGAAAATATGTACACTTGACTGTTAAAAATTTCTATCTTACCTTTAAAACAGTCACAGTAATCGAGAAACGTGTTATACAAACTCAGAAAAAGATCATATGATCATATAAACAATTCCTATTGATATATATAAGTTTGATTTTACAAATTTTAGCGGAAAAGTCACAAGTCTTTTGACATGTGAAATAATATTATATTGATACATATTTATGTGATTATATTACAATTTAACAAGATGATACTGTGACGATGACTGTGAATCTGCTAGTCTGATAGCCAAAGGATTTAGTGATATTTTGAAAGCAATGAAGTGAACATGGGGACCATCCTTTTGGTTGTACATAATGAAGGTCACTCCGGACCTACATTGTCATTAGAACATGTATTTAAAAGTTTAGAATATAATACACAATATAATATATAAAAAAACGACATGAAAATGTTGCACAACTTTTATTTAGTTGTACTACAATTCCTATTTGTTCGTTGCCCCAATACAACCTCCCGAGCACTGAAATAACGTTACGCTTTATAGTCGAACACTGTGCGCAACGTCTCTGTCATTGATCAGTATCGCAATATATTTTTTAACCTTCTACAGTTTTTTACAAGAAATTTGTATCTTAAGAAACAATGTATCTTTAAAATGTACAATATATAAAACATAATAAAATGAAAAAAGAAGCCGTTTTTCGACTTCAGTTTTTGATTCCACTATCTCAGGCAATCTTTCGAATGCCCCGACCTCGTCTTGATGAAAGTTTTCTATATTCACTTTGACAATAATGTCTTCATCCGATATGCAGTTTGTACATAATATGACGGCCGCTACCTTTCTGTTTTCCCTTTCCCTGATTTCTGCATCCTAAATAAGAAATAAAATAGTATTCGTAGTAGTAGTAGAAGAAGTAGTTGCTCCTATGGTTGTAGAATAAGAGGTAGTAGTAGAAGAAGAAGTTGTAGTAGTAGTTGTTGTTGTTTTTGTATTAATATTAGTAGTAGTGGTAGTAGTAGTAGTAGTAGTAGTAGTAGTAGTAGTAGTAGCAGCAGTAGGGTAGCAGCAGAAGGAGTAGTAGAAGGGATATTGCATGTTAAATTATAAATACAGTAAAAACTCCCTAAACCGGTGGTCATCGGGACTGGAGAAAAAGTCCGGTTTACAGAGGATTCCGGTTTATAGAGGATTTCACCTTTATCACCATATTTGACAAGTGTTGTTCTAATTAGTGTGTTATAACGCCTTTTCTTAGTCTAAATTGAATGTTGGTTGCTTTGCAACATTTGACATATTTAGAGAATAAAAATAACAAAATTAATTTTATCCAACATTTTAATTTATTTTCTCATAAAAACATTTTTTTTCAATAAACTCAATTGATTACATTTGTGAACATGTATATATTCAAACTACATGTTATGGAATCGTAAGCATGCTTTTCACAGCCCTCTGTGAAATCGCCAACTGATCGACCGATTTGGCGAAATTGCAGCATTAATTACAAAAGAAAGACAGTCACGGGTGTTTCAAACAAAAATTTAAACAGACAATTAGATAATCATCGTCTTCTCAACTCGTATTTGTTTACACAACAGTCACATCTCCCAGTTATTAACCATTGTAATTTTCACGCCGATTACATAATATGCGCGCCTCTAAAGGAAAACAACGGATTATTTGGCACACTTGACAATACACAAGCCTTTGACAAGACAGCCCGAGTTCGTCACATTCGATGACAATTATCAAAATTCCGGTTGTTAGAGGTTTTTTAAATAGCAAATAGCAAATAAAATCGTAAAAATAAGGTCGGTTTCCGGAATTCGGAGGTTCCGGTTTTCAGAGGTTTTCTTTTCTATAAAATAAGAAGGAAAACAATCGGGACCGTAAAAAGTATGCGGTTTGGGGAGAATTCCGGATTATAGAGGATCCGGTTTAGGGAGTTTTTACTGTATTACTTAGGATTCTTTAAACAGTAGGAGTACAGTAGACCTTTTGAGGTAAACTGTGTATTGTACCTATTATGATAAGCAATGGTCATTATAATAAGAATGGACAGAAAACATTAGTATATTATTTTTAGATTATGTCATTACATTCCATATGTACATGTAATATGTTTAATGTTGTTTTCTTTTTTCTAACACCATAATACGTACATGTTCTATGCGCTGACAAGAAAAGCTGCAAATTTTGAAATTGACGTTTATATTTTTAATGACAAATAACATTTTGTACCTTTTGTGTCTCTCCACTAGTCAAACAAATTTAGTAAATACCACCTCTTCTTTTACGGAATTCCGTTGGGGGCCATCGTTGTTTCACACTTTCGACCTCTTGGGCGAGAACACGATGCGAGATCGCGAAACGAGATAGAGAAACAAAGATGCGATATCGCGAAAACACGATGCGAGGTCGCGAGAGTACGATGTATTAATATCGCGCTCTCGCATCGTACTTTCGCAACCTCGCATCGTTGTTTCGCGTTCTCGCATCGTGTTTTCGCGCTTTCGTGGTCTCGCCCTCAGGACAGCGAGACCACGAAAACGCGAAAACACGATGCGAGATCGCGAAAGTACGATGCGAGCACGCGATATTAATATCGCGCTCTCGCATCGTACTTTCGCGACCTCGCATCGTTGTTTTGCGTTCTCGCATCGTATTTTCGCGTTTTCGTGATCTCGCCCTAAGGACAGCGAGACCACGAAAAGGCGAAACAACGATGCGAGAACGCGAAAACACGATGCGAGGTCGCGAAAGTACGATGCGAGAACGCGATATTAATATCGCGCCCTCGCAATATCGCTTTCTCGCATCGTACTTTCGCGATCTCGCATCGTGTTTTCGCGTTTTCGCGTTCATCGTTCTCCTGAGGGCGAGATCACGAAAACGCGAAATCACGATGCGAGAACGCGAAACAACGATGCGAGGTCGCGAAAGTACGATGCGAGGGAGCGATATTATTATCGCGTTCTCGCATCGTACTTTCGAGACCTCGCATCGTGTTTTCGCGTTTTCGCGTTCATCGTTCTCCTGAGGGCGAGATCACGAAAACGCGAAATCACGATGCGAGAACGCGAAACAACGATGCGAGGTCGCGAAAGTACGATGCGAGGGAGCGATATTATTATCGCGTTCTCGCATCGTACTTTCGAGACCTCGCATCGTGTTTTCGCGATCTCGCATCGTTGTTTCGCGACCTCGCATCGTTGTTTCGCGATCTCGCATCGTGTTTTCGCGTTTTCGTGTTCTCGCTCTTGAAGTCGCAGGGCGAAACAACGATGGCCTCAATGGAACACCGTACTTCTTTCGAATGAAACTGCAATTAACAAACAATAATGTTAGTCTAATTGGGTTTCAAATTATTTCGAACCCACATAAAAAATGAAGCTTGTGATTTATACGGTGTATGTCAATTTGAGATAACGCATACATGTAGGAATTATTTCATGTTATAGAAATGGAAAAAAGGATACCTTATGAAATACAATGCAATGTAAGCAAAATATGTTCTTTTCTGAATTAAATAAAAGAGGCATAAATAAATAATATACTTGTCATGAATATGAGCCTACGTGTTCTGTTTTTATTTGACTTAAAATAAGTCTCCTGTAATACACGAAGAATCTTATGTAAATGAACTTACATCGTCTGAAACGTCGTCTGAATCTGCCATTTTCCTGGGAAAAGATGCGACAAGCACGTGGGACAATAACGGAATCCATAAGTAATAAATCAAAAGTCAAAATCCATAAATCAAAAGTCATAAGAAAGAGGTAAAATAAACCCATAAGTCGAAAAAAAAGTGGCCCTCCAGGGCTTCCGTAGAATCGACATATTTTGAAGATTATGTGTGTAATGCGCATTCACTAGAACGACCCGGATACTGACCAGCCTAGTGTGGTCATCTTCAAAAATCTCGGACCGGTGTAGTAGATGCTATATTAATAAGCACGACGTCAAACCGTTTGCTTAAAAAACAACAATTCTTTATCATTTTAAAATTAACAGCGTAAGCAGAAAAACATATTTAATAATTAAAGCACTAAAAGTGCGGAAGAACTGTGTCTTTTTAAAGATATTGTCAGCTCTCGACGTAGTGAAATCCTATCTGCCGAATACCGCCCCACCCCCACCCAACCAAGCCCCCCCCCCCCCCCCGCCAAAAAAAGAGATATAATTTAAAAAAGACTAAACAAACAAACAACAACAAGAAAAACCTTTAAGAATGCTGGGTTCCCAGAATGAAGTTAACTGGATATTTTTTCAAGATTTTGCCAGCGAGTTACCTAATGTTAGTCATCATTGACCAAGACGAAAAGCTGATATCAATCTACATGTAGTCGTTATGCACAAATTATTGAACAATCAACATATTTACAAATTTTGAAACAAATCATAGTGCGGTTGGCCTATACAACATACAAGTTTTGATGTGTTTTATGTAACAATTATTTAAAAAGACTTTTTAAAACAAAGTTGGACAAAATCGGATCATTATCTTGAAATTGATTTTCATCGTTTCTCTTATATCCGGCATAGATGTATCAGAAAATATGTACACTTGACTGTTAAAAATTTCTATCTTACCTTTAAAACAGTCACAGTAATCGAGAAACGTGTTATACAAACTCAGAAAAAGATCATATGATCATATAAACAATTCCTATTGATATATATAAGTTTGATTTTACAAATTTTAGCGGAAAAGTCACAAGTCTTTTGACATGTGAAATAATATTATATTGATACATATTTATGTGATTATATTACAATTTAACAAGATGATACTGTGACGATGACTGTGAATCTGCTAGTCTGATAGCCAAAGGATTTAGTGATATTTTGAAAGCAATGAAGTGAACATGGGGACCATCCTTTTGGTTGTACATAATGAAGGTCACTCCGGACCTACATTGTCATTAGAACATGTATTTAAAAGTTTAGAATATAATACACAAGTCTACAAACATTTTAGTGTGTAAAAGGAATCGAGATAGCGTAAAACAACAGTAATTTATATAAGGTGGGAGACAATTTTAAATGCTCAAGAAATAAGGAAACACATATTCGGATGGAAGGGGTTTGATAAGATGACCGCCTCGTACTAGGGATTATTTTTCCGCTGATTTATACTTTACTGCTAAAGTTTTATTGTTAAAACTACATGTATAGTAAGAAAGCATTGAAATAAGGTTGCATTTAGGTACAAATATTACATCAAATACCAAGATCTACATTTTTTTTATTTTTGATCCCAATTTACATACCCTTCCAATAGTTAAATCAAATAAAAAGGGAGATAATAACTTTTTAAAAATTATTTAATATTTTGGTGACAATTAATATTCATTGTTTAATTAACATATACCGATCTTAGAATAAAATTTTACTTTTTCGATTTGTTAATATTGAATACTTATATTAGATTTTCAAACTTGTTTTACATTATCTTTTGTGCGTATGTAAGTGCCAGGTTTTTATTGTCTTCTGCGTGAAATATTTTTAAAAATCCAAGTACGCGTAACGTAACCGCACCTCGGTTATGTTTTATCGTCTATTTTGAATGCATTGGTTTCCAATGCGTAAAGAATGTAGAACTAAGGTTTCTTATCAGCTTTTGCAGACGGAGCTGAATTTAGAGTTCGTTAGAGCAGTGCGATACTGATCAATGACAGAGACGTTGCGCACAGTGTTCGACTATAAAGCGTAACGTTATTTCAGTGCTCGGGACGTTGTATTGGGGCAACGAACAAATAGGAATTGTAGTACAACTAAATAAAAGTTGTGCAACGTTTTCATGTCGTTTGCATGTTAATATACTAGCATATGTATATGCAAACATACATTTTGCCATTCAAAAGTGAACGACCGTGTAATACTGAACACGCTGTAAAAATTTACTTTAAATACAAGAGATCACCTGACGCAACATTTTTTAAACCATACTGCGTAATAAGTACCTCCAATTTAATTTGATGATAGATTTTTAAATGTCAAAAAAAGAGACTGAAAACAAACCGAACTGTTTATTTGGATATAATGGAAAAAAATACACGTAATTCTGACATGAAATTTAACAGCGTAGGTTAATTAATTAAAACATTTTTGTTAAATTATTATTTATTCATTCATTACACTAGTGGATAGCATGACATATATAATATAAGACGCAGTTATAACAGAAACTGCATGTAGAGCCCCATCATTTCTTTTCTTTTAAGTGATGATAATTAACTGATACTCATTTTGTAGAACTAGCTCACTTAGGCATTTCTCCGTGGTTGTTGTAGTCGAGTTTGTTCTAAGAAATATGCGTAATAGGGCACTTTGTCTTCGTGGGAATTTAGGGAGTGCTATTTCTAGCCGTTTAGGCGGACACAATTTTACAATCACTGCACTTAAATGATATAATTTCTATCTTGAATATATTACTCAAAATGAAATTTAAAGAAATAACAAAACACTCACATTTTCTTGACGTTATCTGATGACGCCAAAATGGAGCAGTTCACATTATTGCTAGACATGAATTTGTATTCATAGCGTTTTAACTATAACTCTATATACAACAAGGTATATATGTTAAGATAAAGCGAAACAATTACAATATTAATATAGGTTTGTTTCTCATATTATTAAACGCAACTTTTCATACTTCTACGGGAACAAACGTCAATTTTAGAATTAGCGCAAATTTTATGGATTTTCACAATTTTGCTAGACAGAGATATTTTAAAACTGTAATTTAAGTTATGTGATAATTTAATATATTTTTATATAGAAACGTAAACGTAAAAACGCAGCACCACTCAAAATACATGCACAAAATTATAATTTTTAGTTGAACAAAGTTTGCACGTGTTTCCTAACAGATAAGCAGACTGACTCGTACTCGGGATGATATACTTCATGCTGAAGTGTTCTTGTTAAAGCTTAAGTTAGATATCATTAAAATAAGCTTCCACTTATATACCAAACTACAATTTTTACCTAAGATCTACATAATTTATTTTTTATATCCAATATTACCTATCTATCCACCAGTTCAATCGAATAAAAAAGGGAGATAATTAAAGCTCTAAAGTTTTCTTTGATTTTTTTTTATAATCGATATTTATTGTTTAAGTAACAAAAGCTGCTGTAAAAATAAAATAATCTTTTTTGACTAATAAGTATTAAACAATTTAATTATGCAATTAACTTCTTTTATCTGAATTTTTTGTGTGTTTATAAGTATAAGGTATTTATTACCTTCAGCGTGAAATATAAATCCGATAACATTTAATGTACTCGCACCTCAGTTACGTTAATAGCCAATTTTGAATGCATTGGTTTCCAGTGCGTAAAATGTGAGTTCGTGCGATTTCTGACGGACGTAGAAGGTTCATCTCACTCAGAACATCCATATTTAAATTTGCGGCACGCAGTACCAACCTACGGAACTGTGGTAGAATCTCCTCGTTAATCTATGAAGAAAGCTCAATAGTCTTTTTTTTCAGTTATTTCATAAATGACTGAAAATCCTGGACAGTTTTCATTTTCATTAATACACAGTTGCAAAGACTAATTTTTCAACTAGATCTTTTATATTCTTGCAATGCGAACTCATTTTTTTTATTATATAATGGTTGAAATTATTTTTGAGCCAATGACGATGCAGTATTTTTCAAATATTTCGAACCTTAAAAGGCATTAAGTCGCGCGTTTGAAATGTGTTTATTATAGGTCGATTTCCTCCATATTATTGTTCGAACATTTCTTGATAAACGCCAGTATAATTCGTTGACGATCTTCTACAGTTGTCAAGGAGGCGTGACTTAGAAAGTATAAAGAAAAGTAAATCATTTAAATATATTTTTTTTGCTCTGACTTTTTTGGCTTATGATAATCTTCTTAAATTGCTTAACCTTAATTTCATAAATACGTCTCTTTTCACATAGGCAACCTGTTTAGATCCAGATCACCCATTAAATCAATGTCATCTGATATGTATTTGCACGTGTTGGTCTCGTTGTATTTTGCCATGTAATAAAAAATATATTTTTTAAGTAGGCTAAAGGGTAAAATGGAGCTTCCATGGATAAGCCCTTGTTTCTCAACCCAAGGGCAGACTGGTACACAGGTTTTTTTAACTTCCTTCCTGAGAGTCAGTTATGTTCACCTGGTGTTCTTAGATAATTGAATTTCATAATTCACTTTCTAAAATATTCTCACAGTACATATATGTTAACGGGCCATTGAATGACAAAACTACATTCAGTGTGACTATTGATTTTTAGGGCGGCGACTGTTTTGTCAGTTACAAAAATAATTTCGACCATTATATACGTTATAGTTTATTTGGAGGCTGCGCTGGGCCTGACCGTTTAATTTTTATACAAGCCTCCAAATAAACTAAAACATACACTCAACAAAAGTTCTAATTGGTCACTTTTTGTCCGTAATTTTTTATTAGAAAGACATTGAATTCACTCTTTATTTATGATCATATAAAAGCGCAAAATATGCATATCAGGAATCGCCACACTCAAAAAACACAGCCTCCCCACGCAGCGAAAAAGAAGAGAGGAAGAGAGAGAGCGCATGTTTTATATAAGTATGTCAATTAAAATAGGACGCCACAAACAATTAACGAAGAAGAGAACCTTTGGGGATACCGCCTAGGAACGGTCAGTGGCAAAACGAATTGCCACTGGGGGTTTAAACCAGGTTCTAGGGTGCACCAACCTCACACTTGCCCCAACAGGTTCTCGTATCACAAAACAAGTACAAATTGTCTTGGTGAAATAACTCCAACCCACCCATCAGCTCAACAATGTTGCATGCAAAAGCATGCAAACATATAAAGTTATAAACATAAGAATTTAATAGCATTGCAAAGCCAAATGGCGGGTACTCAATGATCTTACCGAGACCAGAGCACCTGGAGTAAAATCAGCAAGAACACGATGACAGGGATAAAAGAAACAAATCGAGCTTCTAGGTTCTTTTAAGAAAAGATTTCCCCATAAACCTTCATAAACTCTTACACCCCTGTCACAGTCGTGCAACCAAAGAGGTAAGCATAATGATCAACTGTAGATGGGTTAATCACCAGGCCTGCAGAGCGCTGTAAAATATCATGTTGGTAACCTTTCTTTTTAAAGAGCTTGGTTCACGAACATTCATATTTGGCCCCCGTTTTGGGGTAAAAAATTAAAATTTGAAATCCAAGTCAATAAGCATATTTTGATGTTATACATACTTTGTTGTTTACTTAAAACTAATAATTCAGCAATAGTTTGTTTGTTTTTAGTATTTATTATAGTAAAAAGATACCCCTATGTGGCCTAAAAATGTTTGTTTTTGTGTTTTTCTTGGTTTTCTATTGTTGTTTTTGCTGTGGCGGCATCCTCTACCATCTAAGATATTTTAACTATGTATTACTATCCATAAGAGAACTAAAATATAAAAATATGAAAGTTGGTAAATGTTGCCGCCACTTTCAAAAATATCTAAATTTATATCTGTGTTCATTAGCTTTTTCTGTCATATTAAAGGGATAAGGGTATTCTGAATGCAATACAACAGAAAGATTCCGCCTTGGATAGCTTTTTTGTTGTTCTAAGTAGTACTTTACGAAATATTTCTTAAACAGACGTATTTTATTTTCAGAAATGATGTTGAAAATTTTAAGTCTTTTCACAGCGTCACCCGATTTACCGAAAGCGACCTAATTACCGAAAACTACCGAAAGCGACTTTGATTTACCGAAAGCGACTTAAAATTTTTTTATTAATTTTCCCTAGTAAATAATGATTGTTTTTTATTAATTGTGATGTTTTAATGAATGATAATTAACATATTGATTATTTCATACAAACATTTGATAAATTAATACAAAACACTTATTTAAAATTGACAGAAAGATGGTATATGTGCGGACTTGTAGTTAACATTCCATGTCGCATACCGAAATCGCCAAATACACTTCATAAATATTATAATCTTATGTCTAGCGTTAATCTGTAATTATATTGCTATAATTCAATAATATAGTCATACAAACTCCTAAATACTTTAGTGTTTATGTTTTTAGAAAGATCGTTTATATAATGAGCGAATATCTGAAAGTGTGCCGCCGAAAGATACAGAAAGCTAGCAGAAAAATAATCTCCGGTCATGTATCCTCACGTGCGTCCGGAAAGCTATATTTCGCTATACAAGGAACATTAAGTACAATTCACTCCGCATTAATTTAAATATCTGAGTAAGATGCAAAGGCTATGAGCAACTGATGTGTTTGTTTTTCAAGCATGCATGCGTTTTCGGTAAGTAGTTCGTTTAGAACTGAAACTTTTCAAACCAAAATGTTATATACTGAAGCTCATGTACATGTTGTAATACTATAAAGTTATTAACTTGAGTAGCATTTGATACGTATTTTTTCAGTATAAACAGAATAAAAGAATCGTGCAATGTCAAGGGAGGTAACCTGTTCTTGACTAACGCGAAAGTGCCTACTGTCGTTAAGGCAAAGGCAGATCACTTTTTCCAAACTTGCTATTGCTGTATAATCATATTAAGACGAAACGAATGGTATAATGTAAATATATATAAATATTTGACCAGAAGTCGGATAAAATGCTGTAATTCGCATGTGCTGTACACTCATTTAGAAGCTCAAAATAAACAACAAGCGCAGTAAAAATGTCAAAGATCACCACCGGTAAAATCTGATGTAAAAGTTCTTACATTTTTCAATTTTATTTTTTGATAGTTGAAAGCCTTTTCGGTGCGGAAAGGATGCGACAGTCTTAATTTAAATGTTCAATTTCAAAACAAGACGTACAGTTCTTGTAATACTTGTTAAATAATTAAATGTTATTCAGCGTGCCATTCATGCGAAACTTTGCTAGACCTGAAATGAAACAGATTTTACCACCCACGACGAAAACTGTACACATGCAGCGCGCAAGAAGCGTGTATTTCGTGCAAATCAAGCCTTTTTCATTGCATGTCTGACGTATTGTGAACGTTTAATTGTACGTCATATATTTATGATGTATGCGGCGAACGAAAAGCGTGCATTTCGTGCTAATCATATTTTTTACCGCCAAATATCCAGACATCTGAATCATATAATTACAGCGTTTGATTGTAAGTCATATGTTTAGGGATATGGGAAACATCACGCTTCGGTCGTTTAGCATGTGCGTTATTTTCACTTTTGGTACTCTTAATAAAATTAACTAATAAATAATTATGAGGCATTTAAATTAAATTTTAACTATGCATTCTGCTAAAAATAACGTTTTTTACGTGTCGGTACGCGCTTATGGAACAAATTCGTCCAATTTTTCATGAATTAAATACAATGCAAAATATGTGGATAAAAAGATATTTCTATTTTCTACACAACACAGTCTACAGAACAAAAATCGGATGACAGACAATAAAGTTATATCGTCAGTGATTTTCCAAAATCTCTTAGCAAATTTTTTTGGCTAGAATATTTTTTTTCAGGAGAGACAAAAAAAGGTTTCTGGCAAAATCACTTACCTACTAAACATAAAAACCCACCATAACAAAATGTACTGCCAAAATCTCGTAACTCATTTAAAGGCAAACTACGTAAAACCCTATAAAATAGATTTAATGTGTATTTGAAGTATTCGGTAATCGTCTGGATAAAGCTTATTCACCCACACAGCCTGTACGTGTTCAGTAAGCCACTAGAAACATTTTATTTTTAATTATCATACAACATTGCAACAAATCTTATTTTTCATGAAAATTTTACTCAAATAGGTTATTAAATGATCTATAAATACGCAAAATGTAATTAAAATAACTTACGATTCTGTAGATCTATTTAAATTGAAAAAGAAAACACTTTTTGGCCTGTTTTAGATGTCATTAAAATTCACCGCGTTCGTTACGCTTTTTTCACTGACAATTTATTTCAGCCAATCGAGCTACGAGTTTTTGGTCACATGACTTTTCTAGGGGTTCCTATTGGCGTAGAACAACGAGATTTTGACAGAATATGCGGGAGTTCATTATCGTAAGAAAGAGTTAAGAAAAAAAAGTCAAAATCTCGTAGCAAATTAGTTACGAGATTTTGGAAAACACTGACGATATGCAAATAAGCAACCGAAGTGCTATTCTGAAACGTCACTTTTTTACCCGCATTGGCTATTGTCGAGCCTATTTTGCAAGAAAACTAGATAGTTTAGGTATGTTTTTTATTTTGTCATTCTGTTAATTTCCACATCAACAGTATCATATCATAAATTGAAAAAAAATCACCGTTTTCTTATTTGAACAAAATTATGACAACCGCATTTGCAATAAGTTAATGTTTTACACGCCGCTCCGGGCATACGGAACAAATATGGCTCATTTATCATGAATCAAACACTAAGAATAAGATATGGACGGAAAGATAATTTAATTCTCTACACAACAAAATTTACAAAATAAATATCAGATAACAGACAATAAAGCTATATGCAAATAAGTGACCGGCGTGATGATTCCAGAAGAACGCCACTAGGGGGCGCGTTCAATGTGATTAACGTGACGTCAGAGTAAAACAGACGTTGCTATGCAACTCGGGACGTCAAACTCTATCAACCTGTCAAATTTCAAAATGATCGGACAACTTTTATATTTAACCGTCAAAGGTATCGATCCACCTTAATTGTAAAAAGTTTACTTAAAATACAGTAACTATAATTATTTGCGGACGTTTACGTTATTATTCTTCATTTACATTGAGTAACCACGCAAGCTGAAATATTGTAATAAAATAGAATTTTATTTTAGCTACCATGGTAACACTTTAGACTCCAGAGATGAATCATAACTTGAAGAAATGTGATTTTATTTCTTATAAAAATACATATTTGTTTATATTGAAACTGTTTTACTTATACTTTCACATGAAAAAGTATTATTTTTGTTCATTTTTTCACGTTTCCGTGGAAACAAAAACACCATGATTATTGAATTTGTACCTTTTTTAAGAAAAATGTTGTTGTTTTTATTTTTTGTATGTTTGAACAGTATTTTTGCGGTATTTGTCTTATAAATGATAGTGTCTCTAGCTGGGAGCGAACCCGCACCGTCACGGCGACAGCGCCTAGCCATGCAATTCCTGCGACGTAACCAACTGAGCTTACCGGGACAACGCCAAAAACGTTCATCGGATAGCCCTGATATACGTAACAATCACTGCATGACATCGGTATCGGGCTAATTTACTGATAACAGTACTGACAAAATGTACGGGGAGACTTTTTAAAGGTCATTTTAAGCGTATACATGATGATTTTTCCCATAAATAGAATGTTTTGGTTGCTATGGTAACGGTTGCCAAAATTTTTGTTCTGAACTTAAATTTTAAACCAACATAACTGCTTTATTGAAAATGACATGTTTTTCAAAAAAATTGAAATGGTGCCACAAATGATCATTCGTGACCCAAGCTCTTTACAGATGGTTTTTACGAATAACCGGGAGAAATTAACATCGCCTTTAATCTTCTTAAGTTTATAAATGAAATCTCCTTAAAAAACTGGCTGAGAAATTCCTTGTTGCAATAGTGATTTTAAACTGCAGCTGTATTTATAAATTAGATCTGGATATCGGCGATAAAACTTGCAAAAGGTTTTCCTTAATTTGTGATACCGATATCCTTGTTTTAAAAGTTTTTCTGTAATGCAAAGATATGCCAACCATCAGTCTTTAACTGAAGCTATAATCTTGTAATAATTGACTTTGGAACAGTTTGGCAAGAGTTATCCTTAATTTTGCTAAAAATGCATTTCTTGCATAGAAAGGTAAAGCACACAGAAATTTGCTCTTAATTCCTTGTTTTGTTTTCATAGGACCCTTCATTAGTAGGAAAAACAGAAAACATGATCCATCAATATCACATTTGTTTAAATAAACACCTTTCAAAGTATCCAACTTTAAAATTACCTCCCTTTTAATTTAAGACTTTTCAAATTTTGACCATGCGCTGTAAGTAAATAGTATTGGATTTGTATAAGAAAACAATCAATAAAGATTAAAAAGACATTAGATAATTGATTTCTAGATAATACAGTTCTTTCCACAAGCCCAATTGACGTAGGGAAGAAACGAAACGTGCATACGTTGTAAACATATACAATGAATGACCAATTAGAACTTTTGTTGAGTGTATATGATTATTTACAAGTATTTGTGCACACTGTACTGTTAAATTTTTCTTGTTAAATTATAGTAAGAAAACATTGAAATAAGTGGCACATATATACCAAAATTACGCTTTATACCCATGCAGTTTATTGTTTTAGATCCCATTCAAATCGGATAAAAAGGGAGATAATACAAGCTTTAAAGTTGTTTTAATTTTGGGGATAATCAATATTTCTTGTTGAATTAAGACAAATGCTGCCGTTAAAATAAAATTATCTTTTTGGACTAGATAATATTAAACAAATAAATAACGCATTTAAACTTGGTTTATCTGATTTTTGTGTTTCTTTAAGAGTATATAAGGATTACTTTGAAAGTAATATATGTAATCCTTTATTTAACGCGCAACGTAAATTGTACCTCAGTTACGCTAATAGCTTATTTTGAACGCATTGGTGGTTTCCAATGCGTAAAATGTGAGTTAAGGTGGAATATATCTTTAAAAATATTTTCTAGAAATCTGTGGAATTTGGTATCAAATTAAAGTTCAAGATATCTCTGATACATGGACATTGATTTTGACAATTATCAATCAGGTTTCACCACTGTGATATGCTCTACTTAGGCACTACTTTGTTTACGGATGAATAACGAATTCTATTCCAAATTTCAAGCGTTTAATCAGTCCGGTAAGCAATGGAAAACTTATTGCAACAACAAATATCAATATTCACTTTTGGAAAATCCAAATAATATATTTTAACATTTAACAACAAATACGTTTCTTATGGAATACCATATATGCTACCAGTTGGAAATCTCAACTTAAACTGTCCATGCTAATCAGTCAATGATAGTTGTCAAGATCACCATAGTTACCAAATACTTAATATGAAATATTTAGCGACTTGACAATTTTACAACCTCTTAATTGAGATTAAGATACTGCGTCTTTGTTACTTTGTCTGTCTGGATGTCATATCTATATACATGTATTAAATGATTATGACTGATAATTATTTTAACAACATATAGGAAAATTTGTAAAACTTTATAAACGATTTTTACTGCATAACAACTGTATTGGTAATAAATCCGAACATCCGTGTTAAACTTACATTTACCGACCTAGGGAACTACGGTAGTAACTCCTCGTTAAAGTTAATTCATTTGACAGACTCACTATATGAATATATAATGGTTGAAATTATTTTTGAGCCAATGGCCATTCAGTATTTTTCAAATATTTCGAACCTTAATTCTCATAATGTTGCGCGTCGGAAATGCGGAGAATGTTTTGTCAGTTACAAAAATAATTTCAACCATTATATACGTTATAGTTGATTTAGAGGCTTGTATGAAAAATTAAACGGTCGCCCAGCTGCGCTGGGCCTGACCGTTTAATTTTCATACAAGCCTCTAAATGAACAATAACCTATACATAAATGCTGTTCCATAAAATAAACAAATTGATATTGCATTGCCATTTATTTTCTTTATTTGCAAATCTGCACAAGACACTGATTAACAAATGACTTGTCGCAGTAGAGATTCACAGCTGCCTTTTCATTTCTGAAGAAAATCTGTGCATAGGCGATACATCTTTTACAAAACGTGTTTGTAAGTTTGTGGTACATGGAATCCTGTTTCAGAAGTTAAACGGTTATGCAAACATAAGAAGTCTTAAGCAATTTTCGCGCTTCTACCAACCCGAAACTATATTCTGTAGAAAGATTTAGGTCATGAAAAAAATCTGCTTTTCGGAAGTAGACGGTTTTTTTATTATTAAACTGGGGTTCATTGAGAGCATATTGTGTTAACTAAAAAGGACAGTTGTTATTATTTTTATTGCACAAACCGTCAAGACACCGCAAGGTGTTGTTAAAACCAGTGTCGGATGCTTGAAATTTGAGACTGATCTCTAGATTTAGTTTTATGAGCTTAGGCACTGTCCAGGGGGTTCAGCCTAAATGGTGTTTGACGTACTTTAAGCGCGGAATTTCGTGGCTGATTTCCAATATGGCGGATAAAATCGGGAACGTTTGATACCTGTTGGAATATTTTCACACGGTAAGCACACTATATTCAAATATTTCCTTTAATGACATATCCCATTCGGATCTGCAATATTAACGCTTGACTCGGTTTTTTATTTGAGCTTCCTAGCTGTCCTAACAAAAAAGTTATTGAAACTAAACCTTGCAAGGTTTATTGTGTTGTTTTTTTTTTGTTTTCCCTCGCGAAAATCTGTTGTTTTCTTTAAAATCTGCTAGACACATTTCCATATAAAGCATGTTTTCGCCAAAATATGTCTAAAATGGATTGTTTTAATTTTCTGGAAAAATATGTTCGTGAGAAAACGTTCCATCGCCAAAAAATAAGATTTAAGCTCAATTCTTGTGGCTGCTGTACTATTTAGTCATTTTTGGTGGCTGATGTTTAGTAATCTCCTACACAGAGCCATAACGTTCCGTACTCCCGCTTACACAAAACGATAAACGTATTGTGTCGAGACAAAACTAGGCTCTTTGGTGCATTTTTGCACAAAAATGCTGGGCTTAATGTATTTATCTATCATGTACTCGGTCTCAACTTTTAGGTGTAAAAGGCTGGATATTGACAAATATAGATGAGCGAGATGAGCTATGTTTTTAGTTTTCTTTGTTTTCTTTTTTTTATATTACGAAAATATCTGAATGCAGTTCGACCGCGAATGCAGTTATATTATGTTGTTGTTGTTTTGAATTTTCCCGTGGTTGAAGAAACTCCAGAAATATCTGATTTTCCGACAAACAATGTGGAAGAAAATGAGCACCCTATTGATTGGTAGTCCGATGCGCTACCACTAAGCCATTGGGTCTTGTACTTATCCAAATTTCAACGTAAAACGCGAAAAACCTCATACATCATGACACATTGTGATACTTTCTTTTTGTTAAAGTAGCAGTGTTAAAAGACATCAAACACTTTTATATAAACCTATATTTTATTACATACGAATGCTTTCGCTTGACTTAGGAAACAATTATGCGGCATAAAAAAACAATCTCGGCATAATTTTATAACGAAAATTGGCGATCCTGCAATACGAAAGTACAATTCATTTTACTGTAAGTACAGTCGTTACCCCTCCACTTTGACGTAAAATGACCTTTATTCCACAATATATTGCAAAGTTATACTAGTTGCTAATGGAACGTTTGAACTTGAGATTGAACTTGAATTTAGCTTAAACGGATAAAGAAAAAAAAATCTCGTTGTGAAAAGAGCAGCCAGAATTCCCGTTCCTAGGTGAAAATCCTGCTATACGCTATCTTCTCTATTATAAATATTTGTAAGTATCGAAAACACCTGGTTCTTTTTAATATAAAAAGTTTACAGGGCGCGACTTGTCATTTTCGCAAGAAAAAAAACAGTTTCAACAACCGTTCTATACCATTTCTTTCAAATGATATAAAACATAATCAATTTCGGATGATTCGTAAGACAGAATCAAACCCACAGCTGCTATACTCAAAGGCAAAAGAAGATTAACTTTTTCAAAACTTGTTTTGCACAGAATACGACCAAAGCACAAAGTTGTTGTGTGTAACTGTAATTCTCTAGCTGCTCGATCATTTTCAATTAATTTTTGTTTCACCCAAACACTTTTGATAAGCATTGATACAGTGTACTTGGACCCAAATTCAAACAAGCAGCTAATCAGATTTTTAAACAAATGTTTGTAGTTTATTTAAACAAAAAAACTATTTAAAAACAGTAAGATCTTGATCTATTGTAATTTTTCAGGCATGGCGATCTATCACAATTAGCGGCAATTTCAATTGCCGTCGGTTAACATTAATAATATACATATATACCGAGATAACAGAAAAAATCCGGAAAACTGGGCCCAGCACATCATTACAACACTGAGAATGAAGACTAGTCTCATATCTCATAAAGCTGACTATTTGAAACTGAACACAGTACAATGAACTTTCCACTCTCAGATTTAAAACGTGTTCACTTTATCACGCCATATCAGGAAGTCTGCATAAGAAAAATAGAACTTGTTTCGGCATGCAGAAAGATCGCCGACACCGGGGTTCAGTGATGGTTTTGGACGGAAATTTGCGGACAAGGCTACACTTCATAAGCATGGCGGTTTATTGACTGTGTTTCCTGACAGTGATTCTTTACATTTACCATAATGGTGGCATTTGCTAGCATGTCAAAGCTATGATAACATAGACTATCCTGTAAACCAGACATCATCTTAACCCCTTATTGCATGCATGTGAGCTATTATCATTACCATAGTGGATATGTTGCAAATGTATATAAATATGCAGAGATTGACCGTAAAGAAATTAAAGGAATGTTGAAAATCGTATGTATTTGTACTCGTGTTAATGAAAAAATCGCAGATTAACACAGTTATGTGCATTTTTTTTTGTTTTATTAAAACATGGACTGCGAAAACATACTGTTGAAAGTGCTCAACCTATGTTATCAGACTTATAGAAAACAAAAACATACACGCAAACAAAAATGTTGCATTTTTTCTATAGTAATACAATAATATTATAATACATTCAAGACATTAGTATAATATTCTGTCGTTGTTTTAGGAAAATTAATAGCTTTTATACAAAAATAATAAACTATGCTTACTCACTTTTTAAAATAAATGAGATATCAGAATAAAGCTAATTTAAAGAAGATTATTTGTTATCTCCCTTTTTGTTTTATTGTTACAAGGGGTATACGCTTGCAGATTCAGACGGAGATGCAAATTAGCTTTGAATAACTTAATCTCAATATAAATGAAAAATTACGAAAATTATAATAAAGCATGTACTATTTAAAAAGTATTAAAAAAGCTAGATCCTCTCTGGGAACGACCGAAAAAATCTGTGAACTCATTTAAAGATGTACTTTTTATGATGCGTACATTTTACTATTTAATTGTTAAATTTTCGTTTCATTGAAATACTCCATCACTCGCATAAGATCCTGGATTTGCCACTGGATAACAAAATGAAACGAATATTATGTGAAAGATATTAAGGTAGTTCGCGCCCATGGCCGAAAAACGACGTCAAAAAATGAAAATTAAAATAAACACTTGAAACTTTGCATAAAGTCGTAAAAATCATTTTCCCGTTGCCTGGTTACCAAATTTTAGAAATGACGTCGCGCGCTTTTGAATCAGATTTTTACGACTTTATGCAAAGTTTCAAGTGTTTATTTTAATTTTCATTTTTTGACGTCGTTTTTCGGCCATGGGCGCGAACTACCTTAATACAATATGCGATGTCATTTTGTTAATTGAACCTAAACTTATCAAAATTCACAAGCGACGTTATCGCAAAATTTAACGCCTAATTCTTTTTTAAATAAAACATTGCAAAAAAAAAAACTGCCGGGATGACCCCTGTTTATTTTATACTTATTTTCTTCAGAAATATTTCAGCATTCCATACATTCCAAAAAATGTATATGTCACCGTCCATTTTAAAAAGTTATAACGCGTTAAATCACTGAAATCGTCGTTATTTTATCGCGGAAAATCAACGTACTCAATGTCGTTAAGATTAAATAAAACGAAAACAAAGCAATATTATCCTTTTTTTTATAATCATTCTGTTAGATTTATATTTTATTGTAATTATGTATATTAAACAACAAGAAAAAATGTTTTTGGATTTGTTAACAAGCCGTTAACGGCAAAAATCACATAAAAATTAGTGATCGCCAGGTGGCGCTTGTTATTCTCTGAAGACGCCATAAACCGACATCAAAAATATAATTTCCAAAAAGTGAATTATTTAAACTATCTTTGCTATAAACTTCATTGAAATCTAAGATATAGTCCATTTTCACCCTTTTAACGTCACCAACGTGTCCATCAACCTTAATAATCAAAGCACTGAAAAGGCGGAAGAACTATGTCTTTTTAAAGAGATTACCAGTGATTCCCTATCTGCCGAATACCGCCCCACCCTCACCCAATCACTCCCCGCCCAAAAAAGATGTAAATAAAAAAAAGACCAAACAACCAAACAACAACAAGAAATCTCTTTAAAAGAATGCTTGGTGCCCAGAATGAAGTAAACTGGAATTTATCAAGATTTTTCCAGCGAGTTACTAAATGTTAGTCATTTTTTAACAAGACGAAAAGCTGTAATCAATCTACATGTAGTCGTTATGCACGAATTTTTGAACAATCAAAATATTGACAAATGCTGCAACGGAAACTAATTATAGTACGGTAGGCGTACACAAAGGGGTCGACAAATTTCAACATACAAGTTTTATGTAACAATAGTGTAAACAGACTTTTTTAAAACGAAGTTGGACAAAATCGGACCATTTTGAATCGATTTTCATCTTTCCTCTAATATCCGGCATAGATGTATCCGAAAAAATCTACACTTGACTGTTAAAAATTTATCTTACCTTTTAAACAGTCACTGTTTTCGAGGAACTTGGTATACAAACTCCGAAAAATATATTATGATCATATGGACAATTCCTTTTGACATTTAAGTTTTAATGGTTTTACAAATTTTTGCGGAAACGTCAAAAAGTCTTTTGACATGTGAAATATATTCATACATTTTTATGTGATTATATTCAATCTAACAAGATGAAAGCATACTGTAGGAGAAAACTGTGAAACTGTTAGTCTGACAGCCAAAGGATTTTGTTGAATTTTGATAGCAATGAACTGAACGTATGAACCATCCTTTTTATTGTACATAATGAAGGTCACTCCGGTCGTACATCAATACATATACAAGTGTAGAATAGAATACACAAGAAACATTTCAGTGTTTAAAAGAATCGAGAAAGCGTGAATCAACAGTAATTTATATAAGGTGGGAGATAATTTAGATGCTGAAGAAAAAAGGAAACACATATTCGGATGGAAGGGGGTTGAGACTGATAACATGTCCACCTCGTTCTAGGGATTATACTTAACTGCTAGAGTTTTATTGTTAAAACTATAGTAAGAAGGCATTGAAATAATGTTGCATCAAGGTGCAAATATTACATTACAGACCAAGATCTACTTTTTTTATTTTTGAGCCAATTTTTCCAATCCTTTCACCTGTTATATCAAATAAAAAGGGCGATAATAAACGTTTCAAAATTATTTAACTTTTTGGTTACAATCAATATTTATTGTTTTGTTTTAAACAAATGCTCCCTTTAAATAAAATTTACTTTTTTGATTTGTTAATATTAAACATTTAAATTAGATTTTTAAACTTATTTTACATTATCTTTTTTGCGTATATAATTGCCAGGATTTCATTTGTGTTAAATAATAATAACGCAATGACGCGTAACGTAATCGCATCTCGGTTAAATTTGTCGTTGATTTTAAATGCATTGGTTTCCAATGGGTAATGAAAGAAGACTATGAGTATCTAATCAGCTTCTGCAGACGGAGCTTAATTTATGCAAAGAATATCGATCAGCATTGTCTCGGTTGCCTGTCGTATTTCAATTCTTAGTTGAAACACTGAGTCTGTTATTAAGCACTTAACGTTACAATCAATTTATTAGATTCATTTGATTGAACTGCAAAATATCAGTGCAGAGTACATGAGAATAAAATGCATCAGAAAATCAAAATTAGTTAAGTCTTTTTATATAGCGATGTCTCTAGACGTTCGTTATAGAAGTGTGATACCGATCAATGACAGAGCGTCTAGTTGATATAGACTAAAAGAATTTGAGAAGTACATTAATGGTCAGATTATTTTAAAGGAAGTTTACAAACGATTTATGGAAAAAATAAAGAAAAATCGAGCAGTTTTCTGAAAGTCAAAAAAAGCGAAGAAAATCAATCTAAACTCGACGTCTTTTCCAGGCCGATACCGCTGCTTTTCGGCGTCGTCACCCACTCCTCGTCCCCCCCCCCCCCCCCCCCCCCCCCCCCCCCAAAAAAAGAGAAAAAAAACAACACTCAGAATATCTAGTACACTAAACAAAGAGTAATACATTGAATTACTTACGAAAAAAATAGTGATAAATGCCGTAAAAAACTAATAAGGTGGGA
Source organism: Corbicula japonica (assembly GCA_038501625.1). NCBI lineage: Eukaryota > Metazoa > Mollusca > Bivalvia > Venerida > Cyrenidae > Corbicula > Corbicula japonica. The sequence goes on from JAZAYU010000214.1 coordinate 538,670, forward strand.
GACCATTTTAGCTGCTTAGATAAAGAAGGAAACACATATTCGAATGGAAGGCGTTTAATGTGAATAATCACTGATGGAAATATTTTACAAATATGTAGGATGGTAATTTAGGCCTACTATGATACTGAGCGTTTGATAAATGTTAAATGCCACAATAAACCCTGAAAGATATTTGTTGTATAATATTTGGTTGTGCTTTTCATAAAACTAGACCACAGCACCACTCAAAATACAAGTACAAAATTAGAATTTTTAGTCAAACTAAGTTTGCACGTTTCCAAACAGACAAGAAGACTGGCTCGTACTCGGGATTATTGTTCCGCTCAATATACTGCATGCAGAGTTTTCTTGTTAAAGCTAAAGTTAGATAGCATTAAAATTATCTTGCACTTAGATGCCAAATACCAATTTATACCTAAGATCGAGATAATTTATTTTTTTAAGATCCCATATAACCTCTCTGTCCCCAGTTCAATTTAATAAAAAAGGGAAATAATGAAAGCTCTAAAGTTTTCTTTAATATTTTGATAATCGATATTTATTGTTTAAATAACAAATGCTGCCGCAAAAATAAAATAATCTTTTTTTACTAGATAGTATTAAACAATTTAATTATGCATTCAACTTCTTTTATCTGCTTTTTTGTTTGTTTATAACTATAAGGTATTTATTGCCTTCAGCGTGAAATATAAATCCGATAATGTGTAACGTACTCGCACCTCAGTTACGTTAATAGCCAATTTTGGATGCATTGGTTTCCAGTGCGTAAAATGTGAGTTCGCGTAATTTCTCACGGACTCAACAAAAAAAAAGAAACCTAACACTGTAACTTTGAATAAGTATGAGGTGCATATTCAAAATCTATATATTTTTGCACCATCCAAAATAAAATAACCACTCAATCACTTGTTTCATGCACCAAAAATATCAAAATGCATAATTAAGTTCAAAACATGCACAATTATTATTACATACAACAATTCAATTAGCTTTAAATCTGATTCCAGGAAAATACACCAAATATAAAGTGTCAGGTTTCTATTTTTGTTGAGTATAGAAGGTTCATCTCACTCAAAGCATCCATATTTATATTATTTTGCGGTGTACGGTACCGACCTACGGAACTATGGTAGAATCTCCTCGTTAAACTATGAAGTAAGCTCAATAGGTTTTCAGTAATTTTATAAGGAACTGAAAATCCTGGACTGTTTTCATTTTCATTAGTGCACAGTTGGAAAAACTAATTTTTCAACTAGATCTCTTATATTCTGGCAACACGAACTCATTTTTAATTATTATTTATTTACAAGTATTTGTGCACACTGTATGGAAAACCGGGCATAATTGTTACACGGGGCAAGTTGTTACACTTAATTTTGCGACAAAATTGCATCACTGATAAAGTTGGTATGGATACTTAATTAATCCTCTAAGTTTCCTCTATGTTTAATGTAAATTTCATTGAAATTGACCGGGAGATAGTAAGATTTGCTACGAATAACTGAAATCATGTTTAACCATGTTAAAGTAATTTTTGTCCAATTTGGAAAACATTTCGATATTTCTTCCTTATTGCATATACAAGTCTTAAACACAAATAAAAATTAACATAAATATTTGTACTTTCTTTGAAACTTAAAGTAATAAAAATAAATCAGACTATATGTATATTTAGCGACCTTGAAGTGCGACAAGGGGTGGGTGGGGTAAGTTGTAACGTCGTTAATTTCTTGTTAAGGTAAGACCTGTGTAAATAAGCACTATTAAGAATCCAACATCTGATTATATTTTCATCAACTGCTTCATACCACTGACTTGTATGCAAAATTTTAATGATTTTCACTGTGTAGTTTTTGAGATTATTAAAAAAAGTGAAAAAAAAACGTGAAAGTATCCAAATTCTTTAATCGGTGACAAAATTTTTTGTTATTGATAAATTCAACCTTAATTTTTTTACATTTTATCCAAATTATGTTATATTTTACTAAACCAATTTAATATATAATATATAAATACAGAATTTATCTTAAAATGACATTTTTTGACCAAATAAATTTAAAAAATGCATTTTTTATATTTCACGAGACTAAATTAATGAAAATTGTGCAAGATCCTGATTGGTGCAATATACCAAACTTTACCATTTTTTAACTTTATACCTTAAACAAAATTTAAACAAAATTTCAGAGAAGTTTACCGTCCAGTTTTAGACATTTTCAAATTGATGACTTGAATAAACACTATTCTGATAGCGAAAACCCCTTTAATCTTGATTATTTTGCTTATTTTAGTTTAAATCATGAGAATTTTATATTCAATGACAGAATTACACAGGAAAAAAAGAAATATGCCAATTATTTAAGCTCTAGGCTTACAAAAAAGTAGCTTCCAGTGGGATTTGAACCCTGGTCCTCTTGCATGACAGAAATCTACCCTAATTTACTACTATAGTTACCTCCCTTGAATACTCTTCTGGATATAGGTATTCATTACACAGGTCTTACCTTAAATTACAGTAAGGAAGTATTGAAATAAGTGACACATTTGTGCCAAAATTACCCTTTATACACAAGATCTACGCGATTTCTTGTTTTAAATCCCATTTTTCCCTCTCCGTCCAACAGTCAAATCGAATAAAAAAGGGAGGTAATACAAGCTTTAAATTTGTTTAATATAGGTGATAATCAACATTTCTTATTGAATGAAGTAACAAATGCTGCCGTTAAAAAATACGTTTTTGGACTACATAATATTAAACAATTTAATAATCTATTCAAACTTGGTTTATATTATTTTTGGTGTGTCTTTAAGTATATGTTTTTCATTTTCTTTGCTTTGAAAGTTTAATAATTCTTTATTTAACGCGTAACGTACGCTATTAGCTTATTTTGAATGCATTGCTTTCCAATGCGTAACACGTGGAACAATCTAAATCAGAACATCCGTATTTACATTTACCGACCTAGGAAACTGTGGTAGTATCTCCCCGTTTAAGTACGAAGTTTACTCATTAGACAGACTCACTGTACACTCAACAAAAGTTCTAATTGGTCACTTTTTGTCCGCATTTTTTTATTAAGGTGGTATCATTTGTCACAATATACTGTTAAAGTTTAGGAGGGGGGGTGTGGTTTCCTATTTTCATAAAATTTCATGTTATTTAATAATTATAAATCTTTTTATTACTTCAGATATCAATTATAGGGCATATAAATGTTACAGGTCAATCAGGAATTATAAAAAAATGATAAATATGAAACAATTTCTCTCACTGAGTGTAGCCTTATTGCCGGGAGTCCAAACTTCCAAATTATCCACTATAGTATTAAACTACAGTCACAGGAAGGTTGTCTATATCAAGGTTAACAATGTCTTAGTAAACTGTGAACATTATTAACGCCAAGGTAACTGATCTGGAAAATAACGTGAAAGTGCTAGAGAAAAGGATAAGTGAAAATGAAGTCGATTGCAAATTCGTATCGGACACTCACGATTCCACACAGGATAGTCTTAAAAGTGCAAACGACGAAATTCGATCACTCAAAATAATGTGTCAGTCATTAGAAGAAAATTCAAGCAGTCTAGAGTCGGAGAAAAATGAACTCTTAGAAAAAATCACTAAGCTGGAAATGAGATCAATGAACGACAATCTTATGTTTTATGGTATCCCTGAAAGCGAGGGAGATGAAATTTTATGAAAACAGGAAACAACACTCCCCAACTTTAACAGTATATTGTGACAAATGATACCACCTTAAAAAGACATTGAATTCACTCTTTATTTATGATCATATGCCAACAACAATCTTCAATTTAAGCTTTAATCTTGTAATAGTTGACTTTGGAACAGTTTGGCAAGAGTTATCTTTAATTTTGCTAAAAATGCATTTCTTGCATAAAAAGGTCAAACAAACAAAAATTACTCTTTATTCCTTGTTTTGTTTTAATAGGACCTCTCATTATTTGGAAAAACATAAAACATAATTAATCAGTAGCACATTTGTTTAAATAAACCCCTTTCAAAGTATCCAATTTTAAAATTACCTCCCTTTCAATTAAAGACTGTTCAAATTTTGACCCGGCGGTGTAAGTAAATACTATTGGATTCATTTAAGAAAAAAAAATGGGTATAGGCGATACATCTTTTACAAAACGTGTTAGTAAGTTTGTGGTACATGGAATCCTGTTTCAGAAGTTAACCGGTTATGCAAACATAAGAAGTATTTAGCAATTTTCGCGCTTCTACCAACCCGAAACTATATTCTGTAGAAAGATTTAGGTCATGATAAAAAATGTGCTGTTTGGAAGTAGTCGGTTGTTGTTGTTTTTTAAATTAAACTTCGGTTCATTGTGGACATATTGTGTTAACTAAAGTGGACAATTGTTATTATTGTAATTGCACAAACCGTCAAGATACTGCAAGGTGTTGTTAAAACCTGCCATTATGTCAACTTCAGGGCTGGAGGTTATAAAACTGAGTTTGGAAACCAACCTCAAATCTCAAGCATCTGATTGGCTGAAATGGCGACCAGATTTGAAACTGGTTTCCGGACTCAGTTTTATAACCTTGGGCACAGATTTTTGAAATAATGAGATAACATATCGTTTAAAGGGGATGTGAATTGTGTTGCCGTTGCAAATTGTTTTGTTCGTGCCTATAATATATTTCCAAGTATTAAAATAACAGGACAGGAACATTCAAGGTTATAACCAACGTAGTTAGTAATTGTTGATACACACTTAAAAAGGTATCTCATATTGATTACATAATAATGTAAGTCAAAAGGTAACAAGATATTGTGGTATTTACTGTGTTAGGTGAACTACCAGGTGAATTCATTTGAAACTCGACGCTAAACCAGTTATACATCCTGCCCGACGAGTTCCGTTTGCTATCCAAGACAAACTTAAAAAAGAACTTGACAGAATGGTCAAAGATAAGGACATTGCCACAAATGTCACAGCATGATTACTGTTCAGAAACCCAATGGATCACTCAGAGTATGTTTTGATCCAAAAGACCTAAAAGCTGCAATAATCAGACCACATTATCCCTCAAGGTCACAAGATGACATTTTACCAGACCTTACAGGAGCGGCTGTATTCTCAAATCAAATTGTTGGAGAACTCGGCAGTGTATGCTACGTAAATTTACCTTGCATTTTGCATGTAGTCAGGCAATGAGAATATTTGCCATAACTTACAGGACAACTTGAGCTATTTAGAGTTATCCGCCGCTGTGTACTCGGAAGAGCGAGTTTATTTTTAGCATTATCCGTCAAAATCACTGGAAAGAATGTGCAACTCGAAAAGCAACAAAAGTACGTACGCTAATATGGAAAATTGTAGTCCTAGCGGGCTACTACGGGCGCAGCCATGTTGAATCGTAAATATTTACGAGACCCTCCAGGCTGTCGTATATTTACGACAGATTTTCACGATATCGTACGATCGTTAATGTTTATGAAACGCGATTTGGTCGGTCCGAACGTCGTACGACGGAATTTACGATACAATACGTCGTACGACGCTTTTTCTTGCATACCGGATAAATATTTTCGCGTGATTTACCGGGGGAAAAAATCTTATTTTTTCCCTAGGGAAAAGATAACGTTCGCGTGCTAAGTAAATGACGTCACGTGTTCAAATATCTGACGTAATTTATCCATGTTAGTGACGTCATTTAGAAAATAAGGTTTAGGTTAACGTCAATATTTCAGCGTAAGGAAACGAAATTTAGTTTGAAAACATGTACACAAATGTTATGAACATTAAAAGGTATGCAAGAAAAAGTATCTTGCATGGGACGTTCGGTAAATATAGAAAAATCTGTCACCTCGGGTGAACTGTTTTGGCGGGAACTCGGCAGAGCCTCGTTCGTGAAGCTATCGTGGAAACATATACTGCCTTTTATTTATAAATTTAATTTCTAAAAAGCTCTGGTTCAGAGATACCATTTTTGCAGTTTTGATTTTAAAATTCAGTTGTATTTTTATCAAGGTACTGGCGACAAAACTTGCAAAACGTTTTTCTTAATTTGTTATAACAATACCTTTGTTTTTCAGCTATGAAACAATTACATTCATTGAAATCTAGAACATTGTAACAAGCTCAAAAACAGCGAACAAACAATTAAGTATAAACCCCTTTAGATTTTGCACGAAGGACATCACCATATTAAAGATGAAAATTTACAATAATAAATTCAAAACACTCTTTCACTTGGAATCTAATTCTAAGGCGCACACCTCACACTTTCCCCAACAGATTCTCAAATGGACAAACATGTACAAGTTACCATGGTATTATTTCCTTGATTGTTTACTTTCCAAAGGCATGTAGGCATTTGTTTTCAAAAAGGGTATACACTGTACTTGATTCCGCGCTGAAAAAAAATGTTGAAGTAATATCCATCCCCCACCCAGTGAGAATCAAATAAATCAGATTTGGTCCTATTTACTTTTAATATTGACCATTTAACAACCAACAACTGACTATTTGTTTGGCCCCAAACATCATCTCTGATGACGGTATCAAATGCCTCTTATAATCAATAAAATAACACCAAATCTTTAAATAAATTGCCTAAACATTTTGACTAATCACATGAGAAATGAAAATAACATCATTGGAATGACGGCGATCTCTAAAACTTAACGGGAATCAGTTAAAATGTTTTCACGTTCGAATCATTATTTAATTATGTTTCTTTACATAAGTGAACATATTTTGAAATAATATTTATTTTAGCGATATCTCTGCAATTAGCTGGGTTCTCTTTCTCGCCCTTTTTGTGTACTGGGACAATCTAACCATTTCTCTGTGTCTTGATAACTCGGGATAACTAAAAGTTTTAGTTTCATAGATTCGCCTTAATTCTTTGGCATCAATAAAAATATCAGCAACATTATAAAATATGTGGTTTCCATGCAGGGATGTTATTGTCTTCCAGATCTCATTAATATAAAAGGGGGCATTTAATGGAAATAAAGAGAAACAATTCAGAAGTAAACATAGTACAGTTGATTCTTGGTACATTAAAGAAACAAACGATCTTGTCTCTACATTTACAGTCGCTTAATTGTTTGCTTTATTCCAAACCAGGACATTAGTTGTAGTTTAATATACCTTTCGTGTGTAAAATTATGAAACCATTACTCTATGCCTTGATAACTCGGGATAGCTAAAAGTTTCAGTAGTCATAGATTCGCTTTAATTCAAACACGGATAAGGGATGATACAATCTTTTGCATCAATAAATTAGTCTGCAACATTATAAACTGTGGTTTCCATTCAGATATGTTATTGTCTTCCAGATCTTTTTAATACGAAAGGGGGCATCTAATGAAACTAAAGAGAAAAAAATCAGAAGTAAACATAGCACAGTTCATTCTTGGTACATTAAAGAAATAAACGATATTGTTTCTATATTTACAGTCGCTTAATTGTTTGCTTTATTTCAAAACAGGACATTAGTTGTAGTTTAATATACCTTTCGTGTGTAAAATTATAAAATTTGTAAGCGGAACCTGTTTGGCGGACAAACTTATTTATAATCTTATAATTAAATAGAGCACATATAAGTCTAAGTTCATTGTTTAGATCTTCAGTACCATCTTGAATTGTTTAAAGAAATCTATTGTACTAGCGAGTTAGATAAACACAAAGATTTTATTTATTACACAGAAAGATATCACCAAAATCAGCAACATAGACGTATTCTCTTCCGCTTTGCAGAACTGCACCTCTTGTGCCCAAAGTCATACTATCTATTACCATTTTAATCCATTAAAATTGACTTAGAAATTCCAAAATGGCGGCATTTTTATTTGTAAAAGGAAGTGATTCAATTCATATTGGACCAGTTCATTATCCAGCCAGAATTATGCAATCTCATATTGGCCCAGTAAGACCCGTATTGGCCCAGGTTATCTCAAATTGGCCCAGTTGAGATTTCATATGAATTGAGTGCAGCCCATATAAGGTTGACTGAATTGTACATATTGTGTCAATATTATTTTAATTAATTAATAAATATTGGTATAACTGCGTATTTTGGGATTTTATATCCTCAAAAAACTTCTATCCCTCAAATTTAAAAAAGAGACAAGCTAACCAGTCTCATTGAAAAAAAAAAACGTTTGCTAGAGAACATCTATTGCTTGTTATGAACAAAGAGTATTTTTACAAATGGTTCTTATGACAATTATACTTTATAGACCTGTCAAGACCTTATCGATGCGCTCACATTTTTATTTAATAATAATAATACAATATAGAGATTTGTTACCTCTATTTTGAACAAATAATAGGCATCCCAGTGGGTACTAATTGTGCGACCCTTGTTGCTGATCTGTTTTTTCTGCTAATACTACTGAACATCAGGATGACATTATTATAGCCTTTAACAACTTTTAAAACTTAATAAAGCAAACACTTCAGATAAGCAAGCACATTTTCTTGATCTTAATCTTTCTACTGAAAAAGGATATGCGTCACTACTAAAATATATGCAACATCTTAAGGGGTTTATATCTCACAGCCTGTTTGCTTTTTTCTAGAGCTTGCAATAATGTTAATGATTTCGATGAACGTAATCTTTTGCATAAAATAAAAAAAAAACTTTTAAAATAAGTTATCGATATCACAAATTAAGGAAAACCTTGTGCAAGTTTTATCGCCGATACCCAGATTAAATTCAAAATACAGTTTGAAAACACTTTTCTTACAAGGTATTTTACACAGTCAGTTTTTATGGAGAATTAATTTATAAACTTTAGAAAATAGAAGGCAATATTAATTTCTCCCGATTGTTCGTAAAACCATCTGTACATTCAAAAAGAAAGGTTACCAACATGATATTCTACAGCGCTCTGCAGGCCTGGTGATTAACCCATCTACAGTTGATCATTATGCTTACCTCTTTGGTTGCACGACAGTTGCTAGGGTTTAAGAGTTTATGAAGGTTCCCTTTTTTTAAGAAATAAGAAGCTCGAATTATTTCTTTTATCCCTGTCATCGTGTTCTTGTTGATTTTATTTCTGGTACTCTGGTCTCGGTAAGATCATTGAGTACCCACCCCTTCAGCTTCTTATGTTTTATATGTTTGTGTGCTTTGGCATACAACATTGTCAAGTTGTTTTAGGGTTGGAGTTATTTCACCAAGACAACTTGTACTTGTTTTGAGATATGAGAACCTGTTTGGGCAAGTGTGAGTTTGGTGCATCCTAGAAGCTGGTTTAAACCCCCAGTGGCAAAAAATGTTTTGGTCCTGATCTTTCCAATGGGGTAACCCCGAGTTTTCTCCTTTTCGTTAATTGTTTGTGGCGTCTTTTTGAATTTGGCATACTTATAAAAACATGTTCTCTTTTCAGATGTTCTTTTTCGGTGTGTGGGGAGGCTGTGTTTTGTGAGTGTTGCGATTTAAGATATGCATAGTACACTTTATTTCTCGGCGATAAATTGCATGACCTACGCAAATGCGACTGCTCAATGTCGCTTGACAAGCCGTCCACCCCCTGCCAGCCCTTACTAATACACTACTGTTTGCTTGTAAAATTGCGTCAAGTCACTGATTTTATTCCATTCTTTCAAAATATGGGAAAATACACCATTAAAAGCATAGTTTTAAAAAACTGCATACTCTATGTATATAATTGAAACAGGGTAATGAACCGCTCCAATAACCACTCCCGTTCGAGAGGCTTTTCGAAGTTCAACAGAAAACGGCTCTCGTACTATATGTTATTTTCCTACCGATTCTTTTCCTCTATGCGACTTCCGGAATCCCGACCTATTTTTGAAGGAGCGTTTGGTCAATGGCATGACCCTATTTATACTGCTAAATTCAAACATTTCAACACAAACTGCGGTTTTCGCTTATTTCATATGGTCGAAGAACAAATGATTACATCATGAATGAATGAGGGTATTTAATTGCTAAAGCAAGAAATATAGTGCAATTGTATATAATGAAATATGCATATCAGGAATGGCCACATCCAGCATACACAGCCTCCCCACACAGCCAAAACGTAGAGAGGAAAAGAGAGCATGGTATTATAATAATCAGTTTCAAAATAGACGCCACAAACAAATAACGAAAGTGAGAACCAGAGGGGTTACCGCCTTGGAACGGTCAGTGGCAAAACAAAATGACACATTATGTACATTCAACATGCCCCTTTCGCCAGTTGATACTCAAACCTGCACCAAAGCATTTTTTCCTTCAGAGTATACGCCGGACCAACAACTGTGTTTGTTCTTGGTTGGTATGATGTTGTCCTGCTTGCCACATGTTAAGCTGTTTTAAGGGACGTCTTTGTTTGTCATTGCACTGTCATCAGTGAAATAATGAAAACTATCAAAATTTCTGTAACGGCAAAATTATGTTCAATGACTTTGCACAAAAATCGTAAAAATACTAATAGATTCACTTATGATTATTTTTGTATAATATGTAAAATTTACAAAGTGATTGCAGTTAGAAATGATGACTACAATGATTTGATTTACAAATTGAAGGAAATAAAGGAAAAATCAAGTTCGACACACCCGACGTGTAAATCAAAACATAAATGATTTCAGAAGCGGAATAGTCATGCTTGGTGATGAATAGCTCTGCAGTTGATCGATTAACTAACAAACCTGGTTGCAAGAAGTGACCCCGGTTTAAGATTTCATTTAGGATTACATGGATATTGAAACCAACGAACGTAGAAAATTATTTTAAGAAAATAATTAACTTTCTTCTAGTTTTCACAGCGAGCTTGTCAATTTCTATCCAGTTGCTCTGGTTTCGGCACGGTCATGGAGTACCTACATTTGGCTCGGAATACATGAAAAGGGAACTTTGTAAACCACCGAACACGGCAAATATAAAAATAGTGCAAGCTCAGTTTCATTGAGCCTGTTCATCAGGTCAGAAATGGACATGCATAGACGCCTACCCCTGGGTTGAGCACAAGAAACAGTACAATTTAGATCCATCCAAAACGACGGTATGCCTGTGGCAATGAACATGGAACATACAATGCGATATTTTCAAAATAATATTACTCAATGTTAATCGTCGTATGGTCCACAGATAAAAGAATGGGGTTTTCCTAAACAAGAAAACTATGACTGGAACTGAACAGAATATACTTTTGACAGGAGATTTGAGAATGCAAATCCTTCATATCACAGAGAACGCCAAATGCAAACTTTAAAAAGACAGGAAGTATATCAAATTTGTGGTGGTTGAACAATATCCAAATCTTTTCTGGCTGGGATATTGGCAATAGGAAGTATATCAAATTTGTGGTGATTAAACAATATCCAAATCTTTTCTGGCTGGGATATTGGCAATAGGAAGTATATCAAATTTGTGGTGGTTGAACAATATCCAAATCTTTTCTGGCTGGGATATTGGCAATAGGAAGCATATCAAATTTGTGGTGATTGAACAATATCCAAATCTTTTCTGGCAGGGATTTTGGCAATTTGTTCTTGTTTGTTTATATAAGAACCTGATTGGGCAAGTGTGATGTTTGTGTACTATAGAACCTGGTTTAAACCATCAGTGCCACTAATGCTTCACTTTTATGTTTTCTTTTATAAATAGATCCTATTATAAAATTCTGTTCTCTTTCCTCTCTACCTATGTGCTGTGCGAGGAGGCTGATTTCGATTACAATTTAGTTTATCACGCTGGCTTATGGAACGTCCACACAAGTTTTAATATTGCGAACAATTAATAAGCAATTCACATGTGTAGAAAAGCAAGTTTAATGATGATACAAAGTATTTCATAAGGAACATACAACAAAAAATCAAGTTTTAATCGATTAATTTGTTTATAGATAAAACACAAAGTGCATTTTAATACTTAAGTTGCTGAGCTGCCAACAGGGAGTATCACAATGTACATTTGCTACACACATTTTTGTCTGAAATCACAAACAATACAACTATTTCAGATGTTTCACCTCAGCCTAAGCATCTCTTGATTTCTTTTTAGGTAAAATTATTCACAAAACATTAAGACTTTAAGGTTGTATCATTTGTCACAATATTTTGTTAAAGTGGGGGGAGTGTGGTGACCTATTTTCATAAAATTCATGTTATTTAATAATTATAAATCTTCTTATTACTTCAGAATTTAGTTCAATAAACTTTACTAGAACAATAGTTATAAACAATGGAAACATGAATGTCAAATTTTCCTTTTGTAGTCACTGGGAGAAACATGTTTTGCGATTGTATTGTACAGTTTATTGAACTAAACTCTAAGACATTGTTAACCTAGATATAGACAACCTTCCTGTGACTGTAGTTTAATACTATAGTGGATAATTTGGAAGTTTGGACTCCCGGCAATAAGGCTACACTCAGTGAGAAAAATTGTTTCATATTTCTAATTTTTTTATAATTCCTGATTGACCTGTAACATGTATATGCCCTATGATTGGTATCTGAAGTAATAAGAAGATTTATAATTATTAAATAACATGAATTTTATGAAAATAGGTCACCACACTCCCCCCACTTTAACAGAATATTGTGACAAATGATACCACCTTAATCTTGCGGCGGTCAAAACACTTATATAAGAGATTTAATGATTAAAAACTAGTACGAGGTTAACCCGAGATTAATGAGTCTTCACCTTAAGCTTTTTAAGCCTTATAGCTTTTAAAAATAGATAATAATTATTGCTTCATACATACTGCCATTTGGTCATCAGTCAAAATTTAAGGTGTTTAAAAATTATAATTAAGCAAAATTAATATTTGTTTAAAAAAATTCTTAGACTTTCGTCTTTAGAAAAGTATTAACTTAAGACTTTTAATAAAATGTACATAATTGTTGATGATATTGAATCAAATTTTCTAAGTGCTAGCGTTACCGATTCGCTTGAAGTGGTGTTTGTTCCACTTCAAAATATTGCGTTAATACAAAAGAAAATCACCATTACATTAACAAATAAAAGAAAAACGAAGCCAAACGAAGAACATATTGTCAGGAATAAAACGACTAAAACGTGCATTGTTTAATTAACTGAAAACGGCCTGCTGTTAAACCGTCATTTATTTAGATGTAGCCCACGCGGACGGGAGCGTTTGTACTGGCAAGTATATAACATGTTTTGGGGTCTTGAATTTTAAACGCATCCGAGCAACAACTTTGTCGAAGATTCAGTTTTGTAGTTTAGCAAGGCATTTAATTACCAACAATCTAGTTAAATTTGAGCATGTCCATAATATATCTGAATACAAAATTGCAATTGTAACCCTGGAATCGTAACATTTACAATGATTTAGTTCAGTAATTTTTAAATTTTGACATGATTTTATGTTATGTTTTTGTGAAAATATATTTTTTGTGCCAGACATTTTTTTTGCTAAATAATTATTATATACAGTTTATATCACCGAAAAGAGGTAAAAAAAAAGATAACGGAAACGAACCGATTACTTTTGTCTTACTAATATTTAATGCGTGTCTTTAAGTATACAGGCACAACGTTCTACATGTATATTTTGCACGTAATTTGTCGCAGTTTTAGCATGAATTGGAAATCGGAGAAATGACGCGTAAATTAGAGACGACCGCCTTTGCAAATGAGGTTTTATGCATTTGGATACTGATGAAGTAAACACGGTGATATATCCTCGAGGCACGGGCTAATTTCGTTCAAATATCGCAGCTATATTCATTCATGTTTAAGATTTTATTCTATGGAGCTCCATTAAAATCATTAGCGCACCGAACATCTTTTTAAGCACTACACGATCATAAATGTTTATTTCTAACAGCATATCATTGTATACGCCTAAAAGTAGAATAAGAGATTTCCTAAAAGGGGATTCCCAAAGGTGGGAGACCTATTATTTAAAGAAAACTCTTATTCCACTTTTAACCTCATACGTCACACATTTAAAATTTGGGTTCTTTTCGCTTCGATGGTGCGTTTTGTGCCAAATTATATTTTTGAACTCCTGATTTACATTGGCAAAATTGAAAAAAAATTCTTGTTACTAATATAACTAAATGTTTATTTCAAACAGGCCATTCGGGTGCAGATTTCTTACTGACTTTGCCATGCAGATAAAAGCTACAAGATGTCGAAAATTTGGTTTAGACAATATTGAATACACTCAATTATGTAAAGAAAATATTGAATACACGCAATTATGTAAAGAAAATATTGAATACACTCAATTATGTAAAGACAATATTGAATACACTCAATTACGTAATGCCTATAACACATTAAAAACAAACATAACATATTTAAATGAGCTGTTCTAGAAAAAAAAACTACAGCTATGAGTCCAATCATAATGCAAAACGTGGAAAATTGTACAGATGGTAGAGGCTTTCATGAAAGTGTACATTTCCAGATCCAAAAAGGTTAGAAATTTTTTTTTTCGCAACTTAAGTTCTATAAGAAAAATAAATGAAATATGCATATCAGGAATGGCCACATCCAGCATACACAGACTCCCCACACAGTCAAAAGGAAGAGAGGAAAAGAGAGCATGGTATTACAATAATCAGTTTCAAAATGGACGCCAAAAACAAATAACGAAAGTGAGAACCAGAGGGGTTACCGCATTGGAACGGTCAGTGGCAAAACAAAATGCCACTGGGGGTTTAAACCAGGTTCTAGGGTGCACCAACCTCACACTTGCCCCAACAGGTTCTCGTATTACAAAACAAGTACAAATTGTCTTGGTGAAATAACTCCAACCCATCCATCAGCTCAACAATGTTGCATGCAAAAGCACACAAACATATAAACATAAGAATTTAATAGCATTGCAAAGCCAAAGGGCGGGTACTTGATGATCTTACCGAGACCAGAGCACCTGGAGTAAAATCAGCAAGAACACGATGACAGGGATAAAAGTAACAAATCGAGCTTCTAGGTTCTTTTAAGAAAAGATTTCCCCATAAACCTTCATAATCTATTAAACCCCTGCCACCGTCGTGCAACCAAAGAGGTAAGCATAATGATCAACTGTAGATGGGTTAATCACCAGGCTTGCAAAGCGCTGTAAAATATCATGTTGGTAACCTTTCTTTTTAAATTAACAGATGGTTTTTACGAATAACCGGCTGAAATTAACATCGCCTTTTATCTTCTTAAGTTTATAAATTAAATCTCCATTAAAAAACTGGCTTTGAAATTCCTTGTTGCAAAAGTGATTTTAAACTGCACCTGAAATCATTCATATCGTTGCAAGCTCTTGAAAAGCGAACAAGCTGTGAGATATAAACCCCGTAAGATGTTGCACGAGGAACATTGCCGTCCAAAAACGGAAAATTTACTAGAGATAACATGAACTGTATACACATGATATTGTCCCTTCTGGTAAGCGAACCCGTCAGACGACAGCGCCTAGCCATGCAATGCCAATTACGTTACCTACTGAGCTAACCGGAACAACCTCAAACATGTGCTGATCAGATAAAACCCCGATAAACGAAATTATCAATGCATCACACTGGAAACCGGTTACATACTGATAACAATAATGACAATATATATTTCATGACGATATATTTCCCAGATTTTATAACAAAAACGATTATTACAATTTTAACAAGTTGTTGTCTCTCTTTTCAAAATAACGTATTTGTGACGTTATTTAATGCACTAGAAAATAAGTAGATATTTTATAAAAATAAAGTTTATAATCAGTCTACAAGGGCCGATAAATACGGAATTCGTGAAGTTTTGTTATAATAGCTTGGGGATAAGGTCTAGAAGAAGACATAGTATCAACCAATAATATGTATTGAATGTATAAATGTTAGCGAAGTGCTCTGTGCTAAATTACTTTCTCTCTATCATTACTCTTAATGAGATATTTTAGTTTCATGTCTACCATTGTACGCGGATCAGTCTTGATAGCTCGATGCACATCCTATGTAAATAATAAATATCAGAGTTGGAACATACGCAAAAATAATCATCACCATAATTGTCATTCTGTCAATGGCTATACTGACTTGTTGCCAAGTTATTTCTTCATCGTCGTTCTGTTTGTATGAATCAACAGCCTTAACTGCTACGAAGGTTGAGATATTAGTTGTCGTTCTGTCACGTGGATCATTTTTTCTATTAGAACGATTTTCCTCTTCAGTCTTCCCGATTTCGCCCACCTTGTTCCCTCCTTTACACTGTGAAAGTCGGACAAGGAATTTATACCATGCTCCCTTTGGAACACTTTCTTCTCTGTGATACAAAATCAGGCTCAGAATAGCTACAACAGTTCCAAAAACACTCACCATAACGCCAAAAAATATAGAAACACACAACAAAGATATTGGCTCGGATGTTTTTGGCAATTCAGTTGAAACGACCGTGAGAAAGACGGCAAGAGCCAACATAATGGTTACAGCATAGCTAATGCGTTCCCCAGCCGCGCTTGGTAGAAGGAATACAAGACATGTAAGAGCTCCTATTCCAGTCAAAGGTAATATGAGAGTAAGTACGTAAAACAAGGATTGTCTCTTCAATTTTAAACGGAAATATGCGATAGAATAAGCATTTTCAATTTTATTTTCAGCATACGCTTCAATTTCTTCTATTGTCCATTCCGAGTTTGGCACAAATAAATTTGTATTTGTAACAGAATCCGGAGTTGACAGTATGACTTTATCCAATGTATAATCCATGGGAAGGAACATGACGTGGCAAATCTGTTTATCGAATGGCCAAAACTTCATGTTAAATGTGCACGAACTTTTTAGTACGGCACCGGGATAAAAGAATGCCAGTCCATTTGCATAAAACGTTACATGCGATTGTGATTGCCCCATTGTTGCAAACTCTATAGGATTTCCAAGAGATATAGAAGGTGTCCATACCTCATCCATGAGTATTGGAATGCTGGTAATCCCACCATAATCCGCCGGATTCCAAGAAATTATTTCGTCGTACCATGTAACTGCGGTGGCAGCAACAAGTGATATGACTCCTTTAACATCGTCTACTTCAGGCATTCCATAAAGTACCATTGAGACGTTGACATTTACAACATGGGATTGATTTGTCAGGGGTCTGATATCCTTGTGGTAATTAGCAAGTATTGCAGAGCGCAAGGCTTTTGCGTTATCATAACTTTGAGCCAAAGATAACGGAAGAAAAATGAATGCACAGACAGTTTCGAGTAATATACTCCGATTCGGCAACATTTTAACAGATGATAATCGTGTTTCCGTTAATCAAACTCTACCACTTATCACTTTTACTTTGTTAATATCAGCTTAATTTTAATACCGATTGTAGTTAACGCATAGTTGCTGTCAAATATCCTCACCTGTTAATCAATTTGTGTGTTTCAATTTCAATACACCTTTGCTGTTTTCTTAATCCATATTTCAAATAAAACACTAGTACAAGATTTTATTACCTTAACAGTTAAATTTAAATTTAATCGCTGCTTTGTTCGAGTAATCAAAAACTTGTCAGTCACTAAGTCCTTTAAAATGCATAATTACAATGTTTATTGAGATTTTTCCAACATCTCACCGCATCTGTTGTTAATGTTTAACCTTTATTATACAGTCTAAGTATTTTAACATTGAACAAGAAAATTAAACATCTATCAACGTGTTGGTGTTGTCTTTAACCATAAATTATCCATTACAGACAAAGGTTTATTAAATTGTTTAATTCAGTGTCTGCTAACTTCTTAATATTACGGGTATGATTAATATTGATCCATCTCTTATTTTTATTCGATAATTATTTCCATAGGGATGAATGCTGGAAAAACACCAATTAACGCACATGAAAAAAAACACAATTAACGCACATGAAACACCTCAAAAGACAAAAGACATTTATTAATTTACTTGTTTACTGTTATCATATATCCTATCTACGTAGTGAATGTTATTTGACTAAAAGGCATTCAATGGAAGAATAATTAAAGCAAATGCATTGAAATCGAAGTTATATTATTTTGTCCTATAAATCAATTGTTATTGGACATCAGAACAAAAGTGCCTAATATCAATTAACACATATTAAGACAATCAAAGATGCGTGCGGTTTCAATGTTATATATATTTAAAAAATATTTCTTTTATAAAAAAAAATGAAATATGCATATCAGGAATGGCCACATCCAGCATACACAGCCTCCCCACACAGCCAAAAAGTAGAGAGGAAAAGAGGGCATGGTATTACAATACTAGTAATCAGTTTCAAAATGAAGAAATAGAAGCTACAAGTATTAAATGCTTGATCAAATTTTGTACTTTCGAAGTTCTCTCTAATTTGAATAAAATTATTCTGTGGAACTGGAGGTATTAACTTTTATACGTTTATTTCATTGTTAAAACTCGCATCTCTCTGAATGAGAATATCCTGTGTTTGTCCAGTTAACCAGTTGTCCTGTGTTTCAAAGACATACATGTATATCCCATGGAATATTATATATACCAGTATGCTTGCAATCTGTAGGTGTGTATTTGTCTAGTTGGGTATGTAAACAATAGCACGGTAGACCGAAGGTCGAGCATGATGTGGTTTACATAGGCCTGCAACGAGAAATAATATAAGCCTACAGATTGCATACTGGTATAATGTTCCTATACCCTTCTTTCACTTCCAATTAAATCAATAATAAAATAGTGAAATGTGATGTAAGCAGTTACGTCACAATAAAGCATAAACTCTACGTCATTGAACAAATGTTTACATTTTTAAGCGCCATGATCGATTATCTCAGAAAAAGAATTATTTAGGTTTCAAATCTTTGAAGGACTTAATACAATGTTATTGTCAATAACAACAAAATTCGGACAAGACCCTATGATGCTGGAAGTGTTTACCGTGGTATTCGATAAACATGTATGTAAAAAAGGTGAAATAGACTCTATGCATCAGGAATCGCCACATTCAGAAAAAACAGCCTCCCCACACAGTCAAGAAGAAGAGAGAGGGAGAAAGAGCATGGTTAAAAAAATGATCAGTTTCAAAAAAGTAACCACTAACAATTAACAAAAATAAGAACCCGAGGGGTTCCCGCCTTGGAACGGTCAGTAGCATACCAATTGCTACAGGGGGGTTTAAACCAGGTTCTAGGGTGCACCAACCTCACACTTGCCCCAACAGGTTCTCATATCACAAAACAAGTTCAAGTTGTCTTGGTGAAAAAACTCCAAGCCACTTATCGGCTCAACAATGTTGCTTGCAAAAGCACACAAACATGTAAAACACAAGAAGCTAATAGCATTGCAAGCCAAAGGGCGGGTACTCAAATTAAAATTTTCAGGGTTCGTACAGACCTGGAAAAGTCATGGAAAATCGGGTTTTTTAAGAAATCATGGAAAACTCAGGGAATTCTGAAATTTGGAAAATTATCAGGGAATTATCATGGAATTTCTCAAAATAATCATGGAATTCCTAATAAATATCCTTGAATTATATTATTTGCCGAGTATTACTCGCTTAAAAGAAAAATGAACTATTTAACTTTATACGTCTACGTTATACGACACTGGCGTTCGAAATCGGGAATTAGTAATGTAACATCTATACAGTATTTTTTTCACGGGTAAAAAATTTTTCACGGGTAGAAATTGCTACGACACCGGTTCAGTTACTTCCGTTTTCGCAACCTTGGCTATTTTTCGTGTTCAAAATACCGTAAAAATGAGTCATATGAAAGGAATGTGTAGATACAATCATAACTGGGAGACGCAGGCGGCCTATAAAGACTGGTTAAGACCTTTTAAAGGAGATAATAGAAAGGCGTTGTGCAGTTCTTGTGACAAAGTGATCGAACTCTCAAATATGGGCGAAAGTGCACTAAAGTCCCACATTAAAAGTTCGAAGCACATCAGGATCACTGAACAGCAAAAGAAAACAGTTAATTCGTGCTAGTCTATGCAGTCATTTTTTAAACCAGTGGAAAAAAGTGATGGAATTGGAAATTTGAGTATTCCCCCTCCCCTGCAGATAGCCTGGTCCCCCACGATACCGGTGTAGTTAATAAATATGTAAATAAATCACAAGAACTTAAACTCAACTGATAAAAATTCTAACTCAATTTCTTTATCAATATCTCATCTTCTAATTACTTTCAAAAAACAGTTCTATTACTTTCAAAATTCATTGTTTGTGGATATAAACAATGGCAGCCATATTTAATTTAGAAATCTAGGACACCCCATGTGACCGGTGTAATGGTAAAAAAATCCATTTTTTCCCGCCAACAATGATAACAATGTTGTCACATGACTTTTCCTCAATGAAAAATTACGTCAGTAGCTACCAAACTGGATTTTAGTAATAAAAAATGTGTATTTGGTTGTAAATGAAGATAAAGGATATTATGACTCGTCAAGAGATCATAACATAGATATTTATGAAGGAAAAACTAGTGTATAAGGTAAATGTTTTAATACTCTGCAGACACTTCTTCGTTATAGCGCACATTGCATTTTACGGTAGAGTAATAAAAATCACTCAAGCATGTCGAAGTAAACAACCAGCAGGTGGCGCATCATTGAAAAAACTCACGTTTTTTTATTTACACCGGTACCGTGGAGCTGGGCCTAGTACTTCATCTTAAACTTTGCAGTCATTTGTATCTAAAGAAGATACCATCAAAGCAGAAATACTATGGACACTGAAAGTTGTCACATCACATCAGTCAAACAGGTCTTGCGTTGGGGTAGATAAACTGTTTGTCACAAAATTCAAAGTACCAAGCATTGCTTGAATTGATACTATTGCTATTAACTATGTCACATGGACAAGCGGCAGTCGAGTGAGGGTTCAGTATCAACAAAAAGGTAGAGGTTGAGAATCTGAAACATGAAAGCATTATAGCTCACAGACTGATTTGTGACCATGAACAAAGTAGGAGGCATTCAAAATGTTGACTTAAGTAAAGAGTTACTGCAGTCTTGTAAGGCATCCAGGCACAAGTACGAAATGTATTTACAGCAAAAAAGAGAGGCAGAAAAATCCAAAGCTGAACTAGGAAAAAGAAAGAAAGTGCATGATGAAGTGACAGTCTTGAAAAAGAAAAAACTAAAGCTGGAAGAGGAAGTAAAAGATCTGATGAATGCTAGTGAAAAACTAAGTGACAAGGCAGAGATGACTGGAAAAGTCTCATTTGTTACCCAAGCAAACTCTTTAAGGAGGACAGCCAAAGACAAAAAGATGGAAATAGAAGAAATTGACGATAAAATTAAAAGTGCATTTAAGTAATAATTAAAAAAAAAACATTCATTTAAATGCATTTTATTAAATAAATGAATGAAATCATTTTTATATGTTTTTTCTTTACGATATTGAGCACTGGTGTTATTAAACAGATGAAATTTGATATCATGGAATATTGAAATTTATCATGGAAAAGTCATGGAAAAGTCATGGAATTTTAGGTCAGCAAGTCTGTACGAACCCTTTCAATGATCTTACCGAGACCAGAGCTCCTGGAGTAAAATCAGCAAGAACACGATGACAGGGATAAAAGAAACAAATTGAGCTTCTATGTTCTTTTCTTTTAAGAAAAGATTTCCCCATAAAGAAAAATATCAAAATCTCAATAACGGCAAAATGCAGTTCAATGAAACTTTACACAAATGAATGCAACTAATGTATATTTATTTTGCATTTGGTAAGACAAGTAAGAACAGTAAAGGAAAAAAGAATAAAAATTCCCTATGTGATGGGGAGGAGTGTGGTAAGCCCTTAACACCGAAAATTCTGACGTACATTGTTTGTTATTGATGAAAAGTTTAAATAAAATTATATATCACATAAAATAGTGTTACACTTATTAAATGTAGTTTCCGATAATAAGGTTAACTTTTCGGAGCGATACTTTGTGTTATTTGATTAACCCCCCTTAGAGAAATGCATATTATACCCAACGTTAGTCATACTATCTATATCGAGATTTGTAATTTGGTCAATAAGGAACGATACTAAACACAGACACAGAAAAATTTCTTCAGTTGATGTTATAAACAGGTTTTTAGCTTTATTACGATATAGAATTTCCATTGATTTTGAACGTATGAAAATAGTAGAATTTTTAGATAATTGGAGTCAATACGGTCTTTGTACCCATACCTTTGATAAACCTAAATTTAATAAGTCGTTGTTTGGCGAGTTTTACATAAAGAAGTTTAAATTATAACACGCTTGATTGTAAACGGTTGAATGATTTCCACTACATTTCAATTTTACTACCTTTTCGATAACGCGTCGTTTTATATAGTGTGGCAGAGACCCCCGCTGGATGCCTCCAGAAGATACCCTTGCCGGCCAATGGGTGGCTTGTTGTCTGGGACGGACCAATGGTGAACGCTCCTGAGGTCACGTGGTCAGACGAGGACGACGGGCCGCCTCTTCGACTACATTACGCCGTACTGGTAAGTTGTGCAATTTGTATTGCCTGTATTATTTTGCCTATTTGTTGTTTATACCGTGGCTGGGAGCCACACATGCAAAGTCCATCGTCGTAGGCGTCAGTGGGACTGATTCCTGCGATAATAGTTTGCAATTCACAGATAGAATTGATTTAAATCGTCGGTTTATAATTTTACCGCTTTCTAGTTTTGTAGTGTACTTTTACTGATAACCTTGAACTTTCGTTCTACAAATATTCATACTCGATTACTGTTCTTGTTTTTGTATTGTGTTATAGTATACTGCCGTTTGTGTCTTTCTCTCTTTCTGCTTTCAGGATGGCGATTCACTGAACACAGGGGTCAATGTCCTGAGGGCGGGAGGAGAGAGAAGACACTACTGATATTATTATATTTATAAACATTCATATATATATATGTATTGTGAATAAACATTATTTACCATGTGCCGTTTAACATGTGTCATATCACCCATTTTCACAGTTTGTGTAACTCCAGTATGGAGTCATTATCCCATATCACTCACCTATCACCCATTTCAATCATGTTCATCGTTGATGTGATCTCAGTCAGAGAACCATTGCCCCATTTCATTCATGATATCATAACAGCCGGATTACTGAGTGTTCATTTTTCATGTCCCTATTTTAAAGTGCTAGCATTGCCTTTGTTGGAATGATTTTGGGGGTCCCGGGGTGTGCAGGGTTTGTTCCCTCTGCATGCACCGGGAGCTCCAATTTCGTTATTTTTACTTTTCTTTCGTAAATAAAATTTTATTTTCACGAATGTCTCAGTAGTGCGACTGATCAAATAAAATAATAGTATTAGTTGAACTTTGTAAAACCTGCTTCTCGCCTTGATTTGTTAGGAATAATACATTGCTATTTAAATATTATGATTTGCTAATACATTGCCATCTGTACATTTGACTCTGAACATTTAAAAAAGAATTTACGAATACTGAAAATATATGATTTGTTAATGAATTATAAATTACAATTTGAATTTGTTAAAAACAGTACATTGCTATTTAAATATTAGTTTGTTAAGGAAAATACATTGTCAAAGTAATATAACATCTTGAAAACTATGAACATTGAAAACATTGAATTTACAAATATTGAACCTATAATATGTAAAGATAGCAGATTATAATTATAACTATTTTAAAAAGTCTTCTAATTCAGGGGTAATTTTGTGGGTACAGTCAATAATCTGTTTTCTATTTCTGTATCTGGACTTTGATTTTAAATAAAACATAAATGGTATTTATAATATATGTATATGTAACATGTGACATCTTTGTAAAGAAAGCAAGTTGGTATTTTGGGAGCTAACTTCATGGGATAATATATTTCTAAAATTAGGGGTTGGGTAAATTGTGGGATTTGTTTGGGGGTATTTTAACAACAGTCAATTTTAAAATTCAACATCAACCTGCTTTCTAATTTTATATGTTTAGGCCATAATAGTTTAAAGAGAAGCAGGTTACAGGCTGCTGGGCAGCCTGTCTATTTTACATGTACATAAACTGAATAAAATTTTATGAAAAACAAAAACCTCAGTTACGTTAATAGCCAATTTTGGATGCATTCGTTTCCAATGCTTAAAATATGACTTTTGGTAAATATACGTCACCAAGACAAACCAACCATATCAGTAATTTGTTATTTTAATGTTACACAACAATAAAATTACAGACATGCCATATCCTCACAAGTACCTTCTTGGGCATATAATATATCACCAAACATAATCAATAATATAAACAAAATGTACAAGATGAGAACGACGTGACATCATACAGCTGGTATGACGTTACCAAGACTAAAGTATGGTCAGTTTGTCTCGTGACTACTATTCGTGCGATTTCTCACGGACATAGAAGGTTCATCTCACTCAGAACATCCATATTTATATTTGCGGTACACGGTACCGACCTACGGAACTATGGTTGAATCTCCTCGTTAAACTATGAAGCACATTAAATAGTTCTTCAGTTATTTTATAAAGAACTGAAAATCCTGGACAGTTTTCATTTTCATTAGTGCACAGTTGGAAAAACTATTTTTTCAACTAGATCTCTTATATTCTTGCAATACGAACTCATTTTTTAATTATTATTTATTTACAAGTATTTGTGCACACTGTAGGGAAATCCGTAACGTTGTTATACGGGGCAAGTTGTTACACTTAATTTTGCGACAAAATTGCATCACTGATTAAGTTGGTATGGATATTTAATTAATCCTCTAAGTTTCCTCTATGTTTAGTGTAAATTTCATTGAAATTGTCCGGGAGATTGTCAGATTACCTAGGAATAACTGATCTTACCATGTTAAAGTATTTTCTGTCCAATTTGGAAAACATTTCGATATTTCCTCCTTATTGCATATACAAGTCTTAACTACTAATAAAAATTAACATAAATATTTGTACTTTCTTTGAAACTTAAAGTAATCAAAATAAATCAGACTATATGTATATTTAGCGACCTTGAAGTGCGACAAGGGGTGGGTGGGGTAAGTTGTAACGTCGTTAATTTCTTGTTAAATTATAGTAAGAAAGCATTGAAATAAGTGACACATTTGTGCCAAAATTACCCATAATACACAAGATTTACGCGATTTCTTGTTTTAAATCCCATTTTTTCCTCTCCGTCCACCAGTCAAATCGAATAAGAAAGGGAGATAATACAAGCTTTAAATTTGTTTAATATTGGTGATAATCAACATTTCTTGTTGAATGAAGTAACAAATGCTGCCGTTAAAAGATACTTTTTTGGACTAGATAATATTAAACAATTAAATAATGTATTCAAACTTGGTTTATATTATTTTTGGTGTGTCTTTAAGTGTTTTTATTTTCTTTACTTTGAAAGTTTAATAATTCTTTATTTAACACGTAACGTAAATAGTACCTCAGTTACGCTAATAGCTTATTTTGAATGCATTGGTTTCCAATGCGTAAAATGTGGAACAATCTAAATCAGAACATCCGTAAAACATTTACCGACCTAGGGAACTGTGGTAGTATCTCCTCGTTAAAGTACGAAGTTTACTCATTAGACAGACTCACTGTATATATAATTGCTGTTATAAAAAATTAAACAAATTGATATTGCATAGCCTTTTTATATTCAATAATTTGTCATTCAAATCTCCACAAAAAATACATTGTCGCAGTAGAGATTTTACAGCTGCATTTGCATTTTTGAAGAAAATTTGGGTATAGGCGATACATCTTTTACAAAACGTGTTTGTAAGTTTGTGGTACATGAAATCCTGTTTCAGAAGTTAACCGGTTATGCAAACATAAGAAGTCTTTAGCAATTTTCGCGCTTCTACCAACCCGAAACTATATTCTGTAGAAATATTTAGGTCATGATAAAAATGTGCTTTTTGGAAGTAGTCGGTTGTTTTTTTTAAATTAAACTTGGGTCCATTGTGGGCATATTGTGTTAACTAAAGTGGACAATTGTTATTATTTTAATTGCACAAACCGTTAAGATACTGCAAGGTGTTGTTAAAACCTGCCATTATGTCAACTTCAGGGCTGGAGGTTATAAAACTGAGTTTGGAAACCAGCCTCAAATCTCAAGCATCTGATTGGCTGAAATGGCGACCAGTCGCCATTCGGCCAATCACATGCATGAGATTTGAGACTGGTTTCCGGACTCAGTTTTATAACCTTGGGCACAGATTTTTGAAATAATGAGATAACATAAGTATCGTTTAAAGGGGGTGTGAATTGTGTTGCCGTTGCAAATGGTTTTGTTCATGCCTATAATATATTTCCAAGTATTATAATAACAGGACAGGAACATACAAAGTTATAACCAACGCAGATAGTAACTGTTGATACACATTTAAACAGGTATCTCATATTAATTACATAATAATGTAAGTCAAAAGGTAACAACTTACAAGATATTATGGTATTTACTGGGTTAGGTGAACTACCAGGTGAATTCATCTGAAACCCGACGCTAAACCAGTTATACATCCTGTCCGACGAGTTCCGTTTGCTATCCAAGACAAACTTTAAAAAAAACTTGACAGAATGGGCAAATATAAGGTCATTGCAAAGGTCATAACTCCTTCACAGAAGGTGAATAGCATGATTACTGTTCAGAAACCTAATGGATCACTCAGAGTATGTCTTGATCCAAAAGACCTAAACGCTGCAATAATCAGACCACACTATCCCTCAAGGTCACAAGATGACATTTTACCAGACCTTACAGGAGCGACTGTATTCTCAAAACTGGATGCCCGAAACGGGTATTGGTCAGTTAAACTCAGTGTAAAGTCCTCTTACTTGAACATATTCAACACTCCATTTTATAAGTACTGCTTTTTGAGATTACCATACGGTCTCAACAATTCAAATGATGCATTTGTACAAAAAATGGAAGAATGTCAAGAAGGTCTTCCAGGGGTCAAGCTCAAAGTTGACGACATTGTTTTGCATTGGCAAAAACAGAGCAGAACACGACAAAAATCTTGACATGCTAATGCAGCGATGTAGACAAAAAAGGGATCACGTTAAATGCTGAAAAAAAACGGAAATTGGAAAGACCGAAATTCCGTTCTTTGGACATTTACCTACGTAATCACACAACAGCCAGGTCAAGTACTAGCCTACTTCAACCAAATGCTGACGTAACACAACAGGTTGACGCAAGCCAAAGTGGTCTTGGTTGTGTACTGTTGCAAAATGACAAACCTGTTAGTTTTGCCTCGAAATCACTGCACTGACGCTGAAAGAAATTATGCACAGATCACAAAAGAACTTTACGCTGTCTTATTTGGCCTGTAAAAGTTTCACCAAATGACCCATGGACGACATGTGGAAGTTCAAATTGATCACAAACCACTAGTTAGTATTTCACGTAAATGCATGCACGCAGCATCACCTCGTCTTCAAAGAATCTTACTTCAATTGCAGAAATATGACTTCGAAATTGTTCATGTACCGGGAAAATCAATTCCAGTAGCTGATACGCTTAGCCGCAGCTACTTGCCCGACGAATACCCTGAGTTGTGCGAAGGGTTAGATGTACATGTAGACTCTGTAATGGCAAGTATTCCGATAAGTGATCAAAAATGAACATGATCAAAACAGCAGCCGAATCTGACACAGAAATGCAAACAATGTTAGGTAATGGCCTGAAAAGCGTGACGATTGACCAAAATACACACTTCCTTACTGGAATTTCCGGGATGAAATTACAGTCATTAATGACATACTGTACTGTTCAAAAGCAACAAGGTCATTTTACCTCAAGCGTGTAGACAGCCGATGTTAGACAAAATTCATGAGTCACACTTGGGTGTTGAGAAATGCACACAAAGAGCTCGTGAAATCATATTTTAGCCTGAAATGACCAAAGACATTAAGAATAAAGTTCTCAGTTGCCAAATATGTCTTGAGAATAGAAATGCCAACTCAAAAGAGCCTATGATTTCAAACGCAATTCACGACCGACCTTGGGAAGTCCTCGCTACAAAAATATTTCACTGGAATGACAAATCCTATCTTGTCATAGTAGACCTGTATTCTAGATTCTTTGAAGTTTGACGATTGCCAGATCTCAGATCAAATACTGTCATACACAAGATGAAAGGTTTCTTTGCAACACATGGTATTCCTTGCAAATTTATATCTGATAATGCAGGATTATATTCCAGCGAAGAGTTTGAACAGTTTGCAGAAATGTGGGATTTTGAGCACATAACATCTTCACCATTGTACTCACAAGGTAATGCTTCAGCTGAAAGATGCATTCAGACTATCAAACGCATATTCACCAAAGCAAACATGGAGAAGAAATATTCATATATTGCTTTACTAGAGTACTATAACTCACCACTGTCATGTGGTAGCAGCCCTGCTGAACTTTTGATGTCTCGAGGTCAATATTACCTTTAACATCAGATCATTTACAAGAATACTGTAGAATCTCGAAAATAAGCGTATACGCTTACTATTGATTTTGTGACGCTTTTATGCGCTTATATTTGAATATGCGCTTATATTTAGGCCGCCGAATATGCGCTTATATTTGATATGCGCTTATAGCTTAGATTGGCTGAATATACTTTTGAAACAAAATAACACTAAAAGACACGCACGCACCAAAGATTATCAAAACACTTTATCGTCCTTGAAGAGGAAAGACGTGTTTGAAAATGCATGTTTATTTACAAATTTACTCTTTACAAATTTTATACTTGTTTTGACATTCTTTGTAAAATTGTATAATTTCCTGTTTTTCTCTGCTGTAAGATTTCCGAGTTTTTGTTTAGATATATTTGTAGTTTCATCCATTTTTTATTTAATACACAAAACTGCCTATGCACAAAATTATTGATACTTCAAGTCACGTAAATATTACCAAACAAACATTGAAAACTATAATATACTTTATTTCATTGTACTCGAACAAAAGAATAAATGGTTCACTTACGCAATAGCAATGCGAGTTGTTCACACCTTTATGGCTAATACCGTTTATTGATCATTGTAAACGATACAGATATACTGTAATTATCTTTATTTGAAAGGCCGATTTACCACAGAGCAAGTTAGGTATGCATATATGCGCTTATATTTTAACTGTAAGGGACGGGTATGCGCTTATTTTCGGGATAGATTTTACCTTAAGGGACGGGTATGCGCTTATTTTTGGGTATTAGTTTTCTCTAAGACACATATGCGCTTATATTCGGTATGCGCTTACTTTCGAATATGCGCTTATTTTCGAGATTCTACAGTATAACACGTATCATATTGCTCAAAGGGGCATTTTAAATGATGTTTTATGTTGTTTAAATTTAGTTTTTATAAATTTATGTAATTTTAGGGAACTTTTACCTAGTTAATTTACTGTTCTAACATGTCTTAACATAATATTTTATTCTAAATAAAGATATGGATAACATTTATTTGTGCAGTTTCGTTAAACGGCATTTTGTCGTTTGAGAGATTTTGTTATTTTTTTTATCAATGAACGTGCAATGATTACCTGTTAGAGTTCACGAGTTATTGCTTTAATATCGTCGTGATATCTTTGCTATCTTTTATTACAATACTTCCTACTTTGAAAAGAGAAGTATGATATTAAATCCTTGATCATAAGTACAGTAAGCTGTTTACCTGTCCTCTAGTTCCGCAAACATAGGCGTACGAATACGTCTGATTTGTATTTGATAAGTGAATGTAATATTTTGTTTATTCTAGGAACTATGTTACACCGTGGATATGGCCTCCGAGATAACAAAGGTGAGCCTCATTAACATTTCATTTAATATAAATGTCTCAACAATTTTTCGTGATTATTGTATACTTTCAATTATACTACTATTTCCCGAAGAGGTTAATAACAGTGTTATTTCACCACGATTACTAGTAATAATATTTAAGCTTGAGAAAAGTTTAAATAACCTAACTCGGAGGAGGTTACTCTTGTGTGCGGAAAATGTTATTTTTACCGTTCGGGTGAATAAAGTACTTTTTACGATTTCTACTTTCTACAACTATTGTTCTCAGTTTTTTAATTATCTTTGAACTTTAAAATTCACTGTTATTTTTGTCAAAAATTTAAAATATTTAAAATCGATACATGGGACAACTTTCTGGTTTTATGTTATGAGGTGATTGCATATACATGAATAAAATAATGTTCACTTGTTGTTTTGTTCTGTTAGATGCACGATATCTTGTCAGGTAGTGATACATTGCCAGAGGGAGAAACAACGAAGCTATTGGTGGCCGCTATCGATTTTGGTACAACTTACTCCGGCTGGGCATTTTCATTCAAAACAGATTTTGACTCCGATCCTACTTCCGTAAATACCAAGAAATGGTAAACATTACAATTATATGGTTTAATATTTAGTTGGCCTATGCCCAATATGATAAAACTAAATCTGGAGACCGGTCGCCATTTCAGCCAATCAGTGCCCAAGGTTATAAAACTGAGCATGGAAACCAGTCTCAAATCTCAAGCATCTGATTTGCTGAAATGGCGACCAGTCGCCATTTCAGCCAATCAGATGCTTGAAATTTTAGACTGGCTTCCAAACTCAGCTTTATAACCTTGGAACCAGATGCTTGCGATTTCAGACTGGTCTACAATGTAAGTTTGATAATCTTCGGACTTGGACTTCAACAGTAATAACTTATCAACAAGTAGTTGTATAATTATTAGTGTTGTAATAAATTTTGAACTTTGAAGGTCGCTAAGCATAATTTTTATGTTTGATAATAAATCTCCCATGTCATAAATTATTTCAATTGTATACCGGTTTTTATGAGTGTTTTTATTATTTAAGTTTTACAGTATCCTAGAATTCTTTCTTCTTTTACTTTAATGATGATTTCTTACAGAACTGGTAGAAAATAATTTTTTTTATAAATTTTATAGTTTCAATTTGAAAAATCGTACGTGCGATTGTTAACAATTAAAGGCTCTAATATTTTAGCTCAATACACCGGTGTCTTAATTTTCATTGGTTTGAACATGACTGTGAATGTGTGAATTTATAACATATTGATGGCATAACATGATTAAGGATGAAATCGCATTGGTTGATCTTGTGGGCTGCATTAACTTATAGGAACAACGGCACACGTTTGTCTGAGAAGGCTCCTACGACAGTCCTGGTTAAACCAGACGGTGTAACTCTAGAAGCATTTGGTTACGATGCTGAAGACAAATATGCACAACTGGTCGCACAAGACAAACACAAATCTTACTTCTACTTCCGTAATTTCAAAATGATGCTTTATGAAAACCAGGTAAAAAAAGTACACTACTTTAAAATTGCATGTAGGCACATATCATTTGATTGTAAAGATATAAACATTACAATACTGAAACATTAAAAAAGCACTTTTCATTAATGGAAAAAATGTGTTGAAAATTACTTTTCAGTGTATGTCTTCGCCTACAAATCGGTATGTTAACATTAAATATAAATTTTGTTAATTGCTTACGAACAAAATAAAAAAGAAGATAATTTAAACATGTTTCTCTTATATAAAACAAAATCCCTATTAATTCTCCATTACGTACAGTGATCTCACTTAAATATAGATAATATATTTATTCTAAAACATGTATGACTTTGATCAGAACTTAACAAACAACGAACATCTAGAGGATATAACTGGAAAACAGTTGCAAGCAAAACGTGTCTTTACTATGGCAATCAGATATCTCAAAGATGACTGTCTGAGAGAATCCAGTGATAAGCTACTCACAGGAGCAGTTCCGGAAGACGAGATTTTATGGGTTTTGACTGTACCAGCGATTTGGAACGTCCGTGCCAAGCAGTTCATGAGAGAATGTGCTGTTGGGGTAACAAGATAATTTATAAATAAAGATGTTTCACTGTATTAAAATTTGTTAAACTTTTCATAGACTCAAAATGAACAAATATATTAGATAAATTGAAACTGAACATTTTTATAAGGCAGTTTTAATGTATCCTAAAGGAACAGCATCATTAAACACAACATAATCACACAGCAAATGAAGAATGGGATAGTAACATAGTTACTTGACTTACGTGTTATTGGCGAAGTTATATGCTTTATAACCTTAATAAAATACAAGAGCCAGTTTTCAGTTCGCCTTTTATCCATTAGGATAATAAAATGAGTTGTTTATGAAACTTTTTTAATCGTCCAACAAACATATTGTCTCTAGGGTCGAAATCATAAAACTTTGATTCGAGACTTGTTTCAAATCTCAAGCATCTGATGCTTGAGATTTGAGACTGGTCTCCTGATTTAATTTAATAATCTTTGGACATAGGCTGGAATCAAGTCCTCCAATCTGGTGCTTGCATTAGAACCAGAAGCAGCAAGTCTTTATTGTAAACATCTCAGTCTTCAGAGACGGAAGGTTTCACCACACGAAGCGGCGCAATTATCAACGTTTCAGCCTGGAAAAACATACATGGTGGTAGATGCTGGAGGTCAGTACGCAAAATATAGGTTAAATTCTCAACACGTTTAGAAAGTGTTAAACTCTAAAATTGTATCAATGGAAAATTAATGTTAGAATCGAAGGGATATTTTATGTCTTTAAATCCAAGTATATACTTATAATAAGTACATTTAGAGGCTACAGATTTAATAATAAGTACATTTAGAGGCTACAAATTTAATAACAAGTACATTTAGAGGCTACATATTTAAACAGGTTTTATGGGAGATTTACCTAATCCCTCACCCCAATTACCGAATACACCCAAAACTGAATGAGGAAACTGGATGCACAGTTATTTGAATCCAATACTGTATATCATTTTAAACGTATTAAAGAATCACAAAACGTGTTGAAACTTTTGTTACAAAAATATAGACTCGTTACACATTTAAGAATACATATTTGAATGACCATGGGAGGAAACATTTTTACGAAAATAAAAACAAAAAACCTTAAGTTAAAATTATACAAAACACGCTCTGATGATGTACATATTTGTCAAAAAAGCGTTATCAATTGAATTTAAAGAAAAACACATACATAAGAAAGAAAACATTGAAGTTTTGGCTTTAACAATTTGCGAAAAACAAGATAATTGCACTATTTTCTTACTACTGCCCCCGAAGGAACCTTCAACAGAGGCGAAACGTAAACATTTGAATTGAGAACTTTAAAAGAAATCGATTTATACAGTAAATGCAAATCTAGCAGTTGGTCCATCTTTTAACGATGGTGTGCATAAAAGAATAAATTTGAACTAAACGAGTAAACAATAAGCGAAATCATTCAAAATATTGATAGAAATAATGTTTAAAGGAATGCACAAACCCAAAAGCATCGTGCTAACATCACAGCTCGTAAACGATGACAGCACACGTTGAATGACTGGGAACATATTTAAATCTGCCACAAGGCACAAATAACGCTTCATTATTATTAAAATATATGCAACGGGAACTCTGTCACCAAATACGATAGATATGAAATGGTTCAGATTTGGTTTGGTTTTACTAAGCCTCTTTAAAATAAATATGCAAATTAAAACTATCTGCATAAAAATAACGTAAGGTAAGATATTGTAATATAAAACAGGTGTTTTGGAAGCCCGATATTAATTAAAGAAGCAACGCTGTGACAGAAGCTTTACTTGTCCTACAACTATTGTTTTTGAAACTGAAGGGTGGGGAAAATGTACTAAAGAATATTACATGTATTTGATATAATACTGACATCGATGTGTCGTTTTGACTAACAGTATTATGTAAACAATATTAGATATTTGTAGAAGTGTGTTTAAACCTTTAATTTCCTGGTCGCTTCCTGATCGCGTAAATGGGTGGTAAACGTTGATTTCTCGATTAAAGTGCAATGACGACTGTCCACTGTCCTTCATCTGAACATACAAGTAATTAATGTTTAACCATTATATATATATATAATATAGGTCTGAGCAACAGTGTTTAAAATGTGCACGAAGCTATCAAACACGAATCCCAAACTGTGTTCCTTTATAAATGTACGTGTTAATAAAAGACTGAACTGTGCAATTTTGTTTTCAGGAGGAACTGTAGACGTTGTTGTTCATAAAGTCAATGCTAGTGGAAGTCTAGAGGAGTTATTTGCAGCAAACGGAGGAAACTGGGGAGGCGCAACTGTAGATCAAGTTTTTTTAGACCTCGTTACGAACATTTTCGGGAGTAACGTTATGAACAAATTCAAAGCAAATCACATGGATGATTTCATTGAACTGCAGCGAAGTTTCGATCTGAAAAAGAGATCATTAACTCCAGATGTCTTCGAGGGATTTAATATAAAAATTCCAACATCATTGATTGACACATACAAGAAAATGAAATGGAAATCACTGAAGGATAAAATAAAGGAAAACATGGATTTCAGAGGTCATATAGAGATAAAGCGTGACAAAATGTCTATTGACCGCGGAACGATCGAACGTGTTTTTGAAGAGACCATCAAGCCTATCGTCAGGCATATACAAAACGTGTTTCTTGATAAAACAGTAAAAGACACAAACATTATTCTTATGGTGGGCGGGTTTTCGGAATCACCGATGCTGTCAAAAGCAATGAAAGCCGCCTTTCCTGATAAACAAGTGTTTGTACCTCAGGGAGCTAGTCTTTCTGTTCTTGCAGGTGCGGTGATATATGGCCATTCCAGCAAAGAAATTAACACCCGGATTAGCCAGTACACATATGGAGTTAAAATGTACCAATACTTCGACCCTACAGTTCACCCTGAAGAAAAAATGGTCAAAATAAATGAAAAAATATTTGCCGAGAATATATTCAAACCTTTGATACACAAAGGTGATATACTTACCCCTTTTACAGTATCAAAACCACAT
This sequence comes from Corbicula japonica, assembly GCA_038501625.1. NCBI lineage: Eukaryota > Metazoa > Mollusca > Bivalvia > Venerida > Cyrenidae > Corbicula > Corbicula japonica. The sequence goes on from JAZAYU010000214.1 coordinate 573,433, forward strand.
ACTGTATCTCCAGTGCACGGCGGCAGCGAAATGGTTTTGCAAATATATGCGTCAAGAAACGAAAGTATGTACGTGGACGACCCAAGTTGTATTTACCTGGGCAAACTCGGCATAGACTGTAGAGACGAAAATGGAAAGATTGGTGGTGTTGTTATTTACTTGATGCTGGGGGGTACGGAATTCGAAGTACATGCAGTATCAAAAAGTACAGGAAGAACTTCAAAAGCAGCATTCAATTTCCTCGAGTAAATATACTCAGGGTGATATTACTTGCAAGATTTTGAGAATACATTGATAAAAAAATATGCCAAAGAACTCTCTACAGTATGTAATGCAAGCGAATGTCGCATAACGTTTGCCAAACGATGTCTCTCGGGAGAGCGTCAAACAGGAAATACAAGTATTTTCTCTATCCCTTGAGTTTTGAAGCTGCAGCAATATGTTATGTTTTAAATACCTGATAAGCAATTTATTATGTTATGTCATCTTGTATAAAATATGAAACTACGCGTATGTTATTATTGTTTTAAAAATTCCCAAGGCATAAAAATTGATTTCCTCAAGGGTTCAAACGTTGTTTTCAAGCTGCGGCCCTATGACATGTTTTTCATCATTAGGAATAACCGTGACATAGGAACTATCTGTTTAACTGTCATTATTCTAGATTATCGTCTTACCATTGTAACTGTTTGGCATGCGGTTAGCCCAAAGAATCCAGTATTTATAGTTATCGACCATTAACTATGGATATCGGTCCGGTAACCATAGTTATTAACGATAACTAGGGTTACCGGCCAGTAAGAATAGTAATTGATGAAAGTCCAAGTTCTCGGTCGAGAATCATAGTTTTCATTCATATCTGTTGCACAATAATTCCGATGTTCATGGTTATTGGTAAACACACTAGATATTGTCCGTTAACCACGGTTAACGCCGAGAACTATGGTTTTCGGTCGGTTACTATAGTTTTCAGTGATATTCATAGTTATTGACCCGATAACCATTATAGTAATTGACAATAACTATGGTTATCGCCCGATATCTAGGGTTTTCACCAATAACCATAGATACTGGGCGGTAACCCTAGTTATCGTCAATATATTTGGTTTTAGGGTTGATATCTATAGTTATTGATCGATAACCAAGGATATCGAATAAATTGTGCAATCCGCTAGCCATATATTATTGTTGATGATGATAGAAAATATATGAACATTGAAAAAAGTTAGGCTTATATAAAGTAGTTAATTTATTGAAATTAACATGGCAGATATTATCATGTTTTTTTTTATAAAAAAAGTCTCAAAAGTCTTTTAAGACAACTGCTACAAATTATTTATCAATTATTATTATAATAAAACATGAAAGAAATGATATGTCACCAAACTAGTTAACTTTCATCTAACTCTTTACGTGACATATTTGCTGTGTGGAATAGCAATACCCTGATAAACATAAATCCCGTATTTAATATAAACGCAAGAAATAATAATTAAAATAATTTTAACTTATTACAAGTAAATACAATATTTCATAAAACAAAGATATCTTATAAATTTTAAAAAAGGGTGAAAATGCATATCAGGACTGGCAACATCCAGCAGACACAGCCTCCTCACACAGCCAAATAGTAGAGATAACAAGAGAGCTTGGTTATACAATGATCAGTTTCAAAATAGACGCCACAATAATTAACTAAAGTGAGAACCCGAGGGGTTACCTCTATGAAACGGTCAGTGGCAAAACTATTAGCCACTGACGGTTCAAACAAGGTTCTAGTGTGCTCCAACCTCACACTTGCCCAAAATGAGTAAACAAGTAGAAGTCGTCTTGTTAAATTAGCTCAAACGCTCCCATCAACTCGACACTTTTGCATGCAAAAGCACACAAACATGTAAAACGTAAGAAACTAATAGCACTGTCAAGCATAAAGGTGGGTACACAATCACCTTACTGAGATCAGAGCCCCTGGAGTCAAATCAGTAAGAACACGATGACAGGGATAAAAGAAACAAATCGAGCTTTTATGTTCATTAATAAGATTTCCCCATAAACCTTAATTCTTTTAACCTCTTCCACTGTCATGCAACGAAATAGGTATGCATAACGATTAAAGACAATTGTAGATGAGTTAATCACCGGGCATGCAGAGCGCTGTAGAATAACATGCTGGTAACCATTTTTGAATTTACACATGTTTTTTTACGAATAACATGGAGACATAAAAAATGCCTTTTATTTTCTGAACTTTTTCAATTAAATCTCCGGAAAAAAAACTGGCTGTGAAATACCTTGTTGCAAAAGTGATTTTAAACTGCACCTTTGTAAATTAAATCTAGGGATTTGCGATAAAATTTCTAACAGGTTTTCCTCAATTTTGGATAGTTTTTATAATGTTACATGGAGATGTTTTTCTGAAATAATGTATGTTCTTCCTCATTAAAATCAAAATCTTGCATTCTAACAAATATAATTTTCTTAAAATTTATCCCAGTTTATTTAAACATTCTTTTAAAATTTAATTTATGTATCTATATTGTGAAACAATACACATAGTTTTAAGCACATACGTACATTTATTTTAAAGCGGAAGAGCCCTGGTCATGATGTAATACTAAACGAACATATACTTTTCGCAGTTCAACCCATGGCGCGCGCTCTTGTGGCTCTGTTTAACGCTGTAATACATCATGAAAAAGTACCCAATTAGTGGCAAACTAGCATATTAATTCCTCTATATAAGGGACATGGCAAAGATAAGTCGGATCCCTCTAGTTACAGACCTGTGTCACTGATCCCTTGCTTTTGCAAACTATTCGAGAAAGTTATGCTAAATCGTATTCATACTTTTATTAGGAAAATATGTATACATTTTCCTAGCACCCAACAAGACGGTTTTCAAAAACAGCTAAGCTGTATTACCACGGCCTTAAACCCCCAGGAGACGATCGCGTACCACGTTGATCGACAAAGCGAAGTTTACGTAGCTTTTCTTGATCAAAAGGGCGCTTTTGATTCCGTAAGACACCAAGTGCTATTTGTCAAGTCAGGGAGGTTAGGACTTACCGGTAAGACGTTAAGAGTGATCAAAGCGGCCTATTCTAACCTTCAGTGCGCAACAAGAGTTTCAAATAAGCTGTCCGGCAAATTCGCTGTCATACGTGGAGTACGTCAAGGCGCCGTCCTTTCTACTTTTTTCTACTAAGTGTACGTCAACGATCTAATAAATGATCTCGAAAAAAGCAACTATGGTTCAAAGGTAATGTCGGTCAGCGTAAGTAACCCAAGCAATGATAAAAATGTACAGCGATTTATTGGATGCTATTGACAACAATAAAGTAACAATTGTTGTTATGATTGATCTCAGTGCCGCTTTTGATACAGTGGATATTCCAATTGTACTTCAAATTCTTAAAGATGACTTTGGTATTAAAGATACTTCATAGAACTGGGTAAAATCCTATTTGACTGAAAGGACAATGAAAGTTATTGTTGATAATGCATCTTCTAACACAGCACCACTAAATTTCGGCGTCCCCCAAGGCTCCTGTGCAGGTCCAGTTATTTTTACAATGTATATTGCTGCTCTGAACAGGGTTGTGCAAAAATACCCAGCTGAACTTCATGATTATGCTGACGACCATAAAACTGCTTTCAGAATTCAAGCTGGAAATGCACAAGATGAGACATTTGTTCTACAACAGCTAAATGATTGTTTGAATGATATCATCCTGTGGATGACTAAGTTTAAGCTGACAATGAACAACTCGAAAACTGAAATTATCATGTATGGAACTAAGTATCAGCTAGCAAAACTTAACATCTCAAGCATTAGTGTTGGAGGATGTGAAGTAAAGTGTGTTGATCATGTAAGGGATCTGGGTGTATACATGTATAGTACTCTAAATTTTGATTCTCATTTCAGAAAGAAATGTCAGATCGCTTATGCCCATCTTAGAAATCTAAAAGAGATTCGCAAACATCTATCTCAAAAATCAACAGAAATAATGGAACACGAGCTTATTCATTCACATATTGACTTCTGCAATGGTCTTTTTACGGATATCCCTGCCTATCTGGTCAATAAACTTCAGAAAGTTCAGAACCAAGCTGCAAGAGTTGCTACCAGTGCTCCATATGATCATCCTACTACTGAAATTCTTGAATCTCTTCATTGTTATTCCTTCACAAAATCCTTAGCTTACCGTCTGGATGTTTAACAAAGGAACTATTCCGGGATTCATTCCTGATATATGTACAATTGTTAAGAAGTATAAACTGTATACTCACCAATTTTGTTAACAACTCCGAACTGCTGCCACCTAAAATGGTGTGGAAAAATATTTTAAACAATGTAATAAAAATCAAAGAAACTGAGTTGTGGGAAAATAGATTCTCATGTGATGATGACTTTACATTTTTCCAGATTCTTCAACCGTTTATAAAACCGGCAGTTGTTTACGAAGTATGTAAGAAAAGTGCGCTTAGGAACATAATGTTAACAATAGCTAGGCTTTGGACTCGTACTGTGTACTAAAAGATCTCAGAATGCATATTTTGCAATATGATTTATCAAGAAGAACTTGTTCACGTTATCTCCGAGTGTAGCAGGACTGCGCAGCCGAAGATAAACTTTAAAAATATAGTACTTCAAAGCTTTGGTGAACGTGTAACAAACGACATATTTCAACTCGATCATCTCCCCTTTGTGCTGAAGCTCATGGAGGCACCTTTACCTCCCCTTTTAGATAATACCAATAACGTACTTCTTTTAGAACACGCCTACAGGTATATCGTCAAATGCGTTCACCAATACTTTGAATAAATCGTAGATATGTCTAGCCGATAACTGGCAACATTAGCCTAGCTGTGAAATTAAGACACAGCAAGCTATATTTTGGATTACTGATACTGTTTGTTTCATTGTGTTGATCAATGAGTTTTGTTCTGCTTATCATATGATTATTTTATATTTGTAATTTGTAAATATTTGCATATCTCCTAATATGGAGGAAATAAAGATATTGATTGCTTGCTTGCTTGCTTGCTTGCTTGATTGATTGATTGATTGATTGATTGTAATAAAATGTTATTTTCAGAGAAATAAGGAAACAAATATTAGGATGGAAAATGTATGCTGTAAAACGGCTGTGTTTTGCGTGAATCTAGACCACAGCATCACTTAAAATGCAAGTGCAAAATTATATTTTCAGTCAAAGTAAGTTTGCAGTTCATGACAGAAGACCGCATTTCAGGGGATTTTTTTCCGCCGGATATTCTTTAATGCTAATGGTATCTTGTTAAAACTGTAGTAAGAAAGCATTATAATAAGGTTGCAATTAGGTTACAATATTACATTATATACTAAGATCTACATGTATACTCTATTGTTGTTAGATTTCATTTTACCTCTCCTTCCACCAGTGAAGTCGAATAGAAATGGAGAAACAAAAGATTTAAAATTGTCTTAATTTTGGTACTAATTATTAATTCTTGAATTAGAAATAAAAGATTCCATTAAAAATTATCTTTTCTGAGTATTCATATTAATTAATTTATTTACCCAAGCATGTTTTATCGTTTCGTTTATATGCTTATATGCTTAAGGCTTTCATTACCACTAATCGTGAAATATAAATCCGATTACACTCATCGATTATTCTTATTTCCAATTTTTGTAAGCAGAATTGATTTCAAATGCAATAAACACGAGTAACTGTTATAGAACATGAAATAATCCACGCCATTTCGGACTTTGAGAGCGCTGTCTCACTCAGAACATCAATAATGTCTAAGTCACATTTACCGGCCGGTAGCCGTAGACCGTTGGTGATCGGTGGTGTGAGCGATGTCTCAACGTCGGACCTCATCGGCCATTTAGTCCTTAACACATCTGTCACAGCAACAAACTTCGTATGAAGGCCGTACATACCCCTGCCGACGATCGCACGGCGAGAGATTCCAGAATGAAACATTTTTGACCGGCGTGGCACCGACAACGGGCCGGACATCGACCACACATCGGACAGTCTTCACCGATCATCATACAATGCTCCGGTCGGTGACCGGGCAGTAAGTTAGATATCTTACGATAATTGGTCGGTCATATTTTAGACATTGAAGGATGCTCGGGAAATGGTTGGCAGAAGTATGGTTTCATAATCGGTCAAAAATCATAATCGATCATCGGAAATAATCGAACAACACTTTTCGATCATCGATTATTTAATTGAAGCATTTACAATAACAATGTACATGCTTTAATAAAGAAGAATTTTATTTATAGGAATTCTTTATTAATATTCTAGCAACAAAAATACTCATAGTTTGTTATTATAATGCATTTTTTTCTATTTTGCCAAAAAAAAAAAAAAACAAATTTTAAAATGATATTGTCAAGAATCTTCTGCTTAAGGCATGCAAAACACACCAGAAATTCTTTAGAGGAAATAGGAAAACAATTAATTGGGGACGGGAATGGGGTCTAAATTCGGTCCCTACCATCGTGAAATGAGGGCCCTGTATAGAACTACTGTAGTATCACAAAAGGATATTGTTGTATTTTTTGGTAAGAATTAGCATTTGCATGAACCACACTTCTAGCCAACAGGCTGCATGTATTGGAATTTGTAACAGTATCTGATATGAGCATTGGGTGTAGGTTACAGGTACAGTAGTCTTTTTCTTCAAATACTTAGTGGAAGAACATAATATTCCAACGATTATTTTAAACCAAAATAACACTGATCTATGTCATAATTATATCAAACAATGTTTCTTTTCTGATACAGTGATCTCCCTTGTGAGCTGCTTAAAGAACAGCAAACCGATTATCGATTATTAAACTTCGTAATCGATTATCGAAAATTGATCCTTAACACGATCGATTTTCGATTATAATCGATCATCGTTTAATCCCTAGGCAGAAGTAACGTGAACTCCCGGCTTGAACATGGCGTTATTTGGCGACGTTGTTGGCAGAAGCTGAATGAGAGCAACAAAGAGCCCCAAGACGAAGGACGGTGGTAGGTCCGAGATTGGATCTTGAAATCCTGTTTGGTCAGTAAGAAAGTCTTTTGAGGACGCTTGAGACGGAGCATTCGTCACATTTTAAGTATTTCCCCCGCATGAAGCCGGAGATGTTCCATGACCTTCTTTAACAAGTGGGGCCACGTATCTTCACGTATCTTCAGAAAGAACAAGTATAAATGAAATTGTAGTGAACTTACTTCAAATTTTGCAAACACATGTACTCCAAATATATTTTATACTGATTTTTTTTATCTTTTTTTGTTTCGTGCTGAGGGGTCACTTTGAACCTGATCTTAATTTGACGATCACGATCCGCTTCCTTGCAAATGGAGTCAGTTACCACGTCCTTGCCTTCGCGTTTCGAGTTCCCTAAAACACCATCTCGCTGTTTGTGCCGGAGGTCTGCCATGCCATCTTTGAAGAGTACCAGGCTGAGGTGTGTGGGAGACGTCATCAACCGAAGAAACCTGGCGGAAAATGCCACAGAAGTTCCAGAACAAATGGAACTTCCCTCATTGCTGCGGGGCCTCGGACAACAAGCACATCTTCAGATAAATCGCTAAACTGATGTTCGAGGGATAATCGTCCAATGTACATTATATCGCTCATATAGTGTTGACCATCGTTCAGATATCGGTCGTGCACCGGTCGACTATAGGCCGATAATCGGTCGATGTCTGATGCTCACCACTAACACACGATGACCTCAAATTCAACGAACACTGGACGATGCTCTGCCATAAATCGGCCGATTCTTGAAAGATGAGTTTATCATGGATAGCCGATAAAGAGCGATGTGGGGCATCGGTGGAGACATCGCTGATTTTTAACTACAACTTATTTTCTTCCGATGACCCCCATCGATGCGCCCTCAGTCACCGTCCGATTACTGTGTGCCCTTCCGGCAACCAATCCAACTTGAAAAAAAAATGCGTCGTTTGCCCATCATATATCCCACCCCTGGATAATATGACTGATACTTAATTAAAGTATCAGTTACATTATCCAGCGATGGGGTATACGATGGGCAGCCGATGCATTTTTATAACAAATGGATTGGTTTCCGGCCGGAAACCCATAGTAATCAGAAGGTGACTGAGGCCAACAGGCACATCGGTTGGGGTTATCGGGAGAAAATAAGTTGCAGTTAAAAATCAGCGATATCTCCACCAATGTATCACATCGCTCTTTATCGGCAACCCATCATTAACACATCGTTCAAGGATCGGCCGATGTATGACCGAGCATCGTCCAGTGTTCGTTGTTCGACCAAACATTGGCCCATAGTCGGCCGATGTACGACCGAACTGCGAACGATGGTCCCCAATGTATGAGAGATGTAATATACATCGGATGATTATCGCTCGAACATGGGTCTATGATAAGCGATGTATCGCTAGGCCGTTATAAGGGCGTAACTTTTTAAATGTAAAACAGTGCTTGCCATCCAAGGCCCCGCAGCAATGAGGGAAGTTCAATATGTTCTAAAACTGCTGTGCTACTTCCCGCCAGTCGTCTTCGAACGAAGGGGTCTCCCACACCTCAGCCTGGTACTCTTCGAAGATGGCATGGCAGACCTCCGGCACCAACAGCGAGATGGTGTTGCGGGGGACTCGAAATGCAAAGGCAAGGTCGTGGTAACTGACGACAGTGGCACGGAAGCCGAGCGTGATCGTCAACTTGAGAACAGGTTCAAAGGCAGCCCTCTGTCTGAAGGCAAAAAGGAGAAACAACATTAAAATATTGTAGTATAAAAATGATTTTGAAAACATGTGTTTGCAAAATTTGAAGGAAATTAATCACAATTTCAGTTTAACTTACGTTTACTTCTTGGCGATACGTCGCCCCACCCGTTCCAAAAGCTGGTGGAACATCTCCGGCTCCGTGCGGAGGAAAGAATTAAAGTCTGACGAATGCTCCGCCTCAGGCTCCCTCATAAGAGTTTCGTACCGCCCAAACAGGGCTCTTCCCAAGATCCAATCTCGGACCCACCACCGTTTTCTTCGTCCTGGGGCTCTTTGTTGCTTTCATTCAACGTCTTCCAACAACGCCGCCAATATAACGTCATATTAAAGCCGGACTTGTGCGGGTTATTGTTCCAACATGGCCAATCTCAGATGTCTAGGTGCCAAAGGCATTGTGGTTGATTAACCATGCAAGGTAGGGTGGTCATTTTATACTACTTCTTCGAAAGGATCTCCAACGGCTACGTAAGTTACTTCAGAGGTATGCACGACCACCGTACGAAGTCTGTTGCTGTGAAAGATGTAAGGACTGATTGGCCTATGAGGACCGAGGTCGGGACATCGCTCACACCACCGATTACCACCGGTCTACGGCCACCGGCCGGGTAATATGACTGAGGCATACATGAACGGCAACGATATAGGGAAATACGGTGAAATCGCCCCGTTTTACTATGAAGTAATTTCAATAGTTTGTCAGTTTGTCTGAAGTTGCTAAAGATGGATGAGCATTGCATCAAAGCATCTCGTCCTAGTTGTTAAAGATACTCTAAGGAATGAATAATGGGGATGTAGCCCTTCTTCGTCGAGCCATGCTAGCTCGTTTTCAATTATGCCATACATTCATTTGTTTGATATCTATGAAACGGACGTGTCGGTTAATCGAAAACCAAGAAAAATCATGCTCACGCATAAAGGCGCAAAAACACATTACCATTATAACATTCAGACTACTGCACAGATCGCTGAGTGTACTACGTTGACAATTTACATGTTACGACAGGTAAATTCTAATTTACTTCCTTTTCTGAAAAATATTCTACCAAATTTCTTCGTATTTTAAAATGCAAAAGAAAATTGCTTAAAATAATGTTTTAAAAAGGTAATATTTAAAATCTGTTAAAATTACCTAATTGATTAAAATACACAAAGCGTATCGGGCAAATATTTCATTAAGTGTTGGACACTATTTAAAGCGTGTGGTTTTGTTTGCGTTAATTACGCAGTAAAATATCTTGTTTAGACATGATAACTTGCAATTGTCCTTGCAGGTACCTGGGAGAGAAGTGGAATTGAAAGCAACACCAAACGTGTAAGTTCAATAGTTGTATTTTCCTTATTTATTTGTTAGGGACAGATTAAGTCGGTTTAGCTTTTCCATACATGCAATATGCGTTTCCATTAGACTCAATCGAAAAATAGTATGCACTATTGTGATTTAAAAAAATCCATTTCAATCAGTGCAGTTATCAGTTCCATCGTTGAAGGCCGTCGAGTGCGATACATATATTTGTGTTTAAAAATTTTTGTAGCACTTAAGTCCGGGGCCACACGACATGATATTTGTCGTTGGCTTTCAAGGTCCCTTTTCTAAATATTTGTAATAAACTTCCAATAAACACCAAAAAGCAAAATTCGAATGAGTATTTAATAGACAACCAAATGTTAAAAACGGACAGGAAGTTTAAAAAGTAAAAGCAGTACTACTGCTTGCCGTAACAGACTGTAACAGTAACCTTGCAGGTATGCATATCTACACAATACGGTTTATTTAGTTAATACTATTGGCCTACATTAGTATTAACTAAATATTAAAAATCGTCTTAACGTCAGCTTTGTATTAAGTTAAAAATAAAAAAAAACTGAAACATAAAAAATGAAATCACGAGCATATGATTAATTTATCAAATTGACCGCATTTATTCAGTAATCCGGCAATGGACCTGTAGATGCATACTATTTCAGCATGGTGTTAAATGCCATGTTAATAGTACCCTGTTTTAAAGAGTTATTTTCTTTCGTCAATGTGCTTCACGACATGTAGCCGCTGCTTTATCCGGCCGTTCGGTCGTTCGTCTGTCCATAGTATATTTGTAATAGATGTAATAGTTGGTAAGAAGCATATATTCAAAACCACTCAACACAATTGACTTTAAATTAAAAAAAGTAATCATACTTTACCTCTTCAATTAAAAAGTGGATCCATCGTATTCAGTCTGTGCTAGCTATATATATAATAGATGGCAAGGAAGGCCATTCAACGATAGCAAGGATAACAAGATATTACTACCGCTGGCAGAGGATGAAGTGAAAGTATGTTCTTTTACAGTGAATGGCTTTGGTGTCAAACTGTTTATAGGATTATCTGGTAATATTTTAAACCACACAGAGCCATCTTAGCATATACGACGTCGTATGTTGGGCCAATCTCACTAAAGTCAGATCTAACAAATTGTTAGATCTGATGACGGCCCGCATACACCGTACATTAGCTGTAGCGGTTTTCCCCGATTACTATTTTTAGAAATTGTCAACACAAGAAGCTTGAGCTATTACGTTCACTAAATGATCTGAAGATGTCAGATGAAATGAATGCAATACTACATAAACACATATATCTTCAGTAAAATATGTCTTAGGCAGGCTGTAAACACTTTCCGTGGTTTAAAATACTATGTTTACTTTCACTTTTGCGATTTTGTAGGCGAAAATCTGATTGGTTCAACGGGTTAGCGATAAAATCACGTTTTAGTTACTCGTCGTCAGATCCTGATAGCGTAGCGGTTTTCAGGAGATGATTTTAATCAGATTGTATGTTGGGTATGAGAAACAAGAACGTTACGATGCTCTTTCAGACAATGAAACAATGACAACAACTTAGTTTCATCTTTGCAATCTCGTAATCTTTGTCGCAACTTTACGATACGAGAATTTTTCGAGACAACCACCCGTGGTTGTCTTTATGTCAGAGACCACTAAATCATTTTCCATAGACTTACATTGTAAGGTCTAGCCCACTTGTGGATTTGTATCAATGATGTTTTGAAAGAGAAATGTATGTCTCCAAAGAGCAATCTAATGTGCATTATATGGCAGCATAAAGGTGTTCACCATCTCCTTTTTTGCTACCAGCCACTGAATCCAGTCACCTCAGACTTACGGTTAACAGAAAGTTATGATAAAAAATGAACGTATAAGAAAAGACCCACCTTTGATTATACCCAGAATTTCAGACAGAACAGGCTTTAACATTTAGTTAGATTTTTTTTGTCAATTTGAAACATATTCCTGCATTTCTAAGTGAAATTTTAAAGTTTTATTATATTTACCAATCAGAAAAGAGCTTGAATAACAAATTCAATAATACTCCGTATCGTACAGAGACAAAATAAGCAAATCACAGCCATACTTTCAACATGTAGTGTATCTCACCTTTTTCAAAAAGATTTGAATCCATTAATCAAGGATTTGAATCTCGTGAAAACATTTAATTATTACGAGGTAATAAACACATTTGACGTTCTCAATGTTTTAGTTTTGATAAAAACTGCATCTTACATTCTCATCTACAACCATTATAGATCGTTTGATATTTAATATATTTAAGGCCATTATTGAGCATTCATGAATCTTCCCCTGAAATATAAAGTTAATACAAGCAATCCCACTATTCCTTTGTTTATTTTCTTCAAAAGGAATAACATATATTTTTTTCTTTATTGTTTCGTTGAAAGGAACGTTGAAAGCCACCGAACACAATGGATATGAAAATATTGCAGACTAGGTTTGATTAAGCCAAAATAGAAAATGCATATTACTGCCCAGGCCGCCTATCCCAGAGTTGAGCGCAACTTAATATTTATACCAGTAAACAGTACAATTTTGATCCATCCCAAACGACGATGTGCATATGGCGGTGAACAAGGAATGTGGTATTCAAGGCAGATTAAAACCATTCGCAGCAGAAAAAAAAACAACAAGTTTGCCCTTAACGAGACAACAATGGACTGAACAAAACAGAATAGAATTTTTTGGGGGGATCTGAGAATTTAAATTCTGCATATGACAAAGAACGCCAAAGGCAAGAACTAAAAAAACGGGAAGTGTATCCGTGCAGTGATGGAACAATATCCACATCTACATTTGTATATTGGCTGGGATATTGAAACCACCCATAATAAATAGTCAAAAAATTAAAAGAAAATATACTACATGTACATGTATTAGCATGCATAGGTTATCATGCTTAGTGACCTTTGAGGACGAAACTGTTAACAAAACTGATACATAAGATTATTTTTCAGCACACATTTACTGAAGTCTTAAGAGATGGAAACCGAGAAGAAAACAATGGGATTTTTTAAAGTGCTTACTCAAAAATTTCGTAAGAAACCCAAAGTATGTATTGCAAATAATTTAATGTTTTTGAGCAGATCTGATAATTGTTAAAATGTTCGCCATGAACTTTTCTTTTATTATAAAGTATTTATTCTCGTAGCCTAACCACAAGAAATAGATTAAAATGTTCGTTAGTGAACCGACTGAAATCTTTTTGTCTGTTCACATTCAACAATTTTCCTGGGAAATCTAAATACAACACTAATTTACACAAAAAGCAAGTACCAACAAATTTTGCACTTCATTTCAGGAGGAAATACATCAAAATGTGAAATATGCATATCAGGAATCGCCACATTTAGAAAAAACAGCCTCCCCACAGTCAAAAAGAAGAGAGAGGGAGAGAGCATGGTTAATAAAAATGATCAGTTTCAAAAAAGACACCACTAACAATAAACAAAAATGAGAACCCGAGGGGTTACCGCCATGGAACGGTCAGTGGCAAACCAAATTGCCACTGGGGGTTAAACCAGGTTCTAGGGTGCACCAACCTCACACTGGCCCCAACAGGTTCTCATATCACAAAACAAGTACACGTTGTCTTGGTGAAAAAAACTCCAACCAACTTATCGGCTCAACAATGTTGCATGCAAAAGCACACAAACATATTAAACATAAGAAGCTAATAGCATTGCAAAGCCAAAGGGCGGGTACTCAATGATCTTACCGAGACCAGAACTCCTGATAAACCTCTGCCACCGTCGTGCAACCAAAGAGGTAAGCATAATGATCAACTGTAGAGGGGTTAATCACCAGGCCTGCAGAGCGCCGTAAAATATCATGTTGGTAACCTTTCTTTTTAAATTTACAGATGGTTTTTACGAATAATCAAGTAATTAAAATCTTAATTCGTTTTGAAAGTTCGAATAGGGCGAGTTTGTTGATGAAAAGTGCTTCGCATAGCCGCGCCAGATAGCCAGAATACGTGGTATTTTAACCCTGATTAATGATGAACATGTACATTTGTATTTTCTTTGCTATCCTTTTCTTGGCATTTATAGCTTAGTTTCATTATGCGATTTATTAATTTTTACACTAAATTGATCGCAATGTGTGTTGTTTTTGTATTAGACTCTCCATACTTAAACAGATAAATACTGTATTGTATTGTATTGTAGGATATCGAGTCTTCAACAACAAGTGTTACAAAAACAAGTGTTTCGAAAAATAAGTTGATGGTTGCTGCCATTGATTTTGGAACAACATATTCTGGTTGGGCATTCTCATTCGAACATGAGTACAGAAGTGAACCGACCAAAATGTTCTGCAAAATTTGGTATATTATTTCATTACGTACATATTTATCTCATTATAATATTGATTTCATGCCGACATGTTAACGTTTAGCTGACCCTCTACGTCATACTATATGTGAATGTTTAAATGTGGATTTTTAGTAAATTAAACTTTACTTTTGCCATTTGCACTAATTTGCATGATAGTATGTTTTGTCTTTTTGTACGTTGTTTCCAGACTGAAAACTATATGCAATGTTAGTTAATTGCTCTTAAATTTGTATAAGATATTTTATTAATATTTTGAGATTGTAATAAAAATTCTTTCAAAATTCAAACACACAAAAAAGGGAAGTGTCAACCATTTATTTATTTATTTATTTATTTATTTAGTTATTTTTTATTTGTACAGGGATTTTGTTATCATGCTTAAGTGTTGCCTTCCGTATTTCACGCCAACTCCAGTTCTTGCAAAACTACTAAATTATCCCTACTCTTAACATCCTAGAACCGGGTTTAAACCCCCAATGGCAATTTGTTTTGCCACTGACCGTTTAAGGCGGTATCCCTAAAGGTTCTCTTTTTCGTTAGTTGTTTGTGGCGTCCTATTTGAATTGACATACTTATAACAAATATGCTCTCTCTCTCTCTCTCTCTCTCTCTCTCTCTCTCTCTCTCTCTCTTCCTCTCTACTTTTTCGCTGCGTGGGCTGTGTTTTGTGAGTGTGGCGATTCCTGATATTCATATATTACTTTTTGTGATAAGGTATTGCGAAAACGTTTTTGAAACTACTGGCAAAAATCTATTTTGGTATATAAAAAACTCATGTGACGTTTTTAAAAAGACTTTAACAAAAAGAAATTCAGACGTTCTGTTTGTCAACTTATGATTTTTCCACTTTGTACACCTCACGTTCTCAAAAGTTTATAAGAGACGAAGTCACCAGTGTCATTGAAAAAAGAACGCATGCAAGAGACAATAAATCCTTTTTGCATGTAATGAACATTTTTACAAACGGTTTTTAATAATGATAATTTTTATAGATTTGTCAAGGCCTTATAGATTCGCTTACTTTCTTACTGGATAACATTTATGTAAGATTTGGTACCTATATTTATAAACAAGTAATAGACATTTCAATGGGTACTAATTATGCGCCCCTTGTTGCTGATCTGTTTTAATATTGTTATGAAAGACACTTTATATGTTTTCTCTTTCTACCGAACATCGAGATGGCATTATTACAGCATGTAACAACTCCTCTAGTTGCTGATAATCGCTGTTTGAAAAAAAAACTTGCTAAATTTCACTATATGAGAAAGATTAATCATATCAGTTGTTACTAAGATACACTTCCTGACTTGCTAATTTAAAAGAAACTTCTATCTAACATTCACTGAGAGATTTAAGCAACAATTTTACGATTCTTATGTTTGCATAACTACGTATAAGCAGCAAAATAGCTAAAATCCTCATTAGATCTCCCTGTTAAAATAGGCCTTATCTACTTCATAATTATGAGCATCGTATGTTTTCATTAGTCCGTTTCATTTATTTCTGGTCTGGCGGGTTATCTTACTGTTGTAGGTCGACCGGTAAGCATATGTCTTCGAAAGCACCCACCACAGTTCTTGTGAAACCAGACGGATGCACCCTGGAGGCGTTTGGTTACGATGCTGAAGATAGATATATAGAGTTGGTGGAAAAAGGAGAACATGAAAATTATTACTACTTTGAACGTTTCAAAATGATGCTGTATAACTATAAGGTAGAACATCCGCATCTGTATATCATTACTTTTGAAACAGATACAAACCAGCCCATCTGCGTTTTCTGTTCTTGAAAAATATGATATTTTTTCAGTTAACCTATCGTTTTGTATCTTTTAGGTATACTTTTAGAATTGTGGTTTGTCAGATAAATCAAACGGCTAGATAATGAAAATCGTAAATTGACTGAGAGCCTGTCAGGCTAGCAAGAAAAAAATAAATATTTGGGTACTGAATGTGTACTTCTTGTATCCTCAAACATAGGTCAGCATTTCTTTTTCCCGACATAATTAAATCAACGAAAATGCATTTCTTTAAACGATTCGTTTTTAAAGAAACAGACATTAAATGAAAATGCGATTTAATCAAACTAAACAGACATATTTGAATTTTAACTTATAAACAGACATCTTTGAATTTTAATTTATTTGACAAAAGACTAAGTTCATTCGCTCATAAGTATTGTTTTCATTGTTTTGAAAAAGATGAAGTATTTGGAAACATTTGAATCACAGAATAACTGGAAATGAAGTGGATATTTAGTGCAAACAGCAACTTATTGATGATTGTTTTTTTTTAATTCTTAATGTAGCTAACAGGTAAAAATAAATGATTATGGCGTATTTGAATTAGAAACTAGGGGATGTATAATGAGCAATAGGATTCTGAATACTGTCAAGAAACAAAAGAAAAAATTGTTAATTTGTATTTATTCTACAACGACAATATTGCAATTAGCCTGGAACTGTGTTTAATCAACGTACTTGTTAAAATTATTAATGATTCTTATGCAGTTCAATATTAGTTTATTTGTTCTATATTTTGGTAAAAACATATTAACGTAATATTTACCAAGAAATGACAGAGTTCGTAATATTAAGGTCAACACTATCAAATATGGAAACGAATAACTATATAACTTATTTACGTCGGTAATAAAGATGCGTCGATAATACAGAGTTCGGGTATATAAGCAAATTAACAAGTTTTTTCTGAGAAACGGATCACTAGGTTTTATTGAAAGTGCAAACGTTTGTCGAATGTCTCGCTAATACAACGTATATCATTTAATACGACTGAGTGATGACTCAATTGAAAAATAATTATGTCATTGGGTAAAACAGCTGTACTATTGTGCCTTTTAGGGAACCATTTTAAGAAAATTTGAGTTGATGTACATAGGAAAACCATTTGCTAACTGGTAATGGTAAATGGCTCACATTTAGATCGTGAAATATAATCACGACCTATGCACTGGCAATTGGGCAAAAGTATCAACAGTCTAAATGAAAATAGGATGTCGACGAAATAAAATAAATTCCACGATCAGATATGAATTCAAAACATAAATGTGGTTAATTTTTTAAATACATCTTCAATAAAGAAAAGGTTGTGTACTTTGTAATGAACGTTCAACTACTTAAAGAGAAATCAATGATTGTCATCCGTTTGAGCGACCAGGAAGCGACCAGGAAATTGAAGGTGAAACACACTTTTACTAATATCTAAAAAAGTTTACATATATAAGTCACGAGGACACAGGAAGTTGTTGACAGTATCATATTTCTCATGTGGGCATTTAAAATGATGTTTTGTGTTGTTTAGTTTTTGTGAATTTATGTAAATAGAATTTAAGGGAATTTTTAGATCACGCTATTTTCGATCACGCTATTTTTCTTTACTGTTCTAACGTGTCTTACCATAATTTATGCAAAATAAAGATACATTAGTAACATTCATTTGTGCAAAGTTTCATTGAACGGAATTTTGCCGGAATTGAGATTTTGATAATTTTCTTTTTATCGATGAACGTGCTGGGGAGGAGTGTAGTAAGCCCTTAAAGAATGTAAGAGGAGTGGTAGTGAATGAATAACCATATTTGTAACTTAATGGGTAGTGATGAAAATATTTAAAATATATTTGACTGAGCTTGAAGAATGAGCAATAAACAAATAAAAATTAAAATCAGCAATGCAATTTTACAGAAATTAACCGGAAATGAAGACTTAGAAGATAGCAGGGGAAGGCGATTGTCAGCACAGCGAGTATTTACTCTTGTCATTCAATATATGAAAGATGATGTTCTACAAAAGACTAGCCAGAAACTTGTTGATGTATTAGAGGAAGACGAAATTCAGTGGGTATTAACTGTTCCTGCGATATGGAATGCCCGATCAAAACAATTCATGAGAGAGTGTGCAGTCAAGGTTTGTTTAAATCTGATTCTAAACCAATTAGTTCAATTTGATCATATGAATTATCAGAGAGACAGAGAGAGAGAGAGAGAGAGAGAGAGAGAGAGAGAGAGAGAGGGAGGGAGGGAGGGAGGGAGAGAGAGAGAGAGAGAGAGGGAGCATGTTTATATTATTACCCATTTGAAAAACATCACAAATGTACATCCCGAGGGATGACCGCTTTTCAACTACTGATAAAGATTATATTTAAACGCGGATATTTCAGGAACATGTCAAGGTGCACTTTTTTCCGAAGACGACATAATCAAAATGTTTCAGACTTGGTTTGATTGAGCCTGTTCATTGGCAGTAATAGAAGTGCATATTACATGTACTTTAACACCGCACCGGGTTGAGCGCAATTCAATATTGACACAGATATTTGAATTGTGCTAAACAGCCTTCAAAATGTTCTTCGAAATTATCATAATCCCTTGAAACCATTTCCACCTTCCAAACCAAGAGGTAAGCAATCGATGGTTGATCTTCAAACATACATACTCTGAAACTTATTCTATTGGGTGCCATAAGTTTTAAATTTATTGAATTGACATTGTCTTAATTTTCTTTAATTCTCCAAAAACTGCCGAAAATGAAAGGAAGAAATAAGTCATAAATCATTATGTTGTAATTATATTGAATTTATTTTAATTATAAAAGGAATCAATAAAAAAATAGAACAACATTAAATTTGTACGGTTCTTACTTTGAAATAGCAACAATGTGTACAAGTAAAATAATTCTGCTATGCGTTAGTCATGAAAAATTTATATGTGAAACTTAATGCTAAATCCAATACTCTGTCACCGAAGTTAATTTTAAACTGAATTTCAGACTCGGATGTTTAAAGGAAATTTATTTTCGGTAAGTGCTTGGCTTAGATTTTTAAAGCTTATTTGATATTTCAGGCCGGCATCAAGTCATCAAATCTCTCGATTGCTTTGGAACCAGAGACAGCCTCTCTGTACTGCAAACATATATGTCTGCAAAAGCGAAATGACAATTCAGAGCAAGGTGCAGTTCTGGCATCCTTCGAGCCAGGTTCGAGATACATGATTGTCGACGCTGGAGGTGAAATATTATACAAACGCTGAAATTACTCATTTCATAGTAACCGCATATTATAAATAAGGTCCTATATTGCATGTTTTGGCTATTAGATGATTTATATAACATTACAAGTAGATGCAATCTGCTGCGCGATTGAATCTGACGACTTATTTTAAATGCATGATGGAACCTTTCTTAATGATGTTGACAATATAATATTGAAAGCCATATCATAAACGCCAGATAAAAGAATGGTTTTGTCATAAAAGAGAACACAGTCGAATAAACAGGAACATAATGACTGTGTAATATGAGCTACTACCATAGGCAAAACTAGTTTTTCAGTCATTTTGCATTCACAAATGTTCCGTTTGCTTTGTCTTTATTAGTGTTCGGGGAGTCTAATAATATACAAGTTAACGTGTCCAATCAAACTGGTTTGATGAAAAAAGGATGAAAAGGGAACTTTGAAACACCGAACACGACAGATATAAACATATTGCAGGCTCGGTTTGATTGAGCTTGTTCATAGGAAGTAATAGAAGTTGATATTACTGCCCTGGGTTGAGCGCAACTCAATATTTAACACCGATAAACAGTGCTATTGTGATCCATCCCAAACAATACATGCATTTGGCGGTGAACATGGAACCTTCAAGGCGGTAGTTTTAGATTAATTAATACCATTCCATGTTGAGCGGCGTATGGTCCCCAGATGAGAGAATATAAACCCTGCATATCAACTCTTATGGCGTTTAACATGTTTAGTGTGTGGTCTAAATTTTTAAAATACAATAGTAGGTTATAGTTATTTAAACATTATATTTGCAACATACAATTGGATTTTTCCCGTTCTATATCCAGATAATGTCTGTAAATGTTTGTAAATCTTGTATAAATCTTCTTTTCAGGAGGAACTATCGACATAGTCGTGCATCATGTTGGCGTGGATGGAAGCCTAGAAGAGATTTATGCAGCTAATGGCGGAAACTGGGGAGGAACAATGGTTGATAAAGCGTTTTTTGATCTTCTTGCAAGCATATTTGGAGAAAATGTAATGAAAATAGTTAAGGTAGAGCATTTGGAGGATTTAAATGATCTCCAAAGGGAATTCGAAGTTCAAAAAAGAAATGTTAATCCGGAGCGTGAGTCTGATGTAAGGCTCAGAGTGCCTGTGTCTCTATCTGAAACCTGGAAGAAACTTAATAACGACGGTATGCTGCAAAATATACAGCAGGAACATATTGTGAATGGAAGCGTAACTTTTAGAGCCGACAAGATGTTAATTAAAAGCGAATTGTTCAAGCAACTTTTCGGCAAACCTGTTACGGAAATTATTAATCATCTTCATAAAGTTTTCGAAGATAAGAAAACGGAAGGTACAAATACAATCGTAATGGTAGGTGGATTTTCAGAGTCTCCGATGTTACTTAATGCAGTGATAACAGCTTTTCCGGACAAAAAAGTTGTACACCCCAATGAAGCTGGCCTTTCAGTTCTTAAGGGTGCAGTGATATACGGGCATTGTAATAAGGACATCAAAGTTAGAATAAGCCCATACACCTATGGGTATAACATGTATCAAAACTATGATGCTAACATTCATCCAAAGGAGAGGATGATAGAACTTGATGGAGAACAAATGGTCGCAAGAGCGTTTCAACCATTGATACACGTTGGTGATAAACTTATTCCAGAAACAGCATCAGAAAGTATACTGCTGTCCCCTGTTGATGGTGAATTTAGCATCGCATTGCAAATATTTGCTTCTTTGAATCCAAAAACACAGTTTGTTGACGAACCAGGTTGTTTACTCATAGGTGATTTCAAAGTCGACTGTAGAGACAATAATGGCGATGTTGGGCAGGTTTATGTTCGACCGATGTTTGGTGGTACTGAGTTTGAAGTTAATGTTGTCCATGAGGCAACTGGAAAGATATCAAAAGCGATTTTTGATTTTTGCTAGTAAACAGTATATTGCAACTCCGAGACAGTAGTTATATTAAAGAGTCTATGATGTAAAAGACCAATACTGATATACTGAATTTTTTTTTTGAACTGAACAGTTGTTTTTTCAAGTAGTATTCTTGATAATTTTCAAAGTAGTTCAACTGTTACGAGTGACGGTAAGAAGTGGTTGCGAAAGCGTTGCTAGATCGAATTGTTGTTTTTCGTTATGATGTTTTTTTTTCGGCGTTAGCTGTCTAAGCTCACTTTTGACCTAGTTTTTCGACCAATGAAATGTTGTAAATAATACTCGTATTCTCTTATTATGCAGAGGGAAAATGAAATAAACTATTTCGATTGGTAGCTATTTACACCAGAGAGGCATCTAGCAGGCTGGAGATGTATCTAGTGGGATTTTATTATTATGCAGCGGAAAAATCAAATAGATTAATTAGATTGGTTGTTAGTGGGTGTTGTATTGGAGGAAAAACATATTACGATTTAAGTAACCAGTTAAGTCAATATTGATGGCTTAAATATAATATTATATGGAATATTCTTGGGTTTCACTTGCATACAATACACAGTGTAACACGAAAGAGAAGTGTTCTTACTGGTTCCTTTCTAGTTCCTTTGATACTGATTGTTAATTTCAAGTTCGTAAGACAAGTTCATTATAGTGTAGTGGCTAACGCTCTCGCCTCTCAAGCGGAGGCCCCGGGTTCAATACTCAGGACGGACACTTTTTTAAACTTAATATACGTAAAAGTTGGTAGATTTCGCTCTTGTAACAGGCTGTTATTATTTATATTTATTAAATTTCAAGGACATTTAATCATCATGGATTCTCACTCTACACGAGGTATTTTATTGAAACTGAATATTTTGCTTCTTTAATCGACTTGTTATCACTGTATGAAATTGTTGCAACAGCTTCAACATTTTTTTTGAAAGACACTTTCAATGAATTTATGAGTTGTCATGATTCGGTCGCTTAATCTCTAAGTCATACTAAGAAGGCAGGGAGGGTTCGTCAACAGCTATAACTAATAAAATAAAATAACTAAACTGTGTCTGCTTTGCCTCTCTGTATTTCTTTCTTTCTTATATACATGTATATATAAATCTTTTCCATCAACGCCGTTTATCTTTTTTAAAGATATTTCTTGTTTAAAATGTTGACTTAACGGTAAAGAATCAAAAGACGGATTGAGCCTGTATCATAGTATGTAGATTCCTGTATTTGTTCACTCACCTCGCACTTCGCTTTGTTTAAAAGATTTATAAGACTGTTTCCATTTTGCATTGGAAACCATTTTGTCACATTTGCATTTGACGCCCTTCTATTCCACACTATACAATATAAATGTTGTCCATACCATTTTGAACGAGATAAAATATCGATAATATCATTACATGTTTTTTCACTGTAAGTTTGAATTAAGGTTTTTAGTATCTCTTATTGCTGTGAATGTTGTCGACTTAATGCCAGAGAACTAATACGAATTAAGCCTGTATGATGTAAATAATTATGTATATACTTGCAAATTTACGCTCATTTGCTTTTCGCTAAGACTAAAGTCGTTATTCAGACTGTTTCCATTTTGCATTGGTTTACATTTAGTCCGTGGCGTGCGACAACAAATGCCGCTTACAAACTAGATTTACTAGAGAGTTCCAGCAAAAAAGGGGTGCCGTCATTCGCTTTGTTGCTGTTCCAACATTCGTTCGAAAGGACGTTATATCAGAAATTCGTCTCAATATTTCGGTAATAATCGAGAATACTTAGTAATGTAAATATAAGAAACATATTGGAATTTCGTTTTGTTCATAGGGTTATGATATCATGATTTGGGTTGTTTCTGGTAAGCTTTAAGTCATCGGGCTTCGAACACTTAAAACAACCCAAATGTTTCCATATCCCGAAGAACGCGACACTTAAAACAACCCAAATGTTTCCATATCCCGATGAACGCGATACATATTGATTTAATCCTTAAATATATTTTCACTTCTTGTTTGAATTATGCTTTATTGTATCTCTCCTTTTGTTGTTAAACCACCGCCATCCTTCATGTTTAGATTGCTAGTACATTACAGGCAATATTGATTTATTATCATTAATCTTTCTTATTAAATTTTGCTTGATATCTTATAAAAAATACTTTGCATTTTAGCCGTTTGGGGTCTAAAATTTGGTAACTAAGTTGAATCCAACAAAAATCCACAATAAAGTAATTAAGGCCATATAGAATTCATGTTATCTTTTTAGAATATTATCAAGTTCTGAATGATAAAACAATTGAATGGCAGCAGAAAATTAGTAAAAACACGAAAATACTATGAATGTAAAATCAAACATGTATACTAACACATATATTGCAATTCTACTTAAAAATAACAAGGGTTCCAAAAAAAATTTTACGTCTACTAAGGTTTTTTTTTTAAAAACCCAGATAAATTAGAAATATGAAACCAAGTTAAAGTTAATTTAAATGAACAATATTTGTGACTTTAAAAAAAGATTCAAGAAATTAAACTACAAAAATTCCAATTTTAAATTATATTGTAATTGCAAATTTTTGGTAACAAATCGTTTCTATAGAAGATCAACAAAGCAATAGATGAATTGTGTTCATACTACAAACAGGCAAAGGAATCCATAAGGGCATCTCTTCTTAGAATGTCCACTTACACAAATATTTTTAACGAGGGTACAAACATGCTTTTGGAGGAATGTGACATTGCTTTTTCTTTACAAAACCAAAATTTAATTTTCTCTTTTGAAGAAATAAATTATGGTGAAAGTTATATATCTATTCTTATAAAATACTATATCTATAGCAAAATTTAGAGAATATTTCGATGTAAATCTTTCTGTTCAATTATTTGAAACATACAGTACAAAAAAATCGTTTCAAAACACTAAATTGCAAAGTTAAAAGGAAAACAAGACTCTTTTAGTCAATATTTAGGAACAGTTTTATAGAAAAGAACAAGAATTGTAAATACTGTTTTCCTGACAAAATCTGAGAAAATCCTTTTTTACTTTTCAAAAAACTCATTAAAAATCTGTATCCGAAAGTGATAAAATATTAAATATCAGAGAGAATGTGCAAATTTGTGTGAGTTTGGTGTCGTTTTAAACTTTTCTTTTTGAAAATATTGTCTATTTGAAAAAAAGATTACTTGTGTGAGTTTGGTGTCGTTTTAAACATTTCTTTTTGAAAATATTGTCTATTTGAAAAATAAAGATTTGAGGCCAACTTTAGATATATCTTCGGTTTCTACTAAACATGGATCGTTTAAATTTAAAATATTGATGTAGATCTAATTTTGAGAACTAGCTGGTGTAAAATACATGTGTATTGAAATAAACGGGGTTACCCGGATAGGGGCCTGAAAAATGTAAAAACCATATTTTTCAACCGATATTCATTTATTTTGTTTAGAATGTTTGCCTTACGTATCTTGTTCCAGTAAAAAGGTAATCTAACTGGACCGAATTTTTAGAAACTTAAATTAACCAGCGAATATATAAATGAATGAATTTTTTAATTAATCTGGCTAACGTAACCCTGGATTTATATTTATTTGGTTAAATGTTATGACAGAAAAAACAAAGATGATCATGCTTCAAGCGTTTAGTTATTCCTGACTGTGGTTGCAATTTGTCTGCTATTGTAATCCCCCGCCATCTTCTTTGTTCATAATATATTTGCTATGTCGTTATCTATTTATAAAATGTCGAAGAAAAAGGGAGATGTCGAAGAAAAATGGAGATAAAATTGAAAATATAGTAGTTAATTGTCGTAGTAGTCTAAAAAGACCTGATTCCGAAACGTCATACGTTGAATTTTCGCAATTTTTTTTCGTATGTTTAGAAGCACTCTACTAAAATACTTCTTGTTTCTGCAACAAATCAGAGTTCATACATAGTATATAAATATTACATGTCTGACAGGGTGACAGTAAAATTGTCAACTTGAGGAATTACTGTCAACCGAGGCGAAGCCGAGGTTGACAGTATTTTCGAAAGTTGACAATTTTACTGTCATCCTGTCAGACATGTAACATTTATTTTATTATACCGAAAAACTATTCAAACCATGAACAACTTTATTCAATAATGGTATTTAATAATGGTGGGGTTTTCCACAATTTCACTTAATTCCATGTTATTTGACCGAAGAAATTCGCTAAACAAAGAAACCCCACTCTTTACAACAGCTTCGTGTTTTTAGTCTTTCTATTGATCCAGAGTCTTTAAATCTGCCTCGTTTATGGTAGAAAAAACGTTTGTTGCTTGACATTATTGTCGTCTGTTTACAACGGAATTGTAAAAATAGATATTGCGCATGCGCGAATGGTACAGAATAATTTTCGAACATTCCGTAGCTATGGTAGCGGGTGACAGTATTTTTCCGACAGTAAATTTTTTTTGACAGTACTTATATGTCACGGTGGCCTATGGAAGATTAACATTGTAAATGAAATTGAGGTATAATAACACGTGATATTTTGTAACATTTCCATTGGTTATTTCTTTCTGTCCTTTCAAAATGTCGTATAATATGTATACGTCTTTAGAGTAACAGCGACCTTATGTCGTCATCAGAAATTTCTGAATTCCGACGTATTATTTACAAAATGTATAATAGCCTTCTCAATGATCTAAGCATTCGGTTTGCAAAAAGCAGTTAACAGTTTAATCATGAACTGTCTGATTAAGTGCTCAAAATGGGGTAGATTCATGAAGGCCAAAAAGGCTTAAACTATCTAAAATCATCAAATTCAATTTACATCACAGAGAGTTATCTACTTTCTTCAATGGTTGTTTCCTTTGAAAAATGTTAAATTCAGACAAAGTTTACTCAGTAACCGCAATACCAAAATCAAGTATGTCAAATGGGTTTTAAAATTTGAATATGTTCGCGAAATACATATTTTTCTGTCAAATTTCCAACCCATTTTCGACTAAATTTATTGATTCAATTTTATTTGTAATAAATCATGCTCATAGCTTTGTCCAAATTTGGTTTTGGTCGAGAAGGGTGTCCACCAAATCCTCTAAAATCTGATTTGAAAACGGACAAAATTGAGATTTTGCATATTGTAGGCAAATACAAGGCCTTCGTGAGCCTGC
Organism: Corbicula japonica; assembly: GCA_038501625.1. Classification (NCBI taxonomy): domain Eukaryota; kingdom Metazoa; phylum Mollusca; class Bivalvia; order Venerida; family Cyrenidae; genus Corbicula; species Corbicula japonica. Next base: position 599,989 of record JAZAYU010000214.1, read on the forward strand.
TCCTTTGAAATAGAAAAAGGAAGATACCAAAAAGAAGCCCACTTCTAACTTTATTTTCCCCAGTATATATGTGAGTGTTGGACTTATTAGAATCTGTTCAGTAAATACGTAATTGATTATTGTTATTTAAATTTTTAATAAAGATTTTCCTCTTCAAGTCGTTCGTAAATCAGCTTATTGTGTTGACGTGTATGTTTTTCAAGTATACAAATAATTGAATGGACCTTGATTCGATCTTAGCTTTCTACATATTTTGTTTATGATACTGTGTAACACGTGTTGATTTGTGTTGTGATAAACGTTATAGAGTTATTTTGTCAACAAACAATCTTTACCCGTTTTATCTTTATATATTCAATTACTATTTAACTAAATAAGTATGAAGAAAACGTGATCAAATTTGCGTTTGTGTGTTGATGGATAAATTTGCAGACTAAAGCGCTTAGATCTAAATTTTAATAAACTAAACGGATATCCTATTTCATGTTTACAAAAAAAGAACGCATCATTATCTGAGATTAATTAAGCTAGAGCTCGACAAGAGGCAGTGCCTTAGTTCATATTATTTTTACAATAATAATACCATGGTAACGCTTTACGGAGCACTCCGTGACGTAAGTCAGTTAAAAGCGTCAGCTCAAGCGCATTCGAACGCTATATGGGAATTTGTAAAGGAAAAATTATTTTTTACTCTAAATCTTGTTAAAGGCCTCCTCACACATAGGCGAATCCATTCAACGCAGCCCGGCGAATTCAGTAAATTAGTCAATACTTGCGAATTTTGAACGAAACTGTTTGAAAAATTATTACATATTAATTTGAAATATAGCGAAAGGCAAACGTAGTGGAACTATCACTTGCGAATGATTTACGATGGGTGCCGAACGGTTACTGTTTCTCGCTAGAATGCGTTGGGTCGCGCAAACAATTTGTGTTTTTCCGTTACCGTACAGGAACGCAAACATGCGAACTGAAGCGCAGATTTGCGCACGCTTCTGAAGCCGTCCTTTGCTTAACGAAAGAGTATTTCCGCATCCGGCCGTTACCGGACGCTAAGCAAGACTGGTGAAAACCAAGGGGCGGGGGGATAAATTTCAAAAATTTTGTTAAGTTAATTTCTTGTATTTGTAAAAAAACTTCTTCAGTAGGCCCAATATTTCTTTAAAGATTATTTATATTATTTTAGTTTCTTGTACCCCTATCTCCTATTTTTTAGGAGTTTTCGAAAAGGCGGCTGCTGATATTGGTCTACACTTTTTAGAGCATAAGAAGACCAATTTTTCCAATGCATGGCTTAAGTTATTGTTATTGCGAAGTTTTGATGTTTATTTACAATTGGCTTCCAAAGCTTAAATAAGAGTTGGGTTTTTATTATTATTATTTATAAACCTTTTCTTTCTATTTTGAAATTAATATTTCGGTACATTCTGTATTTTAATATGACTTTAAAAGGAGTTAACATTTGTTTTTGTTTTAACTTAAAATTTATTCTCTAAATTACGCCTAAATTTAATTTTACAAATTCTCAACAACCCGCCTGTATTAGTATTTTGCATTAGGTGTCGATGTGTTCCAGCTATCTTGAGCCCTGGATCCGAGGGCTGCATGTACCAAGTGTGTTGTTTCCAACACCCTCGAACATTTCATCAAACATTTCAGTTGGCATGCAGAGGCATTTCTTATAGGTTCTCAAATCATCTCTTTTAAGTTCATATTCGAGGTAATCACAGAATGCTGCAAAACTGGCACTGTTTCTCGGAATGCAGCCGTAGCCTTCTCCAGATAGTACGTGCTCCGGCTCCATTTCTACACGGCCACTAAAAACTTGTGAATGTTAAGTTGTTATGGGAGACTTATTGATGAGCCACAGCAGCTATATACTTTATCCTCAAGAGTTGAATATCTTCCATTCTGACGAAGGAATTATAAAAAATATTTAGTTTCATCCTTATATATATGAAATTAAAGTGTTCAAATACTAAACACTTTTCAAGAAATTAAGATGCGTTATGATTCGTATTCTTATTTACCATAAGTAATGATTCGTATGCAACCGTCTGCTGTTCGTTTTCAGAACGTCAACTAATCGTTACAATTCGCTTTCATTCGCTTTTAATTTCGGATTGAGTTAGCTACAATACGTAGTTATTCGCTATGTTTCGCAAACTGTCTCAAAGATTCGTCATGGGATCGCCCTCGATCGCTTGATATGCAAAATTATTTGCAAATTATGCAAATGTATGCTAATCCTGACTTGATAACTTGCGAACTCTAACGCAAGTTGACGACAGCTAGGCGAAGTCGTTGCGAGTATTTAGCGTATTGAAACGAATGTTAACGAATCACAGGCGAAACTTTTCATCGCCACAATTTTTTAAACATGTTCAAAATTTTCCGACGAACTATACCAATCGCAACGATTAGTAACGCTCATAAACGCATTCACACGAACACCACCAACGATGTACAACGTACATATACGAATGGGAACGAATTTTGCCAAAGCCCTATTCGCCAGTATCCGCAAGTTGACGTCGGGGGGCTTTCGCCTATGTGTGAGGAGACCTTAACATCCGCCAGTAACAGTTAGGTGCGATAAGGTAAACTTGACGTCACTTTTAGACGTTGAACTAGGGCAAATATAGTTAGCGTTAATCTGGGTCATACATGCATTCTCTCGCATTGGAATATAAAAAAATGGTGATACTCGATTCCCATAGCATTTACCCCACCTTTCATAGTAACAGTTCTAGTATTTGGTTCTTAGACCCCGACCACCTTATTTAAGTGAACACTTGCATTAAATGTGTTTGGAATCAATTGATGTGTTTGTTAAGGCATACCCCGCAAACCTAATTTGTGACCGACGATCAAACGCCAGGATATCCTGATAGAAGAGGCGTTCACTGGATTCTCATTGGTTTCTTTGGTTCAAATAAATGAATATACGATATATCTCGTATTTAAAAACTTTCAGTTACCTCACCTCAGGTCATCAATAGTTTTAGGGAGAGATGGCGTATGATTTTTTTTTTTAAAAAAAGAGAGTAAAATATGCATATCAGGAATGGCAACATCCAGCAGACACAACCTCCTCACACAGCGAAAAAGTAGAGAAAAGAGCATGGTTTTATCAGTTTCAATATGGACGCCACAAACAACGAAAGTGAGAACCCAAAGGGGTTACCGCCTGGAAACGGTCAGTGGCAAACAATTTGCCACTGGGGGTTTAAACCAGGTTCTAGGGTGCACAAACCTCACACTTGTCTCAACAGTATCTGATATCACAAAACAAGTACAAGTTGTCTTTGTGAAATCAATCCACCCATCAGCTCAACAATGTTGTATGCAAAAGCACACTAACATATAAAACATAAGAAGCTAATAGCATTTAATAGCTAAAGGGCGGGTACTCAATTATCTTACCAAGACCAGAGTACCTGGGCTCAAATTAGCAAAAACACAATAACTGGGATAAAAGAAAAAAATCAAGCATCTGGGTTCTTTTAGAAAAAAGGGACATTATCGGGATCGAATGCAAGATGCCCAGAAAGGAGGTTTGTTTGGGGCAGTCTTAGAGTAATTACATAACAATCCAAACTTCCTGGCCAAAATCCTCATAAAAAATTATATATTGTTTCTCAATAATGGGGTTCAAGCAACCCATTCGAATCCCCTCTAGGTCTAATAAGCATGTAACTTGACAAAAATAAGCTTTGGTTCTTCTGCTGTCATAATTCATTGTTCAAATTTGATTATGGTTCATCATTTTTTATTTGATTTTAGATCCCAAAGTTATAAAAATGAGAATGATGACCAGTCTAAGATCTGAGCAATCTGTTTGAATTGAGCAGTCTCTGAACAGACCAATCAGAAACTTGAAATCTGAGACTGGCTTTTATAACCTTGGATGCAGCCTTTCCATCTAGGAAAGAAAATGCAACAGAGGGATGGTAAAATGATCACCACATGCCAACATTCCATACCATTCAGATGGTTAACCTTTTACTCCATAGATACACCCTTACTGCAAGGGCAAACAATGTAGATCCAGATCAGCCAGCACATTCATGCCATCTAAAAAGGATATACACTTTTCGCTTTTAGATTGATTAGCTTATTTCTGACTAAAATGCAACAAGTGCAAATCAAGATCAGTCAGCATGGATGTGCCGGCTGATCTGGATCCACAGTTGACAGACAGTTTGAAATATGTATACCGGTATACGGTGTAAATAATTAAGAAATAATTAGTTGATACCCAATTGTACACAAGAAAAAACTGTACGAACGAAGTTTAATTATCATATAATTTAATCCGTGAAATCTATCTAATATCAGTATGTATTGTATGTAGAATAAAAAGTGTAAGAAAATTAAAAGAATTTAGGACTATTTTATAAATTATCACAAATTTTCTTATCACATTCATATATTCAAAAAATACAAAAGAAATCAACTTACAAATACTTACCGAGAGATTTTGTTAAAAACAAAACTTAATGAAGTACCTATGTACATGACTGTTAACTTTCAATGGATAAAAACTATTAACTATTCAGCAAACTAAATTCTTAATACAATCTTATTTTGATATTAAGAGGATGCTCTACTTTCAATACAAATATTGTGATTTTCATCCACAGTTCCAGATTCTATGCCTAACCTCTGTGGAAGACATGTCTTCGGTTTTAAAGAATAACTTCTGCTGCTAATACTGTTTTGTTTGTATCATCAATGGCAAATTCAAATGAATTCTGATGGAAACAAGTACAAGAGTTTAAAACTTCTAGGCATTAGTTAAAAGAATGGACGGAAAAAATAGAAATACACCTAACATATAATAAAAATAATTAACAATATCACACTGCAAACAGTTCCCAAAACCGTACGTTGAACTAGAACATCAAGTTTTGTAAATCTGTAATAAAAATACATTAACTGGCAGGACTTTACAACTGTATCATTGGAATAGATCATACACAAGTTGTTCGAAGATAAGAATTAATTGAATCCATGATGGATGGGAAATTTGAAGACTAGCTTGATCCCTAAATACTTATCACTCTTCATTCACAATTATGCACAATATATTATGTCAATATAGATTTTGATCATATATATATATTTAGAATATGATAAAAAATTGTTAGTTTAAATACTGAATAGCACTTTTATAAGTTCATACAGCAAAACTTGTCATCTTTTTGTTAATGGTTTAGTAAAAAACGGTTGGTTCCAATGTTCTCAAGTTTTGTTCCCGGCAGTAAGATGATCAAACTGAATAGGTAAAATCAGCAATTTTTCAATAAATGAATTCTACCGAACGTTTTTCCCTTACTTCTGTTTCTTTCTCAAATTTTAATTCACAATAATTCATTTCAACTGTTAATTCAGCAAACCCTGTTTAAACAAACAATAAACCCCTACCCTACTATTCCAAGTGATTACAAAACTAGTGAATAAATAAAAAAATGATAACATTCTTAATGGTAAAACAACACTACAAAATCCATCTTAATATTGTAAACCTTACAAAACATATCTAGACCTTGCAATATACACTTCTCATTTCATATCAAAAGCATTATTTTGTTATTAGACACTACAGTTATCCTTTTAAATTACCACATAATTATTTAACAAATCATACATAAATCCAATATCTTTTCACCAAAAATTGTTTAAGCAATTTGAAAAAAAATCTTAACAATTTTCATTAAAGAAAATAAATTATAATGCTTTTGTTAAGAAATATATAAAACAACTAATAAATAAAGCAGTATCATTTACAAATAAATGTATTCTTGTGCTTTAATGTATCAACAACACAATTTCTTTTAAAAATCTTCAATCAAGTCTGTTCACAAAACTCTAAACAAGTCTGTTCACATGAATTTTAAAAATTATTCACTACTATAAAAATGCTGCATTAAACATGAATTTGAAAAATTATTCGCTGCTATAAAAATATGCTGCATTACTTCGTTGGTTTATATTCTAGTAGACCGGAACCCCTGAAAATATAAAACAACAAATTATGTAAATAATATATCAATTATGTTGTAGTATTCGAAAGTTATATGTCAATTATATATCTGTTTCTTGATTATAAGACTGCATTGTTAATTACATGTATTATGTCAAGAATTGCAATATATCATTATTGCCTCAGAATCTACTTTAAACTATCTTTTGCAAATTGATGGTAAATCAACACAATTTTATACACACACACACACAAAAAAAAATAACAGCGAGAAAAGTCAAGTTACATTTAAACTGAAAGTAGTGCCAACTTCAAAAAACATTTATGGTTTAAAATCCTGCTTATGTTATGTTTCTCAGTCAGGAATACCAGTAATCATATCTGCAAATCACTGGCTAATGGGTTAAAAGTATATCAGATATAAAGCAGCTTCATAATAAGAGGCTGTTGAACAATGTATGAAAAACGAAGAGTAAACAATTCAAATAGCCATGTGCACAATTACTGTAAGCCAAACTGAAGTCTCCACTCAGATTAAATTTTGTTGTTTACAGCATTGTCAGCTAAGACCCGAGTTTGAGTTATGCACACAGCTACAGTTAAGAGCACGGTTTTGCTGCTCATTTATACATTGGCTGGCCATGCTTTTGGCAAAATAAATAAGCAAGAACAGAACTTTGGAATTACTAAATAAATAGGAAAACTATGCAAGATTGAAAGTTGAAAACTGTAGAGAAAACTTTTTGGATTTACAGGCTTAAGTACACTAGTACTCTTGAATGCCAAAGTGATCAGCTCACAAATGAATTTTGCAGGGTCCAAGATCATAAAACTAACGCTGGAGACCAGTCTCAAATCTCAAGCATATGATTGGCTGAAATGGAGCCCAGTACACAAAACATTGTGTAATGAATGATTGGTACGGTGAAACTTCCAAAAAAATTATGTAATGATTAATGGGTACAGTGAAAGTACACAAACATTGTGTAATGAATAGCTGATACAGTGAAAGTACACAAAACATTGTGTAATGATTAACTAGTACAGTGAAAGTACACAAAACATTGTGTAATTATTAACTAGTACAGTGAAAGTACACAAAAACATATAGGGACACAAACAAACACATGGTGACTGCAGAATGATAAAAAGATGTCTCATTTTATATTTACTAGTTTCTGTTATATTTTTCTATCTTGACATCTAATACTGTACCTTTTATAGTTGCATATAAAATTCTACATGAAATAAGTTAGGTGACAATTTGAAATGAAACATCTTTACAACATGAAATTTTAAAGGTTAATATGGTATAAAACAAATTATATTGCACATGATTTTTTTACACAAGTGAACAAACAAAAGGTAAATAAAAAATGTGTGTTAATGTGATACACGCACCTGACCTACGGGGACTTGGGGATCTGCTTCTGCGTGTTGGGCTCACAGAACGGGATCGGGAGCGAGAGCGTGGGCCTGGGCTCACAGATCGAGAGCGGGTTGGGCTACGACTTCTTCTTGACTGTCAAGTAAAGTTAATTGTTTTGTTATTCAGACAAAAAGTAAACTGTTCCATGAAACAGAAACAAGAAATATATTCACACATATTCGCTATTACATCAATAATTTACCTGATGTTTAAGTCAACTTTCTATTAATTTAATAATGAATAAATTCATCCTTTCGTAAAAAAAAATGTTTTAAAAGAATTGAAGATGCAGCTTAAGTGTCATGCATTTTGAAAATTTCTCTACTTTGAAGCCCAACATGTTTATAGTACCAATATTACAGATCTTAAATGGTCAGGTTTTTTGTTTTGTTAGTTGTTAGGGAAATAATGCAAAGGAAATGCACATGTGTACATGGGTTTGAATGAAAAAAGGTGAATGAAGTATAAAAAGCAGACCTCCATCTAATAGGGATTCTGTGAAAATGGTAAGATAAACCGAAGTTGAATATGAACGCGCAAACAGGTGGATACCAGAATCATTGTCTTATATTATTGTTTGATATTCAAGCCATTTGTGTATCTATGTAGTCAAGGTAACAGCAAACTGCCAGCAAAGTGTTAATGAATGAAACTCCGCCCTGCTTTATCAATTTTAGAGTGTTAGTTGTGGCCCATGTCAAGCCCAATGCTGATAATAACCCTGCAAGCAAAACTACATTAGTAATGCTGGAATTAATAAATGCAAGTTCGTGTTTTGAAAATAATATATACAATAATATAAATGAGTACAAATAAACAATGCAGTGCTCGCTGAAATGATTACTGGTGACATAAATGAACTGTTCCTATGATTTGTAAATGTCCCATGCCCATGCAACAAGTAGAAATGCATGGAAAACTGAATGATACAGACACAACCCTAGATGAAATGAAGAAACATTAAGTGACCATTTTGAACGTAAAATTATGACAATTGGAAAAAGCCAAACTACAATGTATATACCATGGTTCTGCCACGTTGTACATTATGCTAAACAGAAGATTTTAATACCATGCATTCAGAACTGGAGAAGTTTTTTTTATCAGACTGAAGAGTGCCGACTTCAATTTACAATAACAGTTTCCAGAAGTACTTTTAATTCAAACTAACTTGCTATATAAATACCCAGTAAGATGTCACACATATTAATTTAAATCTGACTGAAAGACAGCCCGGGAATTTAATCAAAATGTCTGGATTTAAGACAAGTGAACTATCACAGCAGCTGTCAACTTGCAATTGTGTTATATTTTTTTGTTATTTATTCTCTTTTTATGTTCTAAAATCCATTAACATTCTTCTGTGCGGTATATTGTTTCAGTTTTCTTGTAATCTTCGAGCAAAAGTTTGATGGAGCAGGATGGATTTTTTTAAGTGCTAAATTTAATTTGAGAGATACATCTCCCTGTTCGGAGTGTGAACACTTTACCGTGTAGTGGAGAGGCAAGAGCTTTGGCAGATGCTGTAAGAAACATTTTAACATTGAAAACTTAAATGGCTTTTAAAGTCTCAACAAAAATTTAAACAAATTTAAGGACTTTAGCTTCTGCAATGGACATTTGAATAATCATGGCTGGCACTAAGCTAAGAGCAGATATTCAAGTATAACTGTCTATTATGTATGATACTTCTTCACAGCAGCTTTTCTGATACACAGTATTTGAAACACTGCTTCCTAATAGCAGTTATATTTACTGCAACATACTGTACATTCATTGTTTACATTTCTACATTAAATTTTAATCCTTTACTCCATATATACACATTTTATTGCATGTGTGAACAGTGTAGATCCAGATCAGCTGGCACATTTGTGCAATTTAATCAGGATCTACAATGTTTCCTTTTTGATCTGTTTTATTACCTTTTTACCAAAAAGCAAACAGTGTAGATCCTGATTAGATGACAAGATGTGCTGGATGATCTGAATTAACACTGTCTGCACATGCAATAAATTGCATTTTCAATGGAGTAAAGGGTTTAACTGTTCTAAAAAGCGATTAAACTGTGCCTTGAGATGACAGATATACATATGCAGCAGAGGAAAGATGAGAGTGGTATAAGAGAACGTTACCAGTGAGGCGCCTCTCCTGGTGCAGCACTCTCCCTTCATCCTGACCGCTACCCCCTGCTGCAGACAAGGCCAGATGTGGTGGTTCACCAGTGGGGCAGTGTACTCAGAGTCATAGCTGCGGCGATATCTGTTCAAAATACAAATTTCTTTCAAGTATGTTACAATAAAAAGACGAACCTGGCCATTTGCCTATAATAAGATTTAGTTCATGGCATAAGCATTGTCAACAATTTATTGTTAAAGAAATTATCTTGACATAGTTCTAAATCAGATGTTTGGATAGGTAGGAAAAAAAAACCTTGTTAAGGCAGAACATTTTCCAATAAATATCAGTAACAAGTGACAAAATGTTTCTATTACAAATTCACAAAAACAGTAATAAAGAAAATTATTTAAAAATATTTCGCATACTTTAGTGTGCTAAGCATAAATGTAAGCTGGTATCTGCACATTATGCGGTTTTAGAAATCAGAAATGCAGTGAATTGCTCTAACACATAAATAAAGAGTTGTTGAATTATTACAAACATATAATGTTTGTGGATTTGTGAATGCCCTTATTAAAGAGGTAATTAAGTCCAAGCTTTATTAAAAGAAACCACAGGTATAATAGACTTTTACCCTTTACTCCATATATACACCTTTCTGCCATGGAAGGAATAATGTAGATCCAGATCAGCTAGCACATCTGTGCCATCTTATCAGAATCTATATTGTTTGCTTCTGATTTATAAGGTTATTTCTGAACAAAAAGCAATCAACGCAGATCTTGATCAAAAGACATGGATGTACCGCCTGATCTGGATCTACACAATTTGCCAATGCAATAAAGGTGTATCAATAGAGTAAAGGGTTAGGTAACCTAATAATTTAGCAACATACTTGGTGTCGTCAAACAGTTCGGCCCTGGAGGAGACAGCAATGTCAAGGGAGTGGGCGAGGGCGCTCATCTGCCAGGCTACCTTCACACATTCCCTGATAAATGGCTGGATCACAGCAAAAGTGCTATCTGGTGGCAGGAAGATGCTTGGGTTCACGTTCAGCTTGCGGATCACATCCTGAAACAAGAACAAGAACACTGTAATACAAAGCCAGTGGCAATATAAATCAAATGTATCCCCAAGTTATTTTTAATGCAAGAAACCGATTTAAGTTTCTGTTTTGGTTACTAAAATATAATGATACAGCATGAGAATTGCTCAAACTTCTCACTACTGTTGACTTTCTAATGTAGAAAATGAAAAGAATCTGAGTCTCCTCCATATAAATGATTTGTTAAATAAATGGTTGTTGTTAAGTCTTTTTTTTGGTGGGCAGCATGCAAAATTTTGATATTAGCTATTCAAACCATCACCAGTTTGTGTTTTTAATGTAATTTCTGTGCTAGGCAAAACAAAACAGTGCAAGTAAGTATCTTTTTTATCTAACTCTTGAATCAGAGTGCCAAGGAAACATGCTGTTGTGTGATGTTTCTTCACATACCCAAATACTAACAGTTCCAAGGCCATTAATTGTCTGAAAATATAGTTATAATTCTTTAATTGTTTCTTGACTTGCACTTTAATCAATAAAATGTAGACCAAATCTATGAACTAAAATGAACATTACAATGAACAAGTTATATTTCTTGCCATTTAGCGGTTTTAAAACAAAATTTCTTGTTGTTTTTTTTTCAAATCATTAAATTTATAAGTATCTTATCCAAAACTTGTACCTGGTCATTGCTTAAGATCATAATACCATCGCTGTGACTGTAGAACAGAGGTCAAGATATTTGTAGGTCTCAAACCTAAACCATTTGATTGGTTGGATTGGAAAAAAGTCTCTATTTCAACTAATCATAATGCTTAAAATTTGAGACTGGTATTAAATCCCAGTTTAATGATCCTAGGCTTCGTCTTAATTCACTGTGGAGACTGGTTAGTTTGAACACTGAATTTCAACCAACTAAATGCCGGTTTCTTGTCTCAGTTTTATGATCTTAAAACTGGGCTGAGTCATCTGAGACAAACAAAGCATTTGGTAATTTTCTGATACCAATGAAAGCTAGAATTTTGATTGATGCAAGTGCATTGTTGTATTAGCACATACCCAAAGACTGACAGTTTCCTGTCCATTTAGAATCTGAAGAATGAATGAAAGAAAAAAGACTTAAGGAACATTGCAAGCATTTCCTGGGGATTATTTACACAAGTTGCACATGGAAATATAGCAGATACATCAAGTAATTTTTTATTATATTAATACTTTTATAAGCTATCTAAACTTGGAATAACCCAGTTTGATTATTTTAAAAAATTCAGATTTTTATTATATCATAATAATTTTATTCTTAAGCTGAGGGACCTCAAGATATGTTACATGTAGGAAAGATGTCAGTTCTTGAGGAGGGGGACAGTAAAGATCTGTTTCATGTCAGGAAGTTGTCAGTTCAAGAGGCAGACAGACAGTTGAAATTGTTTAATTTACAGAAGTTTTCAGTTTTTGAGATAGGGTATGATTATGTTATTCCTTCAAAAAGATTGGTTTGTCACACTTGATCCTCTTCCATAAAACCTGAGCCTAAGATCACAAAACAGAGTTGAGGGGAACATTCTAGAAATAATTGGATTGGTTGAAACTGGATTCAATCACCAATACTTATGAAAGTGACCAAAACTGAATTTTCTGATCTTGGGCTTAATTCCTCCAAATCTGCACAAGGAAGCAAACATTTCAAATTGAGCCATGTCATAGAAAAGTGTCTTTGGTGATTGTAAAATTTTCTGTTCCTAATTTGAAAAGAACCAACAGTTAACTATCATTCTCCTACAGAAAATAACTGTTCTTTATTTCTTTGAAGTGGTGTAAATATTTTAACAAACAAGAGCCTATGGAGATACAAAACTTCATAAAAAATTAACTGTTTTGCTACAGTTCAGATTTTCAATTTTTTTATTTCAACATCATTTGGTTGATACAAGGTACAAGATAAACAAAAAAATATCTTTGAAAGAACTCTACTCGAGTCATTTTAAGCAAAACTGGCTAATTTTTTATATATTTTTTTAACACTTTTCCCTGGGCTCCTATTTGTGAATGTATGTACCCCTTTTGACTACAACTTCATTTATTTACTTCTGAGAAATACAAAATAAGCAGAGATCATTGCTCAAGGTTATAAGCATAGAAACCAGTCTCAAATCTCAAGCATCTGATTGGCTGAAATGGCTACTGGTCACCATTTCAGCCAATCGGATGCTTGAGATTTGAGACTGGTTTCCAATCTCAGTTTTATAACCTTCAGCCCAGGGAATAGCTTAGAGGCAGAAATATTCTCTATAAAATTTGCTAAACGTCTCCCTCTACTAAGCCAAGGGAGAAGTTTTTCCCTATGTGTTTCTTATAGAGAGCTGAAAACTTCCAAAACTTCTCCCTGTTCTCACAGCCTAAGCCAGTGCTGAAGGTTATAAAACTGAGATTGGAAACCAGTCTCAAATCTCAAGCATCTGATTGGCTGTAATGGCGACCAGTCGCCATTTCAGCCAATCAGATGCTTGAGATTTGAGACTGGTTTCCATGCTCAGCTTTATAACCTTGGGCACAGTCCCTGAGAGATGACAGCTTAATGTTATGAAGTAATTCCAAGAAATAGTCAGTCTACCAAAGACACATTTTCACATAACACACCTCAATTAGCCTGTTATATACTTACAGAAACCATTCCAGGGGCATCATACAGGTCTACATTGCGGTTGATGTAGTCTTGCACGGCCTCCTCCAGGGTTTCAGGACCAGTGTGAGTGATGGCAAGATTGGAGCGAACCTTCATCTTAAACTGACGGAAGGCTGTCTTGGCTACATTGAAGGACTCCTATAACAAAATTAAAGTTTTAAAAAATAAAGTTTGGATTTCTGTAAGAAAATAAATTAAAGTTTTAAATATAAAATTCTGAATCTATAAAATACAATTGTATACAAAAGCAATACATTTAATCCAAAAATAATCTGGTTGTCTACTTAAAATCTTAAAGCTTCTTAAAAAGAAGTCAAAAAGTGATATCTAAAATGGTTCTGATATGTTTAAACTTTTCAAATTGTGCTGACCATCATTACAGAGAGAGAATTTCCTAAACAATTAAATACAAACTTTCCATGTATATTTGGTAAACAAACAGAATATCTGCCTGTTTGATTGGGAAAATAATATTTCCTTGAATCCTAAAATCTCTGTTTTGTAGAAAACTGGAAAAAAGAACAAAAATGTGAAACAACCATTATTTCCAGACCAGGAGAATGTTACCTTGACAGCTTCAAAGATGATCCTCTGGTTGTTCTCGTGGTCGGCAGAGTAGTTCCTCAGTGTATCCATAGCATCCAGGCGGTCCTGGGAGAACAGGTCGTTCCAGCGAGATATCAGATTGGTCTCCCTTACACGCTGTACAGGATCATCATAGGACAATGGGGAGCTGACACGTGGAGTGTAGCGATACTTGGAGAGGGAGTCAATGGTATCGCTATAATATATTACAGTATGATTGTTGAATAGTGTTATACCACTAATATCTTTCTTAGTGTAAATGTCATTTTCAGTTAAATGTAAGTAATCATTGAAATGCAATGCTTCTTGTAGGTAGCTGTTTTTAGCAGAAGGTTGAAGTTGGCACAGGCATAATTTTGTTTCCTTTGATTATTTTTCAACAGAATTTGTTAGAACACAGAAATTGCAACTAATGCAAAAATATAGCTTTTGTATTAACCAGGGACATTGTTAAGTAATTACCTTACAGATTCATTTCAATAAATATAAAATGTGTTTTCATAGACAGCAAAAACTTAGAAAACTGGAAAACCATAAAACTAAGCTTATGAATATATCTACAACAGTAGAGAAATTTCTAACCAATCCAGAATTCTACAGAATCCCAACACAAACATAAAATTTAAAATAAACTAAAAAACACACAACAGGAAAAATATATAGTCATGGTGGAAATCTTGTGTATGTGTAGAATATATCCTTGAACACCATTTGCCTTGATAAAACTACTAACCAAATAACATCACAAACATAACATTTGAAATTTCTTTTCTACATACAGCAAATTTATGTTGACATTTTTACATGCTGGAAAATCAATGCTGGAAAATTAATGTTAAAGATTAATGTTCACACCAGGGAAAATGTTAAGGAAATTAATTATCACACTATTAAAAAATACAATTAATTGGATATAATGTATGTTATGAGTTAAATTGTCTGCCGTATAATGTTGTAAGAATTGTCACTTTGTTGGAGCTGAGACAACAAGCAGACCTTCCAGAAACTGAAGCAAACACTATAGAGAGAAGGAAAACAACATGGATGTCATGGTAGTGGTGTGTTTTAAAACTAGAAGAAGTGTAACTTGTGTGTATTCCATTTAGATCAGACATCGCAATATCAATTTTTGTGGACACTCGTACTATACTATTGTAGTACAATGTACTTACTCTTTTGTGACCTATCCCCTCACAAAATTTACCCTTTGGATCATTTGAAATTTATACAAATGCTAAACTGCAATCAATACTGTATGATTGTGTTATAGGAACATAATTGTGCTGCATTCAGTTTGTGAATACTGAGTTCAGTTTTGTGAATAATATAGGACTGTTCTGCAGTGACTGTTTTCTATCCAATAAATAAAAGCTTAAATGGGAACACTAACGATTTGCTTGAATGATAACCTGTCATGCATCATCAGTTTTTTAAGTATGGCCTACTAACAACCTTCAAGAGTAAGCATGAAGCTTGATCTCTGACATGGGATGCACAAGTTTTGAGCTTCACTTTCAAGGTCAACAAGCTTGGATCTCTATTTCTTGACATTAACAATTTCAAGGTCAAAGAGCTTGGATCTCTGTTTTCTTGCCTTGAATACTGAGGTTTATCAACCAAAAATGTTTAATGATTGGTGTAGCAGTAAGTCATCATTTTAACTTTAATGACAGGCTGGAACGTTCAAGCCAATTTGTCTGGCTACCATAAAGCACAAGTTATTCTCAATCTTGATAATATCAGTGGAAATTGCTCATACAAAACAAACAATAAGTGTGATCATTTCCATGCACAGTCAGAATTTCAAATGCTTTAAGACATCTGAGAATGAAAAATCAAACTTCATTCAAACCAATTCAATTATGTCAGACAAAATTAAATTACCTCTGTAAATAGCTTGATTTTGAAGGACCGGGAGTACTGGTAGCTATGAAGGAAGTACCAGTAGCTATGAACAGTTCGTTCTTCAGCTGACGGATTTGACGTTCAAGGTCGTCCACAAGGTTAGACCTTGCCCGAAGTCTAACTAATTCATCTTGTGCATCCGCAAGCCTGGTTATGACAAAGGTAAAAAATTGTACCCAAAAAAGGATTAGAAACACACTTAAAAATACCACCATGTCCTGCATTTCCTTTGTACAAATTCTTCTTTCTATTTTTTTTTGCTATTGGTGTATCCCTTTCCAATGATTTGTTTGTGTGTTCTTTGTATATTATTATTTATATATGAACTCTCACTATCCAAGAGGACTAACAATATTTTACTTGCCTCATTTGTGGTATTGTACCATAGCAGAATTTTAGGGCTTGCATAATAAGAAGAGCACCAGAATATGCATATTGATCAACACTGTTCAATGCTGCTGGAAACCTATCTGCTAAATACTCCCATGCAGACCCTAATCAGCAAGTGCATCTGTCTGACATGGTCTACACAGCTCACTATGCAAAAAATAAATTATCATTTTTAGCAGATGTAGGTTAACAATACCACACAGGTACACTGATACTCAACTTAAGCATTTTGTACACCAGATATGCATGGACATGGATTTTTTTCTGTTGCACAGTTAAGACAAACAAAGAGCTAGGAGAGGTTTATTTTCCCACACAGGTTCTGTTTAGTGGCTGTCACCAACTTCCAACCCTTCCATCAGAAACTAGGACTTATATCATTGCATACTTAAATTGAAATTTTGTGCAAATATTGACAAAATTACATGTATTCAATAACTGACCTAAAGTGAAGGCACCACTGTGTCAAATATTGGCAAATACATCTTTTTTCGTAGTCATTAAGATAATAAAAGTTCAAGGCAATAGTATGCCCTGACCTGAACTTTTCTGCTTTTGTACAAACTTTTGATAAATCATTGAGAGTTTACGATTAATTGATCAAAATGCAAAATGCCATGTTTCCGGACGGAAGGGTTGAAAGAAAGATCTACATGTTACACTACAACTATACAGAAAAGGGCTCTGCTGTACACTACAGCCCTTACCCAGGAAGTGGGATATCATCAGACTTATGTTTGCTCGGAGAAGAAGGCCGGTATGAAGGTAGCTCTTCCCTAAGTGTTGTAGAGCTACGCATTAAAGCATCCCGGCGCCCTGTAAGCAAGGCGATATCTTCCCTCAATCTACGGACCTGGATATCATAGTCCGATAGAATTCCAGCCTTCGACCTTAATGTTCTAAGTTCATCCTCGGCTGCAGCGAGTCTAAAGAAAACAGCATGCTTAATGAATGATGTTACCGAAGCATTTTTGATATCACTTATATTTATGATCAATCACAACGTCTCAGCAGGTCTACAATACTCTATGATCAAGTCGTTGGCAGCAAACTTGTTGTGAATTATCTCCCCAATTGAAACTCTGTTAAATCATTTCATTTTATAGAAAAACTTCTGGGAAACATACGGCTGCATTTAAATAAATAACAGTCCCTTAAAATACCATCACACTGTTTACCCAGAACATTGTTCTTTATTTTGCATCTGCAGATGGTAGTATGCAATACTGACAAACTTAGTTTCCCAATGTCTTCACCTTTAGGTATAAAAATAAAATGTTATATTGTTTTTGCACAAAGCTGACACTGTATCTATCCACAGACTTGTGATCTAGGTTTGTTCCATGCCTGAGACTTGTAGTCATGCACATTGAGCAAGATGTTGTGATTGATATTTGATAAACCCAAAGATAACCAATTTTGATTGGTTTCAAGCCATCATACGACTGTTCAAAATGTTCAAATACTCTTCAACATGCAATGTAAGAAGGTACACATTTGAAGAAATGGGAAACAACTCCTGTTGACATTCCCAAACCTAACTGAATCTTATCATTTTCAACAGGATACTTATATAATATATTTAGACTTGTTGAGAGGTTAATAGTGAATTAACTATCTCACCAATCCAGATACAAAATATGTGTTACTGAAATAACTTAACCCTTTTATCCATACACCTTTTATCAGAAGGGCCACCAGTGTTGATCCTGATCAGCCGGCTCATTTGTGCCATCTGATTAAGATCTACACTGTTTTATTTTTAGTCAGAAATAACCACACGAATATAAAAGCAAACAATGCAGATCCTGATCAGATGGCAGAGATGAGTCAGCTGATTTGGATCTACACTGGTTGAACATATCATAAAAGGCGTATATAATTACTAGTAAAGAGTTAATGTGAAAATTGTCAAAAGCAGCTGTGTGAAATGTAGTCATGGCTACAAACAACAATCTGAAATAACAATGTTATGATGCAATACAAGTTAAGAAATGTTGTTTTTCTAAATCTTGAATATTACACAGCTTCTTTCAGCTTAGTACATATATCTGTACTTAGCTGGGTATATTGCTAAAATTATGCACTATAACAAAATAAAAAAAAAAATTAAAGACTAGAAATGTGTCCATAGGACACGGATGCCCCCGCTACGCATGTTTGTCATGGTGAACATTTATACCAAGTTATTTTAAAATCCAATAAGTAATAACAAACTCACAGCCCAGACAAGAAAATTCTGGTTTTAGTAAATGTGACCTTGACCTTGGACCTACAGGCATGGGATTTGTTATCAACACAACGCCTTGTCATAGTGAACATTTGTGCCAAATTGTTTTGAAATCGTTCTGTTAATAACGAAGTTATAGCCAGTACAAGAAATTTCTACTTTTTGTAACAGTGACCTTGACCTTGGACCTACAGGCACGGGTATTGTACACAACACATCATCTTGATATAATAAACATTTATACCAAGTTATTTTAAAATCCAATCAGACATAATAAAAACAGAGCAGACAAGAGTTTTATAAGAAAATTGTATTTTTAGTAACAGTGACCTTGACCTCTGACCTTTAGGCATGGGTGTTGTACCGGACACATCGCCTTATCATGGTGAACATTTGTGCCAAGTAATTTTGAAATCCCTCCATTCATAAGGAAGTTACAGCCTGGACAAGAAAATTCTATTTTAAGTAACAGTGACCTTGACCTTGGACCTACAGGCATGGGTATTGTACGCGACACACTGTCTTGATATGGTGAATATTTATACCAAGTTATTTTAAAATCCATTAAAAAATAACAAAGTTACACAGCGGACAAGATTTTTCCAGCACAATTCTATTTTTAGTAACAGTGACCTTGACCTTGGACCTACAGGCATGGGTGTTGTACGCGACACACCGCCTTGTCATGTTGAACATTTGTGCCAAGTTATTTTGAAATCCCTCCATTCATAAGAAAGTTACAGCCTGGACAAGAAAATTCTATTTTTAGTAACAGTGACCTTGACCTTGTACCTACAGGCATGGGTATTGTACGCGACACACCGTCTTGATATGGTGAATATTGATACCAAGTTATTATAAAATCCATTAAGAAATAACAAAGTTACAGAGCGGACAAGATTTTTCCAACAAAATTCTATTTTTAGTAACAGTGACCTTGACCTTGGACCTAGAGGCATGGGTGTTGTACGCGACACACCGCCTTGTCATGGTGAACATTTGTGCCAAGTTATTTTGAAATCCCTCCATTCATAAGAAAGTTACAGCCTGGACAAGAAAATTCTATTTTTAGTAACAGTGACCTTGACCTTGTACCTACAGGCATGGGTATTGTACGCGACACACCGTCTTGATATGGTGAACATTGATACCAAGTTATTTTAAAATCCATTAAGAAATAACAAAGTTACAGAGCGGACAAGATTTTTCCAACAAAATTCTATTTTTAGTAACAGTGACCTTGACCTTGGACCTAGAGGCATGGGCGTTGTACGCGACACACCGCCTTGTCATGGTGAACATTTGTGCCAAGTTATTTTGAAATCCCTCTTTTCATAAGGAAGTTACAGCCCGGACAAGAAAATTCTATTTTTAGTAACAGTGACCTTGACCTTGGACCTACGGGCATGGGTTTTGTACGCGACACACCGTCTTGATATGGTGAACATTCATACCAAGTTATTTTAAAATCCAATAATAAATAACAAAGTTACAGAGCGGACACGATTTTTGAACATACACACACACTGACACACTGACACACTGACACACCCACACACAGCCAGGGTGAACACTATATGCCCTTCCGCCATTACATGGCGGGGGCATAAAAACATGCTATACTGGCAACTGCAGCATTATAATTTATATAATCCAGCAGAAATTAAAACATACAACTTCTATTTTTTAACCCATTACTCCATATATATGGGTTTAAAAGCATGTGCAATCAGTGTAGATCCAGATCAGCCTGCACATATCTGTGCTTTCAGAACTGTATCTTGATCTACACTGGTCGCAACTTGGATAGTAATAACCTGATGACTTCAAAACAAACAGTGTAGTTCCTAGTGGCAGAAATGTAACGGATGATCCGGATCTACACTGTTTGCCGCATAAGGGATAATCATGTATATATGGAGTAAAGGTTTAATCACTGTGTAAAATGGAGAACAGTCATGGAAGGTGATTAACTGTTTCATAAATACCATCATATAAAATCCATGCAGTTTCTTTAAAACTGTAGAAGTCCACAAGGCTACACATGCTTAATACAGAAACATGACCAGGGGTAATAACTCTGCCAGGTATATAATTTATTAAATGAGTCTCACAAATATTGTTTCATGCTTATCTACACCTGATATGCTTGTACATGCAAAGCTTCCATCTAATATCTTGATCAACAATATCCAAATGAAACTAAAACAACTTATTTTGTGAGATGCCTTGTTGTTTTTTATACAGAATGCGTTGGTGATTTTAGTCAGTGAAGATTTAAGTTATTATTTTCATTCAGTGAATATAGAATTTATTTAAAAGAAATTAATAAAAAAGTGGTTTAAGAGAAAACTAAATTGGACAAAAATAGATAAACATTGCAAGACATTAGTGTGACCTAATGCATCTCCAGGGCTCTGAAGTGACTTGTTAAGACTGATTAGATAATGTAAAAGCTGTTTATAAACCCTTTACTTCACATATACGACTCTCATCACATGAGAGAACAGTGTAGATCCAGATCAGCCAACACATCTGTGCCATCTTATCAGGAAATACACTGTTCATTTCTTGGTCAGAAATAACCTAATAAATCTAACAGCATTAAGACATATCCTCATCAGACAACACAATGGCCAGCTGATCTGGATCTACATTCATCGCTTATGTAATAAAAGGAGTATTTATGGTATAAAGGGTTGAACTATTCACTAATCTAACTGTTTTGTACAAAAGAAATATCAGGTTATTCAATAAAAGTTTGACTGCCAAGTAGTTAGCAAAAAAGTATCACCTTTGATAGAAAATTACTTTTTAAATAAAATTGTTCCCATTTAAGGGTTTATTTACAAAACCAATTACAATGATCCAACATTTTCACTACATAATATTATAGTCTATGGCAAGCTCATACTATTTCAGCAAAACAACATTTATCTTTAGCCACTCAAAGTTTTACTACATCAAAATATAGCTGATTTCACTATCATTGAATCATAAAACTAATTGCCTTATCAAACCATATCTTTTTCATTTGCCTAATGTAATTATATTTTTAAATATACTGTCAAAATTTCTCTAAATTTGACACAAAGTAGATAATATAAAATTAAATTTTTTTTTCTATTTAGCTTTAGTTGTAAATCACTTTTTGTAACAATTTTATCTTAATTATTTGCATCATTTTTTGGTCATTTAAAAATGTATTTCCAAACAAAAACATTTTAAACAAAAGTGAAAAAAAAACGTAACATAAAAATGAATTAAACAGAGTGTAAACTAGAACTGGAGATGCCAAACTATAAGCATGTGCAATAAGAGTACAAGGGGTCATGCAAAACATTCTGTCTTACTTCCTCCTAAGTTCTCGGACCTCCATATCTCCGATAATTTTATCGCTAGAGGTGTGTCGGAGACTACGATTTAAATCGTCCTTGGCTTCAATTAGTCTGAAGTAACAAAGCCAAACATATATGATACACATTTTGCACACATTACTGTATTATATTCCGGACGGACTTTACATATAAGCCAAGGAAATGATGCCATCAATGCAGACTTGCAAAGCAAACTAAGAATATATTGAATATTGTAAAGTAATGGAATTGCAGTGTATTTCATCACCTTAGAGCAAAAACAGCATAACTCTTTCTTATGCCAATGGTACTTATACCATTTTTGCACTAAAGTGACAAATTTTATCTGCTGTTTTTTTTCTAAATTTTTGGTAATCTGAATTGGGGCAATAAAAAAATGTGCAGCATGTTTTCCTTGGCTACAATGATTAGTCCGTCCTAGTAGAATTGTGAAAGAGCTTACTTCCTGCGGAGATCTCTGTTCTCGTTCTCCAGGAACAACTTATCTGTGCTCGCTGATCTTGTGCTGCGGTTCACCTGGTCTTTGGTCTCTGCCAATCTGTCGTATAAGTGGCTCAAGTTTGATGTAACATTCACACATGATGTAAATAAATATCATTCAAAGAAGGTTTAGGATGTCAAATAAATTTTCAGCGACAGTAACCGTCACTTATTTTTTCCATGTAATGAACTATGTAAGTCATTCTAGCTTAACTCTTTTCTCAATGGATACAGCCTTAACCCCGTGTGTGATCATAGCAGAGATCTGCCTGCACTTCTGTCTATTCTGATCTAGATCTACACTAGTTACACATGTGGACCATAGAGTAATGGGATAATGATTTATATTTATGAAAAATGCATGAAGTAAAAAACTTATTTTTACTTACTCATCCCTGAGATCTTGGTTTTCGAGTTCTTTAGCTCTGAGATCAGATTCGAGTTCACGAAGAGATTCCTCATACATGTCCTGAATCTCATCAATTTCCCGGTTCTTGGCTGAGGCCTCAGCAATCACGTTCAGGCTTGCATCAGAGGTGGAACCAGAAGTGAAGAAGTTCTGCCCAAGGAATGGCAGGAGGCGTGATTTGATGACACTAGCTCCGCCATACATACCACCTGTTAAACAACATATTAACTTTGATACATGACATTGTCATGGTGTTTCATGTTACTGGAAGTGATTGGGTGGGTTGGAGTTATTTCACCAAGACAACTTGTACTTGTTTGTTCATATGAAAACCTGCTGGGGCATGCCTAGAATCAGGTATAAATCCCCAGTGGTAAATTGTTTTGTTGCTGAACAGATTATTGCATAACCATGCTCTCTTCTTCTCTCTCCTTTTTTGCTGTGTGGGGAGGTTGTGGCTGCTGGATGTGGCTATTGGTGATAAGCATATTTCACTTTTTCAATATATATCTGAATCTCTACTATACTTGTTATGTCTAAAGTCTGTAGAAGAACTAAGGTACACAGATGGTGCTTTTGCAATTCTATAACAAAGACAGGTTCTTTCATTCGCGTCCCCAACCCCAAAACACTTGTCTGACACCTTTTTCAAGGATCACACTCTTGACAAAAAACACAGCTCTGCAGACTGGCACAAATCCACAGATTTCTACTCTTAAATACTTGAATAACTGCTGTTGTTTTTTCAGAGTGGGGGTGGCATCAAAGTACTGGGAACTGGGAAAAAATAGTCCTGTAATCACTACCTAAACACTGCTGGATTTGGTAAACATTTGCATTGCTGTTTTTTTTAATTCCATGAAGTTTATCCCTATAAAACATTATTTGACTTTTACTTATCCCAATAAAACATGTTTAAACCTTTATTTAATACTGCCTTTATTACGAAGACAAACAGTTAAAATTCAGATCAGTCAGAACATCTTTGCCATCAGATCAGGATCTAAACTGTTTGGTTTTTGATACACAAGGTTGTTTCTGACCAAGAAACAACCAGTGATAGGACAGCAAGTACGTTCCAGATGATCTTCATCTACACTGGTAGCACATGCTGTAAAATGTTTATATGGAGTAAAGGGTTAAAAGAAATCCTTGGAAAAGAAATGTTCACAAAATCATATTATACAATACAAACCTTCCTGGGCACAGACGCTGAGGAGCTTGAAGAGCTGGCCTTGAACCTTGGAGTTGAGCTCAATAATCTCGCATCCTCGCGCCACATTCTGGTCACATGTGTTCAACTGAAAACATACAAGATACATGTCATAAGCTTGAGTCTGAATTTTTCTTATCACAGTTTTAACTGAAACATACAAGGAACATGTAACCGAGCAGTGGCAATTCAAATTCCTGTACTTCCTTGTAAATCAGAATTTTTAAATGTAAACATAAATCTGCCTCACATTAGCTTTTATTATGCCTGCGTTAGGTGTGTAAATGTGATGTTGTTCAGTTCATTCAACTTGCCTCCTTGTGTATAACTAATACATGCTGTTATTTATTCCATGCTTAATACTAAATCTTATTGTTCTGTCAGATATGCTTATGGTTTATTGCTATTCTACTGTCATATTTTGATTATTCAACAACAACAGTAACTGTTGATTTCTTAAGGGTTTTTTTAATGCAGCTAATCTACCAGCATGTAATTTCGTTGGCATTTCTACATAATGGTAACTTTTTAAAAATGAGTATATTACAAATAATACCAAAAATAAGATAGAACAAACTTAAGTTATCAGCAAATTATTATTTCAACTTATTGTAAGTGCATATAATGAACTGGGTTTGAACTTTCAACAACATCTGCAATTTTAATCAAAAGGGAAAACTAGGCCTTTATACTTGGGTATTAACAAAAGTTCTTACACACTACAAACTAGAAATTCCATTCCTGGCATGATTATCTTAATAACCTATTATATAGGGAAGTAAAATCGTATTAGGCTTGTGTCCAACTAGTTGTCTTAGCCATAAAATTTGGCAAACACTACCATATCCTTTAAAGAAGATAGGAATAAAAAATTAAACAACTAAATTACTATAAACATTGTCAATTTGAGGAACAAATGTTTTGGCAACTTAACCTGCTGATTTTGTGAAATAGACTCTCCTTCTTTGAATTTCATTGGTTTCATTTAATGGTTTAAATTAACTTAATGACATTGTTTCATTACTGGGGTACGTATTCCAAGACCAAGCCTGGTAATGCTTTTTCTATTAAAGTCCATGTAACTTATAATACATAATTTTTGGAATGATAATCATAATATGAACACGCAAAATGCCAGTCAGAACCTTTCCAACAAAGTTGTATAATATTGATTAGGCAATAGAAAATTAATTCCTAGATTCTCATCCATTTTTGGAAAAAAAAAATGGAGCGGGTGGGTGTGTTTCATTTTATATTTTATTTATAATTCATCATTCTCACTATTGCTATTGATGCTTGTGTAGTGCAAATATAAATAAGTGTCTAGCCAACTATGAATTGCCGCTTTGCACTTAAATGCTTCATACTGCATTTTCCTACTCTACCGATTAGTTCTCGTAATGTAAATATTGGTGTACGCATTTTTTTCAAAATGAAAAACGTTCGGGCAGAGTGATTTTCGAGGGGCAGGCAGGGATGAGAATCTAGGAATTAATTTTCTATTGCCTTATATTGGTCTTGGTCTTTTTTGTAACTGATCATTTTATTAACCATGCTCTCTCCCTCTCTTCTCTTCTTGACTGTGTGGGGAGGCTGTCTTTTCTGAATGTGGTGATTCCTGATATGCATATTTCACCTTTTTATATAAAATGCTGCAATGCACTGAAGTGGTGTTGACAGTGCTGCTTACATGTACTTAAGTTGAACCGAAAGTACACATTAATTTTGCAGGCTAGAGCAAAACCTACAAAGTAAGCAATTTCCAATTTAGTTTTTAAGTAAAGTATCCTGGAGAAATATATGTACATGTATATTTATTTAAACTGATGAAACAGAAAGAAAACGCCAAGAAAGTATCAAACTAATAGCTGGGCAAAAGTACAAAAGAGCTATTGGAACAACTGAAGAAAAATAAGCAGCCTTTAAATCCAAATGACTGTAAAATAAAATCTTAACCCTTTCCTTGACATATATGCATTTTTACGCGTGTGCGACCAGTGTAGATCCAGATCAGCCGACACATCCGTGCCGTCTGATCAGGATCTGCACTGGTCGCATTTTGGTCAGAAATAACCTAATGAATAAAAAAGCAAACAGTTTAGATCCTGATCAGACGGCACGAATTTGCCGGCTGATCTGGATCTAAACTGTCTGCCCTAGCAATAAAGGTGTATCTATACAGGAAAGGGTTAAACAGTTTAGCAACACCAAATTACATGATTTAATTTTCTGATAGCCATATGGCCATAATTTAAATATTCTTGATAAAGTTGTAACATGTTGTTCCAGTGACCCAATCCAGCTCAAAATCAAGACAGCATTGTTTAAAGCTAACACATGTATCAAGAATCAATAGCAGTAATATTTAACGCTTGTAATTTTCAGTACCAAATATAAATCAAGAACAATGGCCTTATTTTTAAATAATAGATTATCTGTTATTTGAGTGGAATACGATCACCTTGAAAATGACACATGTTCTGAAATTAATACTGTAATTCTAATTGGAATTACATACCGAAATTCTAATTGGAATTACATTTTCAAAAAACATCTCTAACTTTATGACAGCAATAACTGTGAATTGAGGGTTTTTTGTTTATATAAAAATAAAAGATCGCAAACATTTTTGTCTTTGGGTACATTGCCACATGTTAAATATTAATTGCATACTCATGCATCAGAGAATGCTCACATTTTAATTTTGTGCATAAATATTTTAATTTCAGAATTTCAAAAAGAATAGAAATGGCTCATTCTGATAACAAAAATATTCACTTTGATTGGTAAGTGATGCCAATTTGGAGAGGACAGCTTGAATTCATTAACAAGAGCACAGCCAATAGGTTCCTGTGCTAAGTTGTTTAGTATAAAAGTGGGTAGGTATTAATTAATGTAAAAAAACTAACAACATGAGAAATCTTTAAAGCTCATGACTCTTTTCACAGCTAGGAAATGGTGCCCCTATCCTTTAATTCTGACGAGTATATTGATAACGCCTCTTAAGGTTAATGAACAACCTGATGAAAAGTATCATTTTTGGGTTAAATACTAGAAAAGGCAAGGTCTTTGCAGGCTGTGCAGGCTGTAAACTGGATCTATACTGGTTGCACATGTGATAAAACCAGTATATATAAAGGTTTAAACTCTATTCAAATTTTCCAAGTGATGAAATCAGTATTACAAATTGCACGATGATTATTTCCTCTAAGCTAGCTCTTTAAGTATAGGTTATAGTTTATTTTGAGGCTTGTATGAAAATTAAACGGTCAGGCCCAGCACAGCTGGGCGACCGTTTAATTTTTCATACAAGCCTCAAAATAAACTATAACGTATATAATGGTCGAAATTATTTTTGTTACTGACAAAACAGTCGCCGCCTAAATAACCATATATGGGTATGCAAAAATCAATAGTCAAAGTAAAAGTAGATTTGTCATTCAATGGCCCGTAAACATACTGAGAGAATATTTTAGAAAGTGAATTATGGAATTTCTTTATCTGAAACATGTGAACATTACTGATTCCCAGGAAAAAAACCTGTGTAGCAGTCTATCATTGCTTTGAGTAACAAGGTTTCAACCGTGGAAGTTCCATTTTACCCTTTATTCAATAAGAAAAATATTATAGTATGGTAACATAGTTTATTTCCAGATCAACGGGCTCATCCGTGTAGTCTGATCACGACCGACACTTCTCCCTGTTAGATTCACTAGGTTATTTGTGACAAAAAAAAGTGTAAAATACTGATCAGATGACATTGATTAAAATCAAAGCGTGATCTTGATCTAAACTGGTCGCCTATGTGATAACAGACGTATATATGAAATAAAGAGTTAAGAAATTTAATAAGATTATCATAAGCCAAACAAGTCAAAGCTAAAATATTTATAAGATTTTCCTTTTTCAAACTTTCTAAGTCACGCCTCCTTGAACACTGTAGAAGATCGTCGACGAACTATACATGTTTATAAATAAATGTTCGGACAATATTATGGATGAAATCGACCTATAATAAACACATCTCAGACGCGCGACTTTATGAGAATTAAGGTTCGAAATATTTGAAAAATACTGCATTGTCATTGGCTCAAAAATAATTTCAACCATTATTAAAGCTTTATTCACTTTATAAAGTTAATTACTTTAATCAATTTGTTCCAATATTTATTTCCATTATCTTTATTTGATGTAACTTTGTTACTTTATCAAAATGTCATTAAAAGCAATATTTTAACATCTGATACATATTCAATAAACTGCAATCAATATTGCAGAGTAACAAATATTCTGAAATTTCAAACACAGATAACGTTTATTGCAAAGGCTATAAAACTACTGTTACAAATAAATAATGATTTCAAACGCTTATCAAGTGTTTAAACTTGTATAGCATACTTGTTGACTGACGGTAGACCTATATTTGCTTTTATTGGATAAACTTATTGAACTTTTTAAAGAATTTCAATATGCAACCATCCTTTACCTATAAAATCCTTGTAAGAATGCTGTTTGAATTTAAGTGAAGTGATATGATATAGATAATTAGATGCCCTGGTCTACTAAGTAAAACTAAAATTTTCCGCCTTGGATCAAATATAAGCCTCCTCAATGTGAATTTCACTATAAAAATACCACAGCAAAACTAATGTTTTATAGATCTGATTGAAATGTTTTATTTAAATTTCATATTGATTCATTTCATCCAAAAATGCATTCTCACAGTTCAAATAAATCTTTTAAAAAAATTTAATCTCTTGATTTATTTTTACCTTCAACTTTGCAATGGTAAAAGAACAAAGATTTTGTTAAAGTAACTTTCTTGAGCAGTGGAAGTTTGTTTTTAAGATTCTGCAACACTAGTGTATTCAGCAAATTTCTTTATCTGCTGTTTCCATAATATTCCAGTTCAATAAAAAATAAAATATTTTGAATAATTTCAGGGTTTGATGCAAGATTTTCAGAATAGTTATTTTGAGTAGTCACAACATAATTACAAACTTTCTGGCCAAAATTCCAATGAATTTAAATTTTAATGAAAAAGGGTTCAAGCAACCTCAATGAACCCCCTCCCCCTGGATCCAATTCTTAATATCATGTTTTAAATGCATACATTTTTTTAATCTACCACATTTTGGTATCCAAAGACACATTTATTGTTTAACTAATATTGATTGATCAGCAAAAATGTGTATTGTTACCTGACATCTACTAAATCATGATATACATGAGGTATTGATTGGTTGGTACAAAAAAGTCATTATCTTTATCAATTATTCACATGAAGTTTAATCTTTATTCATCTAGAGGAAGGTAGAACTATAAAAAATAGTTTTTATAATATTATATTGTTTGGAGTCAATGTGGAACATTTATATAAAGCCAAGACAATACACACAAGAGTCAGGATGTAATCATGGATTAAACAATTCATCACTTAAATTAACAAAACCAATAAATCATTAACAGGCATGTATGGGTATATAAATTTATTAACTTGGTGTATTGTAACCTATAATTTTATATACAAGGATGGCTTTATATGGTTATACTGTTGACAACTCATGGGACCTACATGTAATAAAACTGCATGAACTTACTACTAACCATCAAGATCATGAGACTATGGAATGAGCCCAACTAAACAGAATTTCTTTTAACCATTTACTCCAATTATAAAACTCTTATCACATGGGCAAACAGTGTAGATCCAGATCAGCTGGCACATCAGTGCCATCTAATCTGGTGCTACACTGGTCACACAAGTGATAAAATCTCTATAATATATGGAGTAACGAGATAAACATGGTATTCAACCTTCAAGACCCGGTTCTGAAGCTGCTGATGACTTATCTCACTCTGATCTTTGAGGTTATTACTGGTAAAGGTGAATGAAAAACAACAGATTTCCTAAACATTTTGATGTTCACAAGGTAAATGTTTTCAAATCATTAAATACTGCCATTTTCAATCCCATTAAAAATCCAATAAAGTCAATTGGCTTTTATCCATTAAGGCGGTCAACCAAGACCCTTTAGTAATATAAATTGGTAATAACATTTTCATGATAGAGAAATTCTATATTGTTCAGGTTTATACTGCAAAATCAGAAATATTACAATGCTCTAAATAACCTTTTAATCTCAACTTTTCCAATATCCAATATACCTGAAAACATTCTTGGATTGTATTTGAATGTCAAACATTTAACAATAAATGCAAATTGAAATTGATTAATCTACACAAATATTTCCAATTAATAAGAAGTCAAGAAATGCAGTCTATGTCCTGAAATTGACTTCATATTCACACACTGGTGAACTCCAGAGAGTAATAGATAGAACTTCCTTTAAATTTACTCATCTCTTGAAGGAATAATAATTTTTTTTAAATGTTTCTTTTCATCTACCATTTGAAGTTATTCAAGTTTTCACCTCTAAATCTCTTGTGGGTTGCTAGTTTTGTCAGAGTATTGAAAGAATAATGTATTTAAGTGCTACTGAATATAAAGCTCACTGATAACATAGCTCAAGAGAGATATTTCCAACTTAATGGTTATCAACCTTTTTTGCAATGAAAGTCAATACCTTTTCTGTCATAATTTATAAGTATTTCATCACAAAACTCACCTAACTGTGACCTAAATATAACAGTCATCACAAAAACACTTGCAAAATAAACAATGTTGCATTTGTTTCACTGAAAACAGCAAATGAAAATTGCCAAATTGCCCTAGGGAAATTCCTTTCTTCAATGTCTTTAAAAAAAATAATTAAAAGACAATTGTTTTCCAGTTATTCAAGGTCAATATTTTATTGTACTCTTTAAGTATAAGCTTAGTTTTTGCCTGGTATCGTAACATTACTTTAGAAAAAATGGACTTCTGTTTAAGGATTGTCTTTTTTTTAATTTGTAAATTGTTTATTTGTCCCTGGAAATTTGATTCCAAAAACAAGTTAAAATGGTAATTTTATGACTCTTTTGTGTGTTTTAAACACTTATTTATGGTTTTAACATTTATTTTTGACTCAAAACATTTTGTTCTAAATGAAAATATTAACAGTGTCTGTCAAATCAGTTTGTTAGCATCCATCTAAACTTATAAACAAACATATATTTTATAAATATATAGTTGAAAGAATATTTAAATTAACTGCAACCACAAAAGATTAGCATGATCATAATGTATATATATTTATTCTTGCTTGTGGTAAAGGGCTTTTTGGTTTCTAAAATCATCTTTGAATGTAAGCTCAAGATGTTGTGTTTACTGCTAAATTTCACCAATATTTGTCTACAATTATGGCACAGGTAATATGACCCTTTTTCAAAACAAAGCGATGAGAAATGGTCCTGCAAAACAATGGTTTGTTATAATAAATAAATAAAAGGGAAAATATCATTTAAAGCTTTTCTCTGTTATTCAATTATTTTTATTAATTATTAATCCTTGTTCCTATCAAATGTAATTACTTTATAATAAAATTGTGAATACATTTTCTGAAAATCATTTTCTTTCATTAGTATTGAAGCAATGAACCAAGATTAAAAGCTTTGGAAAATGTTGGGTTTTTTCCTGGTTCACATTTACTGAGCTTTAATTTATCAGCATTCTTAAAATTTAATACCTTTCCTAAGTTCTTCAATAAAAAATACCAATGAGTGTTACCAAATATCAAACAAACATTAGATAAAAAACGTTTTTGATAAATGAAGTCACTGGACTATTAAAGAATTGATCAATTGAACTGAAAGTATTTCTGGAGGCATTCCAAACAGATCAATGATTGTAGTACACTATTGGTATTTGCTGAGTAGCATTAAGTAATAGCTGTATAAGCAATATTTCCATGTTTAAACTGGAATTTAAAACGGCGGCAGATTTCAATTAAAAATTGTGTGCTCAAGTAAAAAACCTTTATAAAAAGAAATATCATTATTGAAGTTTAAATTAAAATAGTAATTTAAGTATGACACGTTAAATTTATTTCGCACGAACTTGTCAAATAGCCTTAGCAACCGTGCGAAATTTGACACTGGTGCATTTTACGATAACGGATATTTAAATCATTTGCATGTGATTTGCGTTTTCTATCTCTCAAAATAAAAATAACATGTTTTAGAATGGTTACTTACATAGTAATTGTCCAACCACCTTTCTAATTTTTCCTGTAAAACGTTGAAAGTTCCGATATTAACCAATCTTCTCAATGAATCGGCCATTTTGACGCTCACCCTGCTACTGAACTACTGGACATGCGCGCTGAAGTCGGTCTCTATTATAAGGTCTCGCACCACTAAAATATTGACGCGCTTGACTGCGTCGGGAGTACTTGTTAAATCTTGTCCGCACATGCAATGTCAAACTCACCAAATCGTCAATGGTGAGCTCTAGCTTTCTATATTTGAGGACGACATTACACATTTAAAAAAGCTTGTTAACAAATATTTCCACAAATAAAAACAAATAAGGCGGGGATCATATTAATAAATTTAAGTTTAGAAATTCGATTAAAATTAATAATCGGGGGAATATGTTTTGAAAGATTTAAATATCTGAGAGAACTAGATTTCTTCTTTTGTGCGGAAGTTGCATGGGGAGAGGGTTGGTCCATAGAGGGGCGTTTGTGTACTAATAAATGAAATTGAAGAATAACAATTCCTGGTAGTATGGTGGGCCAGGTGTTACCTTGTTGTTGTTGTTGTTTTGTTGTAAGAAGTTTGTTTGCAAATTGTAATACATAGAATGGTCACCAAGGCGGAGAATTTCATGAAATTCGGAATAATTTGAATCAACGTACTGTAATGATGCCCATCAAGTTTTTTTTGCATATGTCAATTATCTTTAGTTATTGACCTTTATTTATTTAATAAAAGGCGGGAAAGTCGCTAACCATCAGAGGCACACGACCGACGCGTCTATTCAACCCGGTGCAATACAGGGGCTCTAATGTCGTGGCTGGAAATACGAGCGACAGCAAACGTCTGCATTACGTACACGGACTTAGACTTCGAATTCCGCTTTATAGCATATTGACCGACCTCCAGATTCGATGGTTCCGGACAGTTCAGAGCCCTAAAATTCCGACCATGAGTTCACATATTCCATGACTATGAGCTCTGAAAGTTTTAAAAGTATAGGAATTTTCAGCATACACGTTTACTCGTAAGGCTTTCTCTGGACGTATTTTTTCGCCCTTAAGCGTTTCTACCGACTTCAGGCTTCTTGGTTTCCAGACGGTCCAGAGCCCTGAAATTCCGGCCATGAGCCTACCTAGTCCATCTCTACGAACCCCGGAAGTTTCAAAGATATCGAATCATTCGGCATGCACGTTCACTTGTCAGGCCATCTCTGCACTTTTTTCGTTCTGTGGCGTACTGACCGACCTCATGGTTCATAGGGTCCAGGCAGTTTAGAGCCGTGAATTTGGCCTTCTAATCTGGTTCATCTCTATGAACCAATCTGGTTCATCTATATAAACCCTGGAAGGACATACTTTGATCAAAATACCTGCCATTGCTACTTTGCGTATCAATCTGGAATATCATGGTTACAAGAGCACAAAGTGTTAAAGCTGTAATAATATAATTATAGGAGATGTGAACTTGAATGCACATTTTAAGTCAGACATTCTGTAGTCAGTGAAACCATAGAAGTTGGTAATTGCTAGAAAATGGTTGGGTTCTTTCACCCCCTCCCATAACTTAGTTTACATCAATGTTCTACATTTCAAGTTTTCGTACTATTTGAGTCAGGCCCGGCAGCACGACTCCCTGTTCTAACAGTCAATTCAGAAATATTTCACACATACTGCCAAATATTTTGAGAAGAAATGAAAATATTTATGTGTGCGAATATAAGAAAAGACTCGAAAATATATTGCGTTTTTTGGTATATGAAATAAAACAACATTTGGGCTGTTTAAAGTAAGCGTGAAATCTTTCGAGCTTCGCACACCTTTAACAGTCCAAATGATTTCCATACCTTTATGAAGCAAAAAAACAATATTCAATCATTAAGTGACTTAGGGTATCGGCTCTCAGAAAACAAAACAATACATAATGATATTTAATGAAATCAACGTTGGTCATACAGCAATGTTATTTCGTAGTAAGAAAACCACATTTATACAACAAACGACAACGTTCAACGTTATTCCTATTACCAACAACCGTGTTGCAAAGTTCTTGCGTAAGGAATATTTTGCTTATTTAATGATAAACTCTCGGCAAAGTCTAATAGTTTCTTTTCGTCGGCGTCTGAGATGGAAGGAGTCCTTGCAAGCAGATGAATGCAGTAATTGGTAATCCACAGAACACTTGTACAGTCATATTCAATGGCAAGGTTGTCATCCAAGTATATTATTCTATAGTCAGCCTAAAATAAAATGATATTCAATGGAAGTAGATTATTCTACTGTCAGCATATTCACCATGTCATATTCTGTGGAAATAATTATTCTATAGCCAGCCTATAAATAACATCATATTCAACAGAAGTTAATTATTCTAAAGTCAGCCTATAAATATTCAATAGAAGTAGATTATGTTCAATGGCAAAGTTGTTATCTAAGTAAATTTTTATAGACAGCCTATAAATAACAACATATTCAATGACAAGGTTGTTATCCAAGTAGATTATCCTATAGTCAGCCTATAAATGATAATATATTTTATGCATTGCAGAGAGGTTAGTGTACTTGTATATGAAGGCGCTCAAAAATGATTTTCATGCTCATGCAGTATTTGATATTCAGTGTCAGGTGCAAGATTTGAAGGTTATAAAACTGAGCATAGAAACCAGTCTCAAATCTCAAGGTTTAAAACTGGTTTCCATGCTCAGTTTTATAACATTGGGCACAGAAACGGGGTTCGTTTCGGGGCCAAAATTCCATAAAAAATAAATATTGCCTTCTAAAATATATACAGCTCATATCTCTTTAGCGTTAAATGTCATTTTACAAACCTATTGTAATTTTGTAAAATTAAAGCGTAGAAATATAACTGGGTTGTTATATGCTTACATTTGGTGCAAATACAAAGAAGCTCTCTTTCCAATGGCCAGGTTCATTCTCGTCTATTAAATTTCCTGAAAATGATACATGCTGAAGTATTACATTTGATGTTAACAATGTGCCATGTGTAACCTGAAATAATGCATATTTGATTTTTCTTATGAGATAAAAATCTTCGTAAAAGTATGGGACAACTCGACAAAAATATAAAAGTCTACGGCGACTGGTCGTCATTTCAGCCAATCAGATGCTTGAGATTTGAGACTGGTCTCCAATCCCAGTTTTATTATCTTGGACTCAGAGTACCAGCTTAATAGGAATTCAAGTCAAACAGGACTGGATTGGATCATTGATCATTAGTTATTATATCGAAGTACGGGCAGACTTTTTACAGTTACCCCTTCTGGTATATGTTTACGATAACATAACTAGAATATCAAACCAAAAACGAGAAGTTTTTGTATTAAACCATGACGAAACGTTTGTAAGAAGAAGGTACACAAGTTTACAAATCAAGATATCCAACTAATTTAAACCACGACATTTTGCACATCACAGAAATTAGAATTTCTTTTCATTTTCAAGATTTAAAAAAATAATGAATATTTTATTTATATACCGTTATGCCAATTATGATAGAAACGATTTTGAATAGCTATCAATAGTACAAAAAGCTAAATCACAAACAGTACATGTTTTGTTAAAAAAATTATGTATCTGCTAGTTTTTCATCCAAACCCCACAAGGCTTAGTAAAGCAGTGAATTATAATGATCATTACCAGTTGCATTAAGAAAATCTCCTGATGGGGCTAGTTTTCTACAGCTGTTGATAGCAGTGGAGTCGCCATTTGTTGCTCCTTTTACAGGTGAAACGTCGATTGTTGTACAAACACAATCCTTTTCAAACGCCGCTCCGCCGGGAGTTTGCATTTTACCTGAAAGTAAAGGTTTTAGCATATTTTGGCTCTGATAATGAAGTTTATTCTGTAATCGATACAACCATATTTAATAAGTTATTTAGTTGTTATTAATACTGTTCCTTTTGTTATCTTTGTAATAATACAAATTTATCATTTCCTAACTTAACTTTCGATAATATTTTCTTAACATAAAACCGTTATCCGCATTCCGACGTACGCCTGATACACTATATGGCCGCCGGATATCGGCAAACGGCGTTAGATTTCAGGTCCCAAGATTATAAAACTAAGAATGGAGACCAGTCGCCATTTCACCCAGATGCTTGAGATTTGAGACTGGTTTGTTATTGAGACTGGTTTCCAATCTCAGTTTAATAATCATCAGCGCAGAAGAACCAGCACATTGATATGGAAACCTACGAAAAGTCGCTCTATCCGTACATGTACACAGTAGCTTATAGTATAAACTGTTGATGCAACTGTTCACCAAAGAACTCGGGATGAGAATACTGTTTTAGAGGTTTTTATTTTTTCAGAACAGACGTACGGTTTCTCCTTACTTAATAACAAACATTACATGTTGGTCGGCTATTATCATCTTTGAGTTGTAAAACGCGCGTACCTATTTCATACCAGAGACCACTGTATTTGTCGTTGGTGAAGCCAGGGGCCACCGGCGGGTTCTGACAAGGCTCCGCCGACGATAACAGGAAACCCTGGACCGCATACGTTGCCAGCACCTTGAAATAAATACGATAACTACACGTTAAGTATTATAAAAAAAGTGAAATATGCGCATCAGGAATAGCCACACTCAAAAAACACAACCTCCCCACGCAGCGAAAAAGAGAGGGAAGAAATCATGTGTTTATAACAATATTAATTTCAAATAGGTCACCACAAACAATTAACGAAAACAAGAACCCTTGGGGTTATGGCCTTGGATAGGTCAGTGGCAAAACAATTTGTCACTGGCGGTATAAACCAGGTTCTAGTGTGCACCAACCTCACACTTGCCCGAACAGGTTCTCATATCAACAAGTACAAGTTGTCTTGGTGAAACACCTCCAACCCACGCATCAGCTGAACAATAAAGCAATGAAAACTTGAGACAATTCGACAAAGTGATTCTCATCTTCTTCCAAGTTCGTTTGACAAAAGACACATTTACTCTCAGATCAAAACCTGTCTTCTAAAAAGGGTTAGATGTGCTGCTAAGATGGAAAGCTAAATGTGGGGAGACACTCTTTCCCATGTTTTTGTAGGCCATAGTCTAGGCTTTGTACCACTAAATTTCGATTTTGGATGAAGGCTGTGAACTTTAGATTCATGCCGTATTTCTTGCTTATAGCACTTTAATATGCTTAAATTAATGTGATATTTATCTTTGCCGCAAAAGCTTAACATGCTACAACGCAGTGTTTTATTTATTCGACAATAAAAAATTTAAAGCTATATGTCCTCAGTGACACTGAGACCTATTGAAAAAGAGTCGCACCCCTAAATTTGCAGTCATATATTTCATTTATATATTAAATTGTATTGTTAAAATATTTGGCACATGCAATAATAAAAATATGCGAAGACGAGTGTCGGAAAGACAAATAGTACAATACACGTAACCGTGTAACAAATAAACATCCTCGTCGCTTTACCCCAAAAGACATAATGAAAAGATAGCAAACAAAATTCGAAATAGCAGACATCACAAACAATAAACAAAGAAGAAGAGAAGCCGATTGTTGCTTTGAAATGGCTTTGACGAGCTTATGTTACCGATGGATTGGTGAACACAGACATTCTTCCCCGCCATGTTTTTCAAACATCAAACATTAAGCTCAATCATTTGTCAATTGACCCGTGCCCAAGGTTATAAAACTGAGCATGGAAACCAGTCTCAAATCTCAAGCATCTGATTGGCTGAAATGGCGACCGGTCGCCATTTCAGCCAATCAGATGCTTGAGATTTGATACTGGTTTCCATGCTCACTTTTATAACCTTCAGACCAGGTGAAATATGTCTATCCCACCCAGATGGCCCGCAATATTACATGTAGATTAAAATAACTTCATTAGCCTAAAATTGTTATGGGAATTCAGAATCAGAACGCCTTCGAGAATTCAACAGTTAAACAACACATATTATATCATTAACAAGAGAACAAGAACAGATTAATAACTGGTACAATGTTGAGCTGAATGCCGAGACTTGAGCCCAAGATCATAAAACTTAATCTGGATACCAGTCTCAAATCAATCGGTCTTCATTTGAGATGATTCAGATTTAAATTTTTAGATTTAGTTTTATGATATTGGGCACGTTGTTGCTTTAATTATTCTCGAACTTTTTAGCCAGTGGTTCACACTGCTACATGTAAGAACATTTAGAAGTCTGCGAATAGTTCAACACAAAGTTTAATACAGCAGAGGTGAGTGTTTCGTGCAATTTTAGAAACGTAAAGAGAGATTTACCGATAAATAATAAATTGAAAGTAAAGAAGAAAACGAAAAACTCACCTATCTAAATAGAAATAATTAAGTTACAGTTTTATTTATGCGGACATAACTAGCTTTATTTAATATGGTAACTTTGAATTATCTGTATCTTCAAATTCATCTTGCAATGACCAGCGAAGAACCATTAACATAAGACGGAATAGAGAAAATAATCGTTTTCTAACAAGGATAGAGACACAACTCTATACCAGGGAGGTTCAACAATTAGGAAAACAAACACCATCATTAGACATTTATTAGCATTAATCAAAATATGCTAGATTCATGTAGAAATTCAAATAAATCTAAATTGAATCGCGATTTTCTTTAAATTTAGCTAGATGGATGAGCATTGATTTCAGTTAAAATATATGTTAGAATAGGGCTTACCTGCAAAAATGCTGTGATTCTCATTTTGTTCGAATGCTTTTGTTTAACTTCTTATCTTTGACGAGAATTTCAATATTTATACGAGGACACAAAACAAATTGTTTTATAATGATCAGTGGGCACACATCTGTCCATGTGACATTGGTATAAATGACTGGGTTGCATAAGGAACAGATAACGGTGGACGACTTTCAGACCAACTGAATTTAAAACCAAAAAGTCTACATGTATGGATATGCCGTCAAAACATTTATTGGGGTGAAAAACAGGAGTCCGCCTTTGAAAAATGTTTAAAAACGCGGAGTTGTTACCATTGCCTCTAAACGTATGACCTATCAAGCCAAATATATAACTTCATACAATTTTATAAACGACCGCAAACTGCTGTTACTGGTGATGCACAGCAAATATTATCCCTAGCTGCTGGTCTCGGAGATTTGGCTCGCGAATTGAAAGTATTGGGACTGGTCTCAAACCCAACCAATGGTGTTCAAAGTTTGAGACTGTTTTTTTGGTACTGACGAGCAATTGTCTGCTTTGCTTCATTTTTAAAGTTTTTTTTACCTTAAAAAGCTTTATTGCTTCGGTTACGAAACACTAAAATGAAAAGTCAGAACTGAAATGCAAATTAGAAACACAATACGCTGGTATTGTTATATTTTGCGGGTACTGAAATTTCGGGTATGTCGCGCTAAGATAAATGATCGAATTAAAAAACCTTGCGAAAATACACCATCTACAATATCTCTTCAGATACAATTGATCGAATCTCTTAACACCGTGCCTTGCCTTATGTAAGGCCCATTGAAAACCAACGGTTGTAAGCTCCATTTTATTGCAATGGCTCGAACCAACCATTGTTGGAGGTCGCCAATCATAAGAGCACCGCGATCCACGAGTGTTTTCGGTCCATTGCAATACAATGGCTCTTACATCTTGGCTGAAAGTACGAGCACCAGCAAACGTGTGTATGACGTTTTCGAACTTAGCCAGTTTCCGGACGGTATGGGTCATAACTTATTAGTACTATTACTAAGTTAACTATTACTTGATGACAATTACCACGTACGTCTATTCCGACCCAAGAGACAATAGGTCAGGCTTCATATAGCGGTTTTCATTAAAAGGTAAGTACCAGCGATTGGTTTCAGGCCTCAATGATTGTAGGTACAAAATGTTATGCTTAAGAGGGGAGATTTCAACGTATTTTTATGTTTGCATGAGTATGTGGATTTTATTGTTGAATTAAGTCAGTTGTAAGTTATGGGTGCTTCAGGTATAAAAAAAACTAATATAAGCATATCAGGAATCGCCACACTCACAAAACACAGTGGGTTCCAAGGGTTGTCATCGCCGGGGGTTGCAATGTTGGATAAGCTCCCATTGCTTAAAGTGCTCCCAATGGCTTGCGTAAAATATAGCCTCTGACTACCAAGTCCAGCTCCTGGCCTGCACGCGTGGCTTGTAACTAGCCCGGCGGACCTGCTACTACTAACAGGAGAACGGGCGAAGGCGGACCTGTGGCGCCATAACCACTGCTTCGGGTAGATGGAGCTCGTTAGCCAGGGAAGGCAGTCTGTCTAGGAGAAGGAAAACTCTTATTCCAAACCAAGGGAGACAACCCTTCCAAAAACACCACTGCCTTGTGGTCAGTCGTTCGGTCGACAAAGGCTTTGGGAGAGGTAACCCTAATCAACCTAGAGAGTTAAAATCGGAGATGCTGGGCCATTGGCACTCTCTTACAAACCATGGCATCACGTAACTGCGCTATGACTACACGATCATATGGTATTCATCGATGTGGTGCTGGATCTTTGGAATCCCTCCAGGGAGATACAGTGCCGGAGAGGGTTGGTCCATAGAGGGGCGTTTGTAGAATATCATTTCCTGGTAGTATGGTGGGTCAGGTGTTACCTTGTTGTTGTTTTTGTTGTTGTTGTTGTTGTTGTTGTTTTGTTGTAAGAAGTTTGTTTGCAAATTGTAATACATAGAATGGTCACCAAGGCGGAGAATTTCATGAAATTCGGAATTATTTGAACCAACGCACTGTAATGATGCCCATCAAGTTTTCTTTTTGCATATGTCAATTATCTTTAGTTATTGACCTTTATTTATTTAATAAAAGGCGGGAAAGTCGCTAACCATCAGAGGCACACGACCGACGCGTCTATTCGACCCGGTGCAATACAGGAGCTCTAATGTCGTGGCTGGAAATACGAGCGACAGCAAACGTCTGCATTATGTATACGGACTTAGACTTCGAATTCCGCTTTATAGCATATTGACCGACCTCCACATTCGATGGTTCCGGACAGTTCAGAGCCCTGAAATTCCGACCACGAGTTCACATATTCCATGACTATGAGCTCTGAAAGTTTCAAAAGTATTAGGATTTTTCAGCATACACGTTTACTCGTAAGGCTTTCTCTGGACGTATTTTTTCGCCCTTAAGCGTTTCTACCGACTTCAGGCTTCTTGGTTTCCAGACGGTCCAGAGCCCTGAAATTCCGGCCATGAGCTTACCTAGTCCATCTCTACGAACCCCGGAAGTTTCAAAGATATCGATTCATTCAGCATGCACGTTCACTTGTCAGGCCATCTCTGCACTTAACAATTTTTTTCGTTCTGTGGCGTACTGACCGACCTCGTGGTTCATAGGGTCCAGGCAGTTTAGAGCCGTGAATTTGGCCTTCTTCTAATCTGGTTCATCTCTATGAACCAATCTGGTTCATCTCTATAAACCCTGGAAGGACATACTTTGATCAAAATACCTGCCATTGCTACTTTGCGTATCAATCTGGAATATCATGGTTACAAGAGCACAAAGTGTTAAAGCTGTAATAATATAATTATAGGAGATGTGATCTTGAATGCACATTTTAAGTCAGACATTCTGTAGTCAGTGAAACCATAGAAGTTGGTAATTGCTAGAAAATGGTTGGGTTCTTTCACCCCCTCCCATAACTTAGTTTACATCGATGTTCTACATTTCAAGTTTTCGTACTATGAGTCAGGTCCGGCAGCACGACTCCCTGTTCTAACAGTCAATTCAGAAATATTTCACACATACTGCCAAATATTTTGAGAAGAAGTGAAAATATTTATGTGTGCGAATATAAGAAAAGACTCGAAAATATATTGCGTTTATTGGTATATGAAATAAAACAACATTTGGGTTGTTTAAAGTAAGCGTGAAATCTTTCGAGCTTCGCACACCTTTAACAGTCCAAATGATTTCCATACCTTTATGAAGCAAAAAATAATATTCAATCATTAAGTGACTTAGGGTATCGGCTCTCAGAAAACAAAACAATACATAATGATATTTAATGAAATCAACGTTGGTCATACAGCAATGTTATTTCGTAGTAAGAAAACCACATTTATACAACAAACGACAACGTTCAACGTTATTCCTATTACCAACAACCGTGTTGCAAAGTTCTTGCGTAAGGAATATTTTGCTTATTTAATGATAAACTCTCGGCAAAGTCTAATAGTTTCTTTTCGTCGGCGTCTGAGATGGAAGGAGTCCTTGCAAGCAGATGAATGCAGTAATTGGTAATCCACAGAACACTTGTACAGTCATATTCAATGGCAAGGTTGTCATCCAAGTATATTATTCTATAGTCAGCCTAAAATAAAATGATACTCAATGGAAGTACATTATTCTACAGCCAGCATATTAACCATTTCATATTAAGTGGAAATAATTGTTCTATAGCCAGCCTATAAATAACATTATATTCAACGGAAGTAGATTATTCCAAAGTCAGCATTTTAAATTATATGTTATGGAGTACATTCGATTTACAAACCTATTGTAATTTTTTAAAAATATAGCATAGACTTATAACCGGTTTATGATATGCTTACATTTGGTGCAAATACAAAGAAGCTCTCTTTCCAATGACCAGGTTCATTCTCGTCTATTAAATTTCCTGAAAAGGATACACGCCGAAGAATTACATTTGATGTTAACAATGTGCATGTGTAACCTTAAAATAATGCATATGTGATTTTTCTTGTGAGACAAAGATCTTCGTAAAAGTATGGGGGAACTCGACAAAAATATAAAAGTCAATGGCGACTGGTCGTCATTTCAGCCAATCAGATTCTTGAGATTTGAGACTGGTCTCCAATCCCAGTTTTATTATCTTGGGCCCAGAGTACCAGCTTAATTGGAATTCAAGTCAAACAGGACTGGATTGGATCATTGATTATTAGTTATTATATCGAAGTACGGGCAGACTTTTTACAGTTACCCCAACACTTTTTGCTTTCCTCGATTACCAGCTTCTGGTATATGTTTACGATAACATAACTAGAAAATCAAATCAAAACGAGAAGTTTTTGCATTAAACCATGACGAAACGTTTGTGCGAAGACGGTACACAATTCTACAAATCAAGATATCCAACTACTTTAAACCACGACATTTTGCACTTCATAGAAATTAGAATTTCTTTTCATTTTCAAGATTTAAAAAACTAATGAATATTTTATTTATATACCGTTATGCCAATTATGATAGAAACGATTTCGAATAGCTATCAATAGTACAAAAAGCTAAATCACAAACAGTACAGGTTTTGTTAAAAAAATGTATGTATCTGCTAGTTTTTCATCCAACCCCCACAAGGCTTAGTAAAGCAGTGATTATCAATGATCATTACCAGTTGCATTAAGAAAATCTCCTGATGGGGCTAGTTTTCTACAGCTGTTGATAGCAGTGGAGTCGCCATTTGATGCTCCTTTTACAGGTGAAACGTCGATTGTTGTACAAACACAATCCTTTTCAAACGCCGCTCCGCCTGGAGTTTGCATTTTACCTGAAAGTAAAGGTTTTAACACACTTAGGCTCTTATTATGAAGTTTATTCTGCAGACGATGCAACCATATTTCATAAGTTATTTAGTTGTTTTTAATACTATTCCTTTTGTTATCTTTGGAATGATACAAATTTATCATTTCATAACTTAACTTTCGATAATACTTCTTAACATAAAACCGTTATCCGCATTTCCGATGTACACTGGAACCCGACATGGCCGCCGGACATCAGCAAACAGCGTTATATTTCAGGTTCCAAGATTATAAAACTGAGAGTGAAGACCAGTCGCCATTTCAGACAATCAGATGCTTGAGATTTGAGACTAGTTTGTTGTTGAGACTGGTTTCCAATCTCAGTTTTATAATCATCAGCGCAGAAGAACCAGAACATTGATATGGCAACCTACGAAAATTCGCTCTATCCGTACATGTATTTAGTAGCTTATCGTATAATCTGTTAATGCAGCTATTTAGTTCACCATAAAACTCGGGTTGGAATACTGTTTTAGAGGTTTTCGTTTTTTAGTATTTCAGAACAGACCAGTAAGTTTTCTCCTTACTTCATAACAAACATTACATGTTGGACGGCTATTATTATTGTTGAGTTTTAAAACGCGCGTACCTATTTCATACCAGAGACCATTGTATTTGTCGTTGGTGAAGCCAGGGGCCACCGGCGGGTTCTGGCAAGGCTCCGCCGACGATAACAGGAAACCCTGGACCGCATACGTTGCCAGCACCTTGAAATAAATAGTAAATACGATAACTACACGTTAAGTATTATAAAAAAAAAAGTGAAATACGCATATCAGGAATAGCCACACTCAGAAAACACAGCCTCCCCACGCAGCGAAAAAGAGAGGGAAGAAATCATGCGTTTATAACAATATTAATTTCAAATAAGTCACCACAAATAATTTGCCACTGGGGGTTTAAACCAGGTTCTAGTGAGCACCAAACCTCACACTTGCCCCAACAGGTTCTCATATCAACAAATAAGTACAAGCTGTCTTGGTGAAATAACTCCAACCCACCCATCAGCTTAACAATAAAGCAATTACAACTTGAGACAGCTCGACAAAGTGATAATCATCTTCTTCCACGTTCTTTTGACAAAAGACACATTTACTCTCAGATTTAAACCTGTCTTCTAAAAAGGTAAGATGTGCTGCTAAGAAGGACAGCTTAATTTAAAGTGTCATGTATTTCATTTATATATTTAATTGTATTGTTAAAATAATAGGCAAATGCAATAATAAAAATACGCGAAGACGAGTATCAGAGAAGAATACAATACACATAACCGTGTAACAACTTAATATCCTCGTCGCTTTACCCCAAAAGACATAATGAAAGGATAGCAAATCAATTTCGAAACAGCAGACATCACAAACAATAAACAAAG
This sequence comes from Corbicula japonica, assembly GCA_038501625.1. Classification (NCBI taxonomy): domain Eukaryota; kingdom Metazoa; phylum Mollusca; class Bivalvia; order Venerida; family Cyrenidae; genus Corbicula; species Corbicula japonica. The sequence continues at coordinate 644,905 of JAZAYU010000214.1, forward strand.
AAGAAGAGAAGCCGATCGTTGCTTTGAAATAACTTTGACGAGCTTATGTTACCGATGGGTTGGTGAACACAGACATTCTTTACTCTTGCCCCGCCATGTTTTCCAAACATCAAACATTAAGCTCAGTCATGTGTCAATTGACTAGGTGAAATATGTCTATCCCACCCAGATGCCCCGCAATATTACATGCAGATTAAAATAACTTCACTAGCCTAAAAAGTGTTATGGGAATTCAGAATCAGAACGCCTTCGAGAATTCAACAGGTAAACAACACATATTGTATCATTAACACGACAACAAGAACAGATTAATAGAGCTGAATGCCGAGATATAAGCCCAAGATCATAAAACTGAATCTGTGCTGAAGGTTATAAAACTGAGCAAGGAAACTGGTCGCCATTTCAGCCAATCAGATGCTTGAGATTTGAGACTGGTTTCCAAACTCTGTTTTATAACCTCAGAACCTGGATACCAGTCTCAAATCAATCGGTCTTCATTTCAGATGATTCAGATTTGAGTCTTTAGATTTAGTTTTATGATATTGGGAACGTTATTTAATTATTCTCGAACTTTTAGCCACTCGTTCACACTGCTTTATGTAAGAACATTTAGAAGTCTGCGAATAGTACACCACAAAGTTTAATACAGCAGAGGTGAGGGTTTCGTGCAATTTTAGAAACGTAAAGAGAGATTTACCGATAAATAATAATTGAAAGTAAAGAAGAAAACGAAAAACTCACCTATCTAAATAGAAATAATTAAGTTACAGTTTTATTTATGCGGACATAACTAGCTTTATTTAATATAGTAACTTTGAATTATCTGAATCTTCCATTTCATCTTGCAATGACCAGCAAAGAACCATTAACATAAGACGGAATAGATAAAATCGTTTTCTAACAAGGATAGAGACACAACTCTATACATGGAGGTTCAACAATAAGGAAAACAAAAATCATCATTAGACATCTATTAGCATTAATCAAAATATGCTAGATTCATGTAGAAATTCAAATAAATCTTATTTGAATCGGGATTTTCTTAAATTTAGCTTGATGGATGAGCATTGATTTCAGTTAAAATATATGTAAGAAATAGGGCTTACCTGCAAAAATGCTGTGATTTTCATTTTGTTCGAATGCTTTTGTTTAACTACTTATCTTTGACGAGAATTTCTATATTTATACGAGGACACAAAACAAATTGTTTTATAATGATCAATGGGCACACACCTGTCCATGTGACACTGGTATAAATGACTGGGTTGCATAAGGAACAGATAACGGTGGACGACTTTCAGACCAAATGAATTTAAAACCAAAAAAGTATACATGTATGGATATGCCGTCAAAACAGTTATTGGGGTGATCTTAAAAAAATAAACATTTTCAAAAACAGGAGTCCGCCTTTGAAAAAAGTTTAAAAACGCGGAGCTGTTATCATTGCCTCTAAACGTATGACCGTATCACCAAGCCAAATATATAACTTCATACAATTTTATAAACGACCGCAAACTGCTGTTACTGGTGATGCACAGAAAATATTCTCCCTAGCTGCTGGTCTCGGAGATTTGACTTGCGAATTGCAAGTATTGAGACTGGTCTCAAACCCATCCAATGGTGTTCAAAGTTTGAGACTGGTTTTTTTTTTGGTACTGACGAGCAATTGTCTGCTTTGCTTCATTTTTAAAGTGTTTTTTTTCCTTAAAAACTTTATTGCTTCGGTTACGATACACTAAAATGAAAAGTCAGAACTGAAATGCAAATTAGAAATACAATACGCTGGTATTGTTATATTTTGCGGGTGCTGAAATTTCGGGTATTGCGCGCTAAGGTAAATGATCGAATTAAAAAACCTTGCGAAAATACACCATCTTACAATATCTCTTCAGATACATTTGATCGAATCTCTTAACACCGTGCCTTGCCTTATGTAAGGCCCATTGAAAACCAACGGTTGTAAGCTCCATTTTATTGCACTGGCTCGAACCTACCATTGTTGGAGGTCGCCAATCATAAGAGCACCGCGAACCACGAGTGTTTTCGGTCATTTGCAATACAATGGCTCTTACATCGTGGCTGAAAGTACGAGCACCAGCAAACGTGTGTAAGACGTTTTCGAATTTAGCCAGTTTCCGGAGGGTATGGGTCATAACTTATTAGTACTATTACTAAGTTAACTATTACTTGATGACAATTACCAATAATTACACCAAAGAGACAATAGGTTAGGCTTCATATAGCGGTTATGGTAAATAATTATAGTAAAAGGTAAGTACCAGCGATTGGTTTCAGGCCTCAATGAATGTAGGTACAAAATGTTATGCTTAAGATGGGAGATTTCAACGTATTTTTATGTTTGCTTGAGTATGTGGACTTAATTGTTGAATTAAGTCAGTTGTAAGTTATGGGTGTTCTATAAAACAACTAATATAAGCATATCAGGAATCGCCACACTCACAAAACACAGCCTCCCCACGCAGTTTGTTATAAGTATGTCAATTCAAATAGGACGCAACAAAAATTAACGAAAAAAAAATAACCTTCGGGGATACCAACTTGGAACGGTCAGAGGCAAAACAAAAGGTTTAAACCAGGTTCTAGGGTGCACCAACCTCACACTTGCCACAACAGGTTCTCGTATCACAAAACAAGTACAAGTTGTCTTGGTGAAATAGCTCCAACCCATCCAACGGCTCAACAATGTTGCATGTTGAAGCACACAAATATATAAAACATAAGAAGCTTATAGCATTGCAAAGACAAAGGGCGGGTACTCAATGATCTTACCGAGACCAGAGCTTCTGGAGCAAAATCAGCAAGAATACGATGACAGGGATAAAAGAAACAAATCGAGCTTCTAGGTTCGTTTAAGAAAAGATTTCCCCTTAAAATTAAAATAATCTCTTTTATCATATATTTTAGTAGTGACGTAACCATTTGCAATGGACAGATTTAGATCAAGAAAGTTTGCTTTCCTTTCAAACGTGTTCGCTTTATTAAGCTTAATTTTTTATAATGTTGGAAAATGGTTATTATCAATATTTAATAAATCATCAAGGTACCTCAAGGTATTGTTAAAAGCTGTTGATGTTCGGTAGAAAGAGATCACATAAAACAAGGGGTGCACAATAAGTACCCATTGAAATGCCTATTACTTGTTTATAAACAGAGATACCAAATCTCAAATAAATATTAGAAGGCGACCTACATTTATAGCCAACCATAAGCTATACAAATTCAAATTCCTCACCGATTTATTTCAGTAGAACTACTTTCTATTTTCTATTTTACAATGAACAAAATAAATCAATCTATTCTCAACTGCGCATGCGCATGGCTACCAATGTAGGGCGACTTCTAAGTAGGATAGAATCTATTAAGACGTTTCTATAGAAAATAGAAGCCTGCACTCGCTGCTCTCGTTTCGGCTTCTATTTTCTATAGAAACGTCTTAATAGACTCTATCCTATACTTATCCAATAAAAATGTGAGCGCCTGGATAAGGTCTTGACAGGTCCATGAAGTATAATTATCCATAAGAACCTGCTGTAAAGAATGCCCTATGTTCATTACAAGCGATAAATGTTTTATTTTCTCTAGCAAAAGTTTTTTCAATGAGACTAGTTAACTTGTCTCTTATTATTTATGAGGGAGAGAAGTATATAGCGTTGAAAAATCGTAAGTAGACAAACAGAACGCCTGAAAATTATTTGATTTAAGCTTCTTTAAAACGTCATTTGAATTTTTATAGACCAAAATAATTTTATGTTTACCTATATAAACAAAATATTATATAGATGGATAAGACGCGATTCTATGTATGTTCAGTCAGTTTATTCATCGTAGTGATTTCGCGTGATAATTTGGAACTGACCCCCTGGTTTTCGAAGATTATTTATTGCATGTAGGCTTAATTAGGCTTAAGTTATGTTATTCAATTATAAGTTTATACAAATTATTACAACAATATTTTATTGTTTTATTCACTTTTGTGACTTGGAAAAAGTTATACATGTATTCATTTCTCCATTTCCATTTAATTTCGGCCACGTATAACATGTGTATCTCATACTTTTCTTGTTTTTCTGTTTCTTGCGTAGTGACTGACACGCGGATTCCAGACATTTAAGAGCTCTGAAATTCCGGACATGAGCTCAACTCAACGATCTTTACCAAACCTTAAAATTAAAAAGATACCCTATTTTCCGCATACACGTTTACTTGTGATGGTACCTTTACATCGTGTCCAATCTCGCTAAAGTCAGATCTAACAAAATGATAGCGTAGCGGTTTTCAGGAGATGATTTTAATCAGATTGCATCGTGCCTTACCTTATGCAAGGCCCATTGAAAACCAACGGTTGTTAGCTCCTGTTTATTGCAATTGCTCGAACCGACTATTGTTTTAAGTTGCCACGTCAGGCACACGACCTGCCAGTGTTTTCGGTCCATTGCAATACAATGGCTCTTACATCTTGGCTGAAAGTACGAGCACCAGCAAACGTGTGTATGACGTTTTCGGACTTTTTCCGCAATGTAGCGTAGTTATCGACCTGCGTATTCATGGGTTCCGGACAGTGTAGAGCTCTGAAATTCCGGTCATGAGGTCACCTTAACAATTTCTACGAACCCTGAACATTTTAAAGATACCCAATATTCCCGCGTTTTCGAACTTAGCCATTTTACGCTATTTAGCGTAGTGACCGACCCGAGGATTCATGGGTGACGGACAGTGTAGAGCTCTGAAATTCCGGCCATGATCTCATCTCAACGATCTCTACGAACCTTAAAAATTTCAAAGATACTCCCATTTTCCGCATACACGTTTACTCGTGAGGGTACCTTACTAGTGTTTGGGGCGTGGGCGAACAACGTAATCACTGTAGCCGTAATTCCTTCACTTCATCACAAATATACGCAAAATCACGGATAGAATGTTGTTGTTGTTGTTTGGTAAGAAGGATTGTAATGTCCTTTTAACAAGTCTGTCAGCAACGTTCTGGTCATAGCAAAAATACTGAACATTCTAGGTCAAGAACCACTGGTAAAAGACTTCCGAAAAATCGTAACACAGGACTGTCAAGTCGCAAGAACAAACCAATGAGTTTAAACTAAAACAAAGGTTTTTATTATTTAATTAGATTTAAATTAGATTTAAAATACACATTGTCGTAGAATAATATCAACCGATTATTTGCGCTAAATTAGACGGAATAAGCACGTGCGTGATCACGTGAACAACGCCATTCTCTGCCTCAATGTCCTCAATAGCAATGTGAGCTAGTGTGTTCAGCAAAGGCTCCATTGTGCCTGAAAAAAGTAAATGCAATTTAAAATATTCAGTTGTTTAAAGAATGAAATGGAAAAAAGAACGTGTTGTCTTTGCGATGTCAACAGAAGACTAAAGTTTGAAGTAGAATGCAATAGTGTATTATCACACACGGAATTCACCTAAAAATAGCAAACTCAAAACTAAATTGTTAAGGTATATATCACCGTGTGTCAGTTTAACCCCTGCTTTAACTAAATAATAAGTATTTTTAGTAAAAGCTGGAGTTAAACTGACCCTCGGTGGCATAAACCCAACCTACACTATACCAAATCGTTCAACCGACACGATACAAAATTGGACAACAGGCATTTTATGTTAAAAACGACTTTTAAACCTGCATGGCATAAAATAGTCATACATGGTCGTTATAGCATGACTCGATCTATAATGGACTAATTATTTCGTGCAATACACACCGAAAACTCACAGATGCAAGCAGCGGGATTTATTGTTAAGCGTAATTTGTTTTCCTGGTCCCAAGGTTATAAAACTGAGTTTGGAAACAAGTCTCAAATCTCAAGAATCTGATTGGCTGAAATGGCGACTGGTCGCCATTTCAGCCAATCAGATGTTTGAGATTTGAGACTGGTTTCCATGCTCAGTTTTATAACCTTGGGCACAGGTCAGAAATGCAAATTTTAACCCCGTGCTCTGTGAAAATTCAAAAAGGCTCAAATTGAAATTTCCATACAGAAAAAAAAATTACAATCATATTGTTGTAAATAAAATTGCTGCAAAATAGATTTATAAATAAGTACCTGCGTCATGTGTGAGTTTAATGTCATGGCCGACATGCTGAGTGCTTATTGTGCCATCCTTTTCCAGGCTAGATGCGTGCATGGTGCCTTGGTGGATGTGATACTGACCGAGATCTATACAATTAAGAATATATGCATAATAATAATAGACTGTCATAAAGAACTTAAATAGAAAAATTCCCAAATATAAAGATGTTAAAAGGACGTTTGTTGTATTCTGTTACACTCTATGGAACGATTTGTAATACTAGTAAAACTCTGAATCAGAATTCACCTTCCCTAGAAAAAAACTCAGATATTGACTCTATTTTGATAATTAGATACATTTTGCTGTGTTAACCATTGTTGGTAAATGTGTTATTCTCTTTCTGGCCAACTCTTTCAATGTTTTCATTGTTGATTAAGGTGTTACGGCATATGTCATTGCACTGGCATTGATAAAAAAGAAAATTATCAAATCTCTCTAACGACAAAACGCAGTTCAATAAAACTGCACAAACCAATGTTATTGATGTATGTTTAGTTTACATATGCTAAGAAAAGTTACAAAAGTAAAGAAAACTTGTTAGACCTAAAACTCCTTAAAATTCTATTTATTGTGTTTATTTTTTTTTCTATGACATGACGAACGGAGCAGTGGCTTAAGCCAAATACATTTGAATCCGGCGATCGTGGATTCGAATCCCATAGAAACCATATCAATTTTTATCTCAGAAGTAAATCATTTATATAAATAAGCAAACGTACAGACAAAGCAATAACCTTTCCATAGCCTCTTAGGCTCAGCATGGTAAATCAACAATATACCGGTATATCAACAATATTCCGGTACCAGGCTTCCTTGCAAAATACGACTGAGTTTGTACCAACAAATAATGTCATAGTAAAAAAAACTTCAAGTTCAGCAAAATTTATTTATTTGCTCATACAACTGAGACCACTTAAAAAAATATTTCGTCAATCCGGAAATTTTTTGAATATTAATTAACAATTACCTAAAGACCAATTAATATGAGGTTTCTGCAAACCTGTTTCACAAGGGGCCAATAGCAACAGTTATTGAAACCGATTTAAAAGTGTATTTTTAATATATATGTCAAAATACTACATCCAAATGCCGCGTTAGCTGAAGGTTCAGTCAAAAACATCTGAATCTAGCAATCGTGGTTTCAAATACCAAAGAAACCATCTTGTACCTAGTTTAGTTTTTTTAATTATACAAGAGAAAGTACTGAGGAGTCGCTTTAAAAGTTATCTTTGATCTATGCTATAAAGGCTCCGACGTTTCCGATTAAACTAAGATACCATCTCGGCCATATCTGTGCCCAAGACCATAAAACTAAATATGGAGATCAGTCTCAAATCTCAAGCATCTGTGCCCAATATCATAAAACTAAATCTGGAGATCAGTCTCAAATCTCAAGCATCTGTGCCCAAGATCATAAAACTAAATCTGGAGATCAGTCTCAAATCTCAAGCATCTGTGCCCAAGATCATAAAACTAAATCTGGAGATCAGTCTCAAATCTCAAAGCATCTGTGCCCAAGATCATAAAAATGGAGACCAGTCTCAAATCTCAAAGCATCCGTGACCAAGATCATAAAACTAAATGGAGACCAGTCTCAAATCTCAAAGCATCTATGACCAGGGCCATAAAACTAAATCTGGAGATCAGTCTCATATCTCAAAGCATCTGTGCCCAATATCATAAAACTAAATCTGGAGATCAGTCTCAAATCTCAAGCATCTGATTGGCTGAAAATGTCGATCAGTCGCCATTTCAGCCAATCAGATCCTTAAGATCTTAAAAGTTAGTTTTATGATATTGGGCCCTGTATGTTTAAAGAACATGATGATTTTGAGATAATGATTATGTTTTGATAAAGTCATTTAAATTTTCAACGTCAAAAATTGTACCAAATGTTAAATTTCTCAACATAAGATATATAGCGATAGTCGGCGCAATCTCCTATCTTGGTGGATATGAAATTAAACGTATTTTCTCCAAGATGGGCGAGTGGAAAATGAATCTGCAAGAGGACGAAGCTTAGTTAGACAAGCTCATTCTGAACGTCAATATTGGCCCAAGATCATAAAACTAAATCAGGAGATCAGTCTCAAATCTCAAGAATCTGATTAGCTGAAATGGCGATTGGTCGCCATTTCAGCCAATCAGTGCCCAAGGTAATAAAACTGAGCATGGAAACCAGTCTCAAATCTCAAGCATCTGATTGGCTGAAATGGTGACAAGTCGCCATTTCAGCCAATCAGATGCTTGAGATTTGAGACTGGTTTCCAATCTCAGCTTTATAACCTTCAACCCAGATGCTTGAGATTTGAGACTGATCTCCAAACTTAGTTCTATGATCTTGGGCAATTATCTTTCGGCAAGCAGTGCCCAAGGTTATAAAACTGAAAACGGAAACCAGTCTCAAATCTCAAGCCTGGCCGCCATTTTAGCCAATCAGATCCTTGAGATTTGAGACTGGTTTCAAATCTCAGTTTTATGATATTCTGCACAGTGCACGTAGCACATAAAATACAAAAAGTAGACCACGTAGACTACAATACGCACTTCTGCCGTAACTAGAGAGATGTGAAAGTTGGCTAAGTAATGCTGCTGGCAGAGCGGCGAAAGCGTCGTCTGTTGGAGCAAAAACCGTGTACCGGGTCGTTGAAGCTGTAATGTAAGAAACATTTGTTTAATGTACTAGGGGAAAACTAGTATATTGTTGAGAAAACTGCGTGTGCCAACAAAAACTAAAAATAATGATTATGTTATTTTGATTTTTCAGTCAAATCAGAATCGACCGAGTGACAACTGATCTTAGTCGGATGCTCTCAAAACATCTTGTTGACCTACTGGACCGACCCATTTTGATCAGTCTACGGAACTTATCTCAGCAACCTAATAATCGTGGGTGATCTGCGCAATTCACTTTGGTCGGAATAGACCGGAACTTCTTGGACAATCTACGCAGTATTTTTTTTTTTCTACCGAAATTCTTAACCAAATGTTTTTGGCCGATCTGCGCAACTAACCATAGAAACCGGTCAACGTCTCTTGCGTTGTTTGGGCCGAAAATTCGTTTCCGATCTACACAACCTACATTTGTCGAAATAGTTGGCCCTTCTAGTCGGGGGCGACCGACGCTTCTTGGTCTACCATTAGTAGGAAGCATGTGTACTACTGTAGAAGGAAATTTCCGGGAAGAAGCAAATACTTACAAGACAAGTCTAAGTTATAAGTCCTGTCCAGATGGTTCTGTTTGATGATATTTGCAAACTTTGTAAGGTTGTAGTCAGGGTTGTTCAATATGTCCATGATCGTGCCTTCAGGAACGTTCAACACTTCACTTATCAGGTAAATAACGCCATTTGACGCCTGGATTTCTTCTTTAACTGCAAGCGCTTGGTTGAAGTAATGTTTCTGAAAGACATCTTTACTGTTTTTCTTAAAATTTCTGAACTGTTTTGGATTAAAAACTATAAAAAGCTGCAAAATTGTATATCAATAATATTGTAGTTTGTATGTGAAATTCTCGAAATGTTTAATATTCATTCAACACATTTAGATTTGCGCGCCTTTATACCAGTGGAAATCGGTTTCTATACTCAACAAAAATTAAAAGTATCCACTTTTCTATCTTCAATTTTGTAAAATTTGATATTGAAAACTCAAACACCTATATGTGACAAATTTTGCATTTCTGTTATCATTACAAAGAGATAAAGTTTTCTTGAAAATCTGCAGCCACAACTTAGTTATCTTTCCTTTTGTTATTATGAGGATTCCTGAAAAAAAATATCAGTAGTTCTTAAAAGTATTTACATTTATTTGAATTGAATCAGGCTCTCCACCTCATGTGATCAATAAAATCACAAAACATTCATCAATAAAACAACTTCGACAATCAACGCTAGAAATTCCTACAATTGCCAATTACCTCCCTTTTAATCAAATATGCAGTGTTTTGCAATTCATTATTAATTGTTATTCGACTGGCAGTTGCTAAGTTCTTGTTGTGGAAGATTATGTTCATGAACAACTAAACTTAAAAACAACTGAGATTAACTATCAAAACACCATCCAAAGCGTTCGTGATCAAATGAAAATGTGTTAATGAGAATATAAGCATAAAAAGTGGATACTTTTTATTTTTGTTCAGTATACAAAATAGCCTTGTAAAAATGAATAATAATCAGATTGGTTGAAATTGAGACAAGTCTTCTAAACATCAATCAAAAGAAAGTGTTCTGAGTCTGGTCACTAACCTTATATATTTAACATACTTGCCCTAGATCATAAAACTAAACCTGTAGAACAGTCTCAAATCTCGGTCATGTGATTGGCTGAAATGGCATCTGATGCTTGAGATTTAAGACTGGTCTCCAATCTTAGTTTTATGATCGGGTGCCTTTGTGGTCATGATCTCAGTTCTTACCCCAGACTGGACGTATACACGGATGGTATGGTTGTTGACAGTGGTAAGTCGCTCGCCGGTTTTAAGGTCCCAGGTGAAAATCTCTCCGTTGACCACGTGATAAAGAAGTGTATCTTTTAAAGCATTGCTGTCGCTGGTGAGTGCTTGTAGGTCAGCCTGTGGTACCTTGGCAAATGCGGCGTCTGTCGGAGCAAACACCGTGAAGGGACCTGAAGACACCGTTATCATAATGTGAAACATCTAAAGGCAACAACATGACAAAAGAAAACAAAGTATAGTCCAACCTGTGCTAAAGACCACATGTAAACAAAGACCACTGGTGGATAAAGACGATATGGATATTTTCCCAATGATTGACACTAACTTATTTAAAAACAAATTCATCTCCGAGCGAACAAAGATCAACTGCCTTCAAAGACCACATTTGGATTTTCCCTGTTTGACTCTACAGACAATGAATAGAAGATTTTCTTGTCATTTTAAAAATATTAAAATTAAATGCCCTGTTAGCTGCAGAAGTAAAGCAAAGTAAATTTACGCAATATTTAAGTGAAACTAAATGGATATTATTTTTGTGTTTAAGAAAATTCATGTTTATGTGCTTTCTAACTTCAAAAAAAAAAAACAATTGATGTAAACAAATAACTTAATTTTCTTCTTCTGTGAGTATTTTTAACAATAGAACGTCTTTCAACTTTGCATGTACTGGATGACATGCGGTGAGCCCGACTGAATAATTTGCTATTCAAAAGGAAGTATTATTATTGTTACCGAGTTTGTCGGTGTCTTTCATGAATATAATGAATAAAATCGTCGCTTACCTGCGCCCTTTAGTGTGTCCGCCAGTCCAGCTTGATTAATGACGCTCACTAACGTTGTCGTATTAGGGTTAGCCGTTAACGTATCGAAAATATTTGGGAACGCCGTTGAAAGGGCGAAAACATTCAAAAATACAAGTGCAACTTTCCGGTCGACCATTTTTGTGATTTGAATGTGAGAAGAATAAAAGAACAATGATAAAATGGCTAAAGATAAGAAATGGTTGTGACTACACTGCAGACGACTAATCTGGCGTAAGCAGAAAGGCCAAGCGTGATAGGAGAACGTGATATAAGAACGTGTCTGAGGTACCTCCGAGAAATCTATGGGTAAAGGTTATAAAACTGAGCTTGGAAACCAGTCTCAAATCTAAAACATCTAAATCGGATGCTTGAGATTTGAGACTGGTTTCCATTCTAAGTTTTATAACCTTGGGACCACATTTTTTCCAAATTCATATTTTGTTCATATTGTTCATCTTCAAAAATAAAGTGTTAAAATAGCCCTCAGTTTTAAGGAGCACTTTAATAAAAATAAATAAAATAATTCAATCAAAGTTTAAACATTTTAGTCACAATTAGCTTTAAATAACAAATTCATAATACATGGATTGGCAGCAAAATCTTTTTTGAATTGTAATTAATCAATTAAAGTTTTTGTAACAAAGGCTATTCTCAACCCGTTTTTTCTGCTGTTTATTTTTATATATTGTTTCAGACAAAGTTTAAAGGTTTTAAAATGTTATTAATTGAAAATGCTTCTGCACTGGTTTGCATTTTCCAAGTATATAAATTTCATTACATTTAAACATGTTATATTAGAATGTGAAATTAGATCAAATTGTTTGCTCGTGAAAGTAAAGCCGGAGTCTGTGTTATAATAGAGCGCGTCACAGATGTGTCTTAGAACTACGTCAATCCTTGAGATGAGTTAAAAATAACATTATATAGTCGAAATGAGTTACAAAATTACAATTTATTAAAAGAGATAATCAAATATCTTTACAAATAAACTTTCAAAGATCATCTCCAAAAATGACCTTATTGCAGGAGAGCTATGAAAGCAAGACTTCAAACAAACATATTTCGACTTGATAATATGTGAATTTTTTCAGGCGGGGCCTACTTTGACCATGAAGTCGGCGGCTTTTCCGCTCATATGTGGTTCTGACCGGATCTTATAGATGCCTTGCATAACAGGTCATAACCTCTATGTAACACTCGAAACTGATAAGATAATTCAAAATTAAAATTTCTCTTTTCATTTTTGTTGTCATAGTTGTTTAAAGCTGGACACAGATTACAACATGGGGCGCTTGTTAATTTTTCTGTGCTTTTTGGGAGCATGCTCCGCAAACATCATGGACGTTCTGCAGCTAAGAAGGGAGACTACTTTAATCAGCTTGCTTAAGGCAGCAGGCCTGGATACCGTTTTAAACGGAACAGGTGTGTTGAAATTTCATTAAATATTCTTTAAGGCTGTCAGATAACACCTTTTTTATAAACAAGTCGGCAGTCCGGCGAACAAATCAGGCAAGGTTCCGATCCTTAGATTTCTGAGACTCTGGAATCGGGGTCTGCACAACTTAATTTAATAAAATAATTAATTGATCGTTCTATCACTTTTATACGGTGTTCCGTTAAGGCCATCGTTGTTTCGTCCTGTCGGCTTATTAAGCGACACTGCGAAAACACGAAATTGCGATGCGATATACATGTTAACAAAAACTCTTAATAACGGGTTTGTGAATTAGCTTGACGAATAAGAAAACAGATCACAAACGATTTTTATCACGATTGCTCGAGTATGTATTTTCAAATTTACCTTTTTAATGCATGTTAATAAACCTGACATCTGAAGACCAGTTTCAAATCTCAAGTACTGATTGGCTGAAATGGCTACTGGTCATCAAACTAATTTTAGAGATCGGTCTCAAATCTCAAGCATCTGATTACTCGCCATTTCAGCAAATTTATGTTTTATTATCCTGGGCCCAAGTGCAACCCACGCCCACATCCTATTCCAGTTTCCACCCAATCAGTTAAGTAAGTTATGTTGAAATGACAAAGTATTTAGCAAGAAATCATAAAACCTTCACTATTTCAGGACCATTTACTGTTTTTGCGCCAACCAACTACGCGTTTTCTCGGGTCCCATCTGCCACTTTAAACAGTTTAAAAAATGACACTGCACAACTCGCCGAGCTGCTCAAATATCACGTGGTTTCCGGGGTCTTCTCATCCAAGGATCTAATGGTCAATGAAAAGATGCTGGACAGTGTAGCTGGACCGAAAATCAGGGTTAACTACTACATGTATAATAATGTAAGCATTACAAGTTTAAACATTCGAATTCGGTCTTCTCTTTTCGTACGATTGTGGAGAAAATGAAAATCGATTACAAACATGAACCGATGCATATGGTATCCCTCCGAGATTTGTCATTTCCAAAAATACAGTATGTCCAAATTTTATCAATCGACTAAAATATCGACATTTTGGTCTTGTTTTCAGCAGAATTTTGAATACTAAACCGGAAGCATTATTTTTAGCACATTACATTGGAGGGAGCAATGGTGAGCAGCGCTGATATAAAAACCACCAATGGTATCGTTCACATCGTGGACAACGTAATGATGCCACCAACTGGTTCCATAGCAGACATTATCGCCGCCGATCCAAACCTCACCATGCTCAAGGCGGCAGTGGATGCTGCTGGGCTAACGCAAGCTTTGCAAGGTAAATATATTGTGCTCTCGAGGTTTTAATTCCTGCCTCGCCTCTGAGACATAAAACATATGACCACGATGACAAGTTAAGTTTTAATAGCATGGCGAGGGAAGGTATTATAGAAACTATTGCGGAATCGTTTTTCGGGTGTGTAAAAGTTTTGCTTATTTCGCTATAATAACTGCGCGATTTCCATTCCTACCTTAACGTATAAATAAATGTATTATTTGCGTGTGTTTATAAATTAAAAATAGCTCATTACTGCCAGAATAAATTCCTGCCCGAAACATGTATAGTGTTTAATTTTTAGACGGTCCATACACCCTGCTAGCTCCTACTGATGCTGCTGTTGCCAGACTCGGAAATGACACCATCCAGGCGCTGATGGGAAACACTGAACTGCTTAAAAGTACATTATAGAATATATATTAAGTATATTTACTAGTCAGTAACGTTAAGTTAATTACGGTTATCTGGTTTCTTTAAAGAGTAACTGTGAATATATCCTCACATACCTTCTAAATATACTTTATACATGTACATGCACATTTCCGTGATGTGAACCTCAAAATTACATCGCAAGAAATCATTATTTTACCTGAGTGACTTCACTACTAAATATTTTAATAATCTGATTATTATTCTCTGATCCGAGGATACCACTGAAGCAAACTGTGAGATAGGCTTAACTGTATGTAGCTACATGTATATTCGCTCTAGATTATGGTTTCCGTACACAAGTTATTCAGGGCCCAAGATCATAATGCTTATCAGGAGACCAGTCTCAAGTATCAAGCATCGGATTGATTGCAATGGCCACTGGTCGGCATTTCAGCCAATCATATGCTTGAGATTTGAGACTGGTCTCCAATATCAGTTTTGTGATCTTGGGCTCTGGTCTTCTTCTTTCTGTCTCTGTGACTTTTGACAATATTTTGCAGCTATTCTTCTGTACCACGTAATACACGGAACCTTATATACCTCTGGAATGCATTCCGGATCTCTTCAAAATCTAGAAGAAACTGATCGAGAGAGGGTTATTGCTACCTTATCAGGTACGTCTATATTTACATTATAACTAGGAAACGACTATTTTCGTGTAAGCTCGGAAGACATAACAAGTGCTTGACTCGAAACAATATCACGGTCTAAACGGACACAATGCAAACTGAATATTTGAAGAGCTGTTGCGATAGCAGTATACATTCTTACTTCCTGTCAACTCCTTTCGAGACTATGAAAATAATGACACTACCAGAAAGCAGCAAACTCTCGAGTTCACGGAAGTGGAGGGGACATTTCAAATGGTGAAAATTGGGAAAACTTTCAAATTAAATTTACAGGGCCTAGCCGTTAACCCAACATTATGCGCAGCAAGGGTTTTTCTTTAAGGACAGACATCGATCAATAGCTAGTATATAAAATGGATCTGTGCTTGGAGTCGTATAATTGAGACTAGCCTAGCCATTTAAGCAATTTTCATAAATGCTAACAATATTGAACCATTTTGATCATACCAGATATTTTTAAGATCATGCTTTTATGAAAATATTTGTTGTATCATCCTCTACATGTGTTGTATTTCAGGAAGTTTTGTTCAAGTGGATGGAGCTCGGGTAACGAAGAAGGATATTAGCGCTACAAATGGCGTCATTCACGAGATTGATCACGTGTTAATTCCGGCCTCTGCCAGAGCGGCCGTTGCTGCTTTAACCAATCCATAACTTATCGTATCGTCGCAATAAATGTGTACTATAGTTAAATATCTCATGTTGAACACTTTCCTTTTCTAGGAAACGTCCGTAGATTTGTCAGAATATACGGGCTGATCGTCCTTAAATATTACAAAACGAGTTGCCAGCAGAGGGTAGCTATCCCGCCTGACTGAGAACATCTTCAACGATACTCGTTTTCAAAACTGAAGAAAATTCCGTCATTTCCCAGATTCCGGATGATAAACAATATGCATGTCTGCCAAAATATTAAATACGACAACTGGCTATGATCAGGTGTTTGGGCTAGAATCGTACCGCGATATCGATGCGATGTATTCACCTACACCGTTCTGAAAACTCGTCCTTGAATTCCAGAGAGTTAATTCTATTTCTTTTGCTATTTAAGGCAGGCGGTCGAACTGTTAGCTATCCACTTATGTAGGACAAAATTAAATTCAAATCATGTCGTATTCTAAAGATAGCTTTAAACAAAATCACTATACATCTATTTGAAAATTTAAGATTAGATGAATAAGTGCATCATGCCAGAGATGCATGTAATCACACAATCGTGAGAAAATGCCTGTCAAGTAAGACATAGATCAACAATTTAGGACAGTTTGTATACTATGTTCCCTTTTTTATTTGTGTACTGTTCAAACAAACCATATTTTAAACTAATTCCAAATTTAAATGCAGGGCGAATACAGAGGCGGTTCAGTGGGTTTGCTCTAACCCCCTTTTGGGGCAGCAATAATTAGTTTTATGAGGATTTTCGCCAGAAAGTTGGAAATTATCCGACAGTTTAAAAAATGAAATTGTAGTGATGAAAAACTGAATTGTTCCTTCATAATTCATTGAGAAATAATTATCGATTTGCTGACCAGTTGACTGAAGTTCTCAAAGTTGGAGATGTAACTACCCTATATGGCGTACGAAAAGGCTCAAAAGGTAACAAGTGCCGATGCACCTGTAAATTTATACGTTGGACGTGTAAATTTACCCGATGGACGTATAAAATTACAGGTGCACCTGTAAATTAGCGTTGCATCACTTTTGAAAATTGAAGATGGACCTGTAAAATAGCGGTGCACCGAAAAAAATATACGTCCATCGTATAAATTTTATGCGCTCATCGTGTAAATTACCGGTGCACCGCTAATTTACAAGTGCACCGGATATATTAAAATGATCAACCAATCACAACCCTTGGTTCATACAGTTGAATTTGATGAAATATTAGTTTTTAAATTGAAATATTGTAACCTTTTATGTTATTTTTATATTTGTGCTCTAAAATTATTAACATATGTTTAATATTTTCAAAAGTAAATGAACAATTAAAGGATTTATATTAAGTAAACATTCATTACAACTTTCAATATATCGTCAACACTGCAAGCATTTAAAATGGCGCACGTAAGACAAATTTTGATTGGCTATCATTAGTATGGGTATAAATAGTGAAAGGGTCGAAATTGAAATGTAGGTGCACCGGTAATTTATGCGATGGACGTATAAATATATACGATGGACGTTTAAAAATGTAGGTGCACCGCTATTTGAAATGGCGGTGCACCTGTATTTTATGGATGCACCTGTAAATTTATACGTCCATCGCGTAAATTTATACGTATAACGCATAAATTTACTGGTGCACCGGTAATTTTATATGTAGGTGCACCTTCAATTTACTTTTGAGCCTTTTCGTGCGCCATAACCCTAAGACTGACCCGAACGAACCCCCTTATTTGCTTCGACCCTGTAATGTACAACAAGAATTAACAACTTCTTAAGATAACACAGGCCTGATTGAACCACATACACAAAATAACCAAATGTAATTATATTTGAAATTCTAGAGCTTTGATCATTTGTGGAAGACGTGGTTATAACTGTAAAGGAAAGTAACTTCTGCTGGGAGCTTAACATTTTTACAAAATCAATCAGCGGATATGTTACTATAAATAAACTGCTCGTTACGTCTCTTAATGAACGAACAATCTCATGGAAAATGTAAAGTTTCGATGTTTGTGTCAGTAAACAACATCACTCCTCACATACAAACACTGGTTAAATCTGACTTGGCTTAACCTAATTAATGTGTTAACCTAATAATAATTGATAATTTTACAAATTTGTATTTTTCAAAAGTGACAGAACTGTTAAGTGTAAAATTATATTTCTCATGATTATTAAATTAAGCAATTTTTAGTTAGCTGATGTTGATTTACACTGAAATAATCAGTAACTTTAAAACCAAAACAGAAATGCATCATAAATTGTTTTAATCTGTATCATTTTAAAACATACCACTACATTATATACCAAACTATCATATCTGCTCATCCCGGATTAAAGTATTGATATAAAACAGTTGTGTAGTGAAAACTCCAGTGTATAGTACATTACCAATAACTAGACAGTCTCGTGACAAGGAACAAATATTAACATAAAGTTCATCAGCAAAAGTTTTACAAATTTTATATCCTAATGTTCCTTTCACAGGAACTTCTTGTCTGATAATTAACCTGTGCTGAAGGTTATAAAACTGAGCATGGAAACCAGTCTCAAATCTCAAGCATCTGATTGGCTAAAATGGCGACTGGTAGCCATTTCAGCCAATCAGATGCTTGAGATTTATAACTTTGGTACCTGTTGATGAAGCAAGTTCATAGTAAGTATTGTTTACATAAACAGAGTATCACGTGACTCTCTATTTATCCATAATCAACTATAATATCTGGGAGGCAACATCCACTTGAGAAGCAAAAATACCAGCCAAATAACAAGTAACAAAACAGACACAATTAGTTCAATGTTTTAAGTATGGAATATTATAATTAACAATTACTATGTAACAATTAATATGAAGTACTGATAAACATATAAATAAATCTTGCAAACATAAAAATAACAGTCATAATAAAACAATTCCAACAGTCATAATAAAACAATTCCCTGAGTGAAACAAAAAAGACCTCAGTTAGTAAGTCCATTCCTTTCTTAAAACCTTGACTCCATATACACATATACAGGTTTTATCTTGTGTCCAACCAGTGTAGATATGTGCCATCTGATCAGGATCAACACTGTTCACTTCTTGGTCAGAAATAACCAAATGAATAAAAAACAGTGTAGATCCTGATCAGACTCCATGGATGTTCGAGCTGATCTAGATCTACAGTGTTCCCCCATGAGATAACAGTCATACCCCATGGAATAAAGGGTTAAGCTTACCTAAGAGTGTAGTATTTGAACATGTGTTTTCTCTTATTCATTAACATATGAAAATAACCTCACAGAACATCTTTAACCACACGGGCTGCTCAACCAGTCGCGGTTTCATCCAATTAGATTCTTGAGATTTGAGACTGGTTTCCATTCTCAGTTTTATAATCTTATGATTTTTCATCTCTTACACAAAACGCAAGATTCTTTATCTGGCATATCCAAATGATGAAATTTAGCACAATTCAGTATCATTAACAAGAGATTTCATTGAAATAGCAGGTTGTAGTGATAGCAGAATAAAGTCACTTCCGACAACCTCGCTCACAACTGAGCTAGCTTTTCAGCAGCTTGGTTAAAGTGTACTGCCTGCCTTACAAGTTAAGCAACAATTGGTGTCCCATTGGGGTGGCTGGTTAGCCAAAGCTGGGAATTACCTTTATGTGAAAAGAATTGCCCTTTTGTGACATCATGACTAAGAGCAAAATCATTAGGTAATTCTGTGACATGATCCAGTGGTTTCCCCGGTGAATGTTCTTAAACATTTAACACCTCAGTCCCACTGGGGTGGTTGCTTACCAAAGCTGAGAATTACCTTAATGTGAAAAAATTGCCTATTTGTGACTGGGTCGAGAGCAAAATCATAAGGTAATTCTGTGACATGATCCAGTGGTTTTCCTGGTGAAAGTTCCCAAACATTTAACACCTCACATAACCTGATATCTCTTACTTTCCTAGTGGGAATGCATGAAACAATTATATATATATTATGAAATTTAAAGCAACTTTTTAAGCAAGTGCAATTTAGAGTCAAATATTAAATTAAAGAAACTGTTTTGAAGTCAGCACCTCTTTATTACCAAAATATTTCAGTCAAAGTATATAAACTATGGAAACAAAAGATCAAAATATTGAGACACTCTTTTAAACAAATTTAATATCTGATATTTGCAAAATTGTTTTTATGCGAAGAAAGCTAAAAATAGCTTCTTACACACACTATATGGTAAACATGTTTAAGTTGTAAATATATATATCTTAAGTTTGTTAAAATTTTTCTGCAAATATTAAGTTTATATATAGCTAAAACTGAAGTGATCATTGCAGTATACAGATACTGTAACCTTTAAAGTAGTATTTATTTAACCCTTTACTCCATATATATGGGTTTTATTGCATGTGCCAACAGTGTAGATCCAGATCAGCTGGAACATCAATGCTGTCTGATCAGGATCTTCACTGTTCAGTACTATGTCAGAATAAACTAATGAATCAAAAGGCAAACAGTGTAGATCCTAATCAGATGGCAAGGATGTGCTGGCTGATCTAGATCGACACTGTGTACAGATGGGATAACAGTCATACTCCATAGAGTAAAGGGTTGATATCCAAGTGTTTATGCTCAATCATCACTGGGCAATATGTTTAGATAATTCGTTATTTTTCCCTATGAATTCTAATGAAGATTTTGATTAATACCAAAAAAACTATGATCGAAAATGAAAAAAATTGAAAACTGCAAGTGGGAAACCAATATTCATAATCAGCATGGTAATTTAAATCATATAATAAATTGTATTAACCTAGTATTCTATATAAACATAAACATCTGGGTCATACTGCAATAGTAGTGTGATTTGTTTAAGAGACACTTGTTATAAAAGATAAGCAAACATTGTATATCAATATGGAAATACATCTATAATATCTGAAAATTGTATGGTATACACTGGTCAAAAGTTCTAAGTGCACACTTTCCAATTTTGAATATCTTAAAGTAAACTTATTCAAATTGAATGAAAGTTTGACTTAAAGTTAATAATGATCAAACAACAATAATTTTTTGAAAACCGTGCATATGTTTTACGTTTTAGGTTATCCACGTCGGCATACGCTTTTTATGCATTATCCCCGTGCGGCAAGCGAAATTTATTTTCTTAAAATCGTTTTTGTTTTTCATATGTTCACCGACTCAAGACAAACACGAAAAACACACCAACAAATTGTAACCATGGAACGGTTGACGTCAGCAGACAACGACATTGCCGTCAAAATTCTTTTCACAGGCACAACTTCAAATTTGTTGTAAAGAAATCTTGACGGTTTTCGTAAATGCAAAAGAAATACCTTATTTTGCATATTTTATTAATTTAAGAAGAAAATCAAACGATATTTTTTTCTAGATTGATTACGTTGCTTACGTTGAACGCTGATGTTACTCAATTACGTCATTAATATTTACGTAAAACAACGTAAACTCGAAAAAATTAGTGTAAAATTTGTTGGATAAGTGTCCAATAAATAAAAATTTAAAACTAAAATTTATAGAAATTCAATAAACTTCAATATCGAATTTTTCGAAAATGACGCTTATTCGGTCAAAAGGCGTATCCGAAAACTGGTCAATTTTACCGAAATGAATACATTTTTTTCGTTTGGAAAGACTGTTACACATCTATCATAGAAAATTGTATCATCCCAAACTGCTAGACAATTCAAAAACTTTTGGCACAAAACATTGTGTGACAAAGGAATTTTCTCCTTGAAATCCTGTAAAAACGTTATGGATAAAATAAAGTTGAGTATGTTGGCGCATCGTGCCCAGCAGACCATTACAAAGCTAGAGAAAGCTATTTCAGTGCAATGGAATGGCAAACTACAGGATTTCCTTTAAATCTGCGTGAAATTTAAATTATACAGAGATGAGAAAACGATCACAAATGATAGCCGATGCAATGATAATTAACTTGAGAATTTCTTTCTGAGAACAAGTGAGCTAAAATATTATTATTTTTTAATCTGGTTAAGCAGACTTTAAATTTTTGGTGTGCTTTAATAGAATATTGATTCTTCTTCATTGTAATTTAAACTATTTTGAAAGATTCAATCAAATTATTGGAAAAATTAACATTTATCAAGTGTGCACTTAGAACTTTTGACTAGTGTATATACATCTCAGTGAAACATGTCCACAACTGATAAAAATGAAATCAAAACCATACAAAAACAATTTAAATCAACATAATCTTTGAAATAAAATGGGATAAGATCATTTAAGGACACTAATAACACATAATAATACTTTTTCACGATATTTAAATTGAATAAATATGTATGAATATTCACCAAACACAATTTAGATATTAACATGTAATTTATGCCAAATTAGAAATATAATTAAATAATTCTAAGGGAAAGTGTTAATACACAAAATGATAGTATGTTCACTAATTTTGTTTATGTTTCGGCCTATGTCTTTATCTATGAATCCATAATTTATATATAGCTAAACATGTGGTGATAATTGCAGTATACAGGTACTGGAACCGTTTGAAGAGAAGTATTTATTAACCCTTTCCTGTATAGATACACCTTTATTGCTAGGGCAAACAGTTTAGATCCAGATCAGCCGGTTCGCTTTTTTATTCATATGGTTATTTCAGGATATACACCAAAATGCGACCTGTGCAGATCCTGATCAGACGGCACAGATGTGCCCGCTGATCTAGATCTACACTGGTCGCATATGTGTAAAAATGCGTATATATCAAGGAAAGGGTTAACCCTTTACAGCATATATACAGGTTTTATCATATATGTCAACCGTGTACATAGTGTTAATACACAACATACACACATTTATATGTCTCCTAATTGTGATTGTGTTTGTGTAAATTACATAGAAAAAATGAAAGTTTCTGTCTCCAATATATTGATAAAGGTCATAGGCTGAAATGTAAATAAAATGAGTGAACTTGCTATCATATTATGTAAAAATATTAAGTAGTGCACAAAATACATTTAAATGTATTATACTCATCACAGAAAAAATAATACATTTATTGTAAAAATAATTAATATGATGGAATTTAAAGCAATGGGTTAAAGATTGAAAAAAAGAACCAAACTGTTTTTTCTTTAGTGTTTTTGTGTGTAAGAAAGTAAAATGAGCACATAAAATTTTTTTTTCTATCACTAAGAAATCTGATGAGCAAATATTGAAATATTGAAAATTTCAGGCAAACAAATAACTATTTTGATTGTTATGGATGATTTGATATATTTACCATTGTCTTTGTTTATATATAACTGATGTGTGTTATGTCTGACGGTCATTTTATTAATTTTCACTTAAGACTTTACCTAGGTTTACTGATTTACTCATAAGTTTATTGTTTGTTCTGATTTTGTGGTGCAATTTCTGTAGTTTTTTTAAGAACCCTAATTTTCTGATACAACATCCCATCTTTAGTTGATACAAGACATTTCAATGTAATTGATTACTAGCTCAAAAGCAAAAAGCAATACACAGGACTATTGGGAATGTTGCCAAAGCCTTATAAGTACAGTGCCCAAGGTTATAAAACTGAGCATGGAAACCAGTCTCAAATCTCAAGCATCTGATTGGCTGAAATGGCGACTGGTTGCCATTTCAGCCAATCAGCTTCTTGAGATTTGAGACTGGTTTCCAAACTCTGTTTTATAACCTTCAACCCAAGAGTTATCAACTTGCCACTTGCACAAACCCTTACAAAAATATTAAAGCAAATAAAACATATTTATAGATACAATAAAATTGATCACACTTTTGTATAAATTATAGGTACCTAACAGTACTGAAATCTAAAAAGGGCAGAGAATATACCAGAGTTCTGAGAACAAGAGTTACACTTAACCCTTTCCTCCATAGACACACCTTTATTGCTTGGGCGAACAGTGTAGATCCAGATCAGCCGGCACATCCGTGCCATCTGATCAGGATCTAAACTGTTCGCTATATGATTTGTTAGGTTATTTCTGACCAAAATGAGACCAGTGCAGATCCTGATCAGACAGCATGGATGTGCCGGCTGATCTGAATCAACTCTGGTCGCACATGCGTAAATATGCGTATATATTGAGGAAAGGGTTAACATAACTTTTACTGAAAGATCAGAAGTTTTCAGGGATTTGGTTGGGACAGGAAATAGCAGTGGCCAAACAAAACCACTCTCAGGTATGTTATTTAAGTGTGATTTGATTATATTTAAAAAGGCAATTTTAATAAAGAAAGTGACCCCAACAGTCATTTACACTGACTTCAATGTTTGAACCATATTAAAGCTGAATTTTGAACATTGGTCTAAGTAGGTACTTATTTTACTTAAAAGATTTCGTAAAGATAATGATACAGGTAATCCAATCCAAGAACCAGTATAATATTTAATGTATAATAAGACTGTTATATCAAGTATCAAAACAGTTTTCTGTTGCTTGTATCATAGTTATGAGATCATGCAGAAATCAGGACCAAACCTCATAAAACTAAAATGGAGACCAGTCTCAAATCTCTAGCACCTGATTGGCTTAAATGGAGATATTTCTTAACTCCTGAAATGGAGACTTGTCTCCATTTCAACCAATCAGATCTGGTCTCCAATTTCTTTTTCCTGACCTTGGGCCCAGGTTGTTTAACACTAACAATAGGTATTTTGAAAAAAGGTAAATCCTAAGGGAAATGTTTATGTTAATTACAATACTTGGAGATCATGGTAGATGTATAAATATTTTGTAAATTTAATGCAAACAATTCAATTCTTTATTCCAAATGTGAATAAATGTAGGGAAAAAACTTGAGCAGTTATATATAAAAAACACAACAACTTTGAAATAACATTAACTTATTAAACATCAAACCCTTTACTCCATATATACACATTTTATTGCATGTGCCAACAGTGTAGATCAAGATCAGCTGGCACATGTCTGATTAGGATCTGCACTATTCACTATTGGTCAGAAAAATTCTGATCAGACGGCACAAATGTGCCAGCTAATCTGGATCTACTTTTTTCGACCCGGTAATAAAGGTGTATATATTATGTCAAGAGTAATAGGAAAATCAGTAACTCTTAAATTCATGTAATCTACACCTGATCTACTGCTATTAACACTCACTTGCATCTAACTACACTTCTTTTCCAATAATAAATTATTAATTTCATTAAAAATCCAATTAGTAAACTAAACAAGTTTCGTCTTCACAGACACTACCTATATAGCAATTTTCATCACAATATCTCATTCTGAACCAAAGTTATTGAGCATACAGTTTATTTTCTATTTTTAGTAACAGTGACCTTGACCCCACAGGCCTTGAATCCCAAAAGTCATCTTCACAAAAACCATCAATACACCAAATTTCATTTAAGAATCTCATTCCAAGCTATAGTTACTGAGTGGAAACGAAGTTTTGAAGTTTAAATAACAGTGACTTTGACCTTGAACCCACAGGCCCCAAAGTCAAACCTAATCTTTATCTTGTTATGTTACATCTGTGTCCCAAAAAATAATTAAATCTATGAAGTATTTCATGAGTTATAGTCCAGAAACAATTTTTCTTTTTTAAGTTACAGTGACCTTGACAATGACCCCTCAGGCCCCAAAGTCGAACTCGACCTGTATCTTCTGATATTACATATATGTACCAAAAAAGGATTTAATCTGTGAAGTTTTTCATGAGTTATTATCTGGAAACCCTTTTTCTATTTTTAGTAATACTGACCTTGACATTGACCCCACCAGCCCCAAAGTCGAACTTGACCTGTATCTTGTGATGTTACATCTATTTACCAAACAAGGATTAAATCTGTGAAGTGTTTCATGAGTTATCATCCGGAAACCATTTTTCTATTTTTAGTAACAGTGACCTTGACACTGATCCCACCAGCCCCAAAATCGAACTTGACCTGTATCTTATGACGATATACCTGTGTACCAAAAATTATTTAATTCTGTCAAGCCTTTCATGAGTTATCATCTGGAAACGAAGAATCCGACCGACCGACCGACCCACAGACCGACCGACCGACAAGCTCACTCCTATATACCCCCTCAAACTTCATTTGTGGGGGTATAATTATTAATTTCATTAAAAATCCAATTAGTAAACTAAATTACAGCTATACATATGCTCTTTAAAACTATATTATTATTCCCGGTATAAAACATAACTAACACTTGAAGAAGTGTATATCATAAGTATCGTTTGAATTGCCAGACTCATCACAAGAAATCTGACCATCACCTATTCTGCTGACATTTCTGACTTTTCAATTCACAAATGCTTTAACAACTCACATAATGAGGGTTGCATGAAAGACTGTCATTACTTCTTCTTTATATCAATGGCCCAAAATCATAAAACTATGATTGGAGACCAGTCTCAAACCTCAAGCATCTTTGCCAAAGATCATAAAACTAAGTTTTGAGATCAGTCTCAAATCTCAAGGATCTGATTGGCTGAAATGGCAACAGTCGCCATTTGAGCCAATCAGATCCTTGAGATTTGAGACTGATCTCAAAACTTAGTTTTATGATCTTGGGCCCTGATTGAATCAGATACTTGATATTTGAGTCCAGATTAAGTTTAATGATCTTGGACAAATTTAGTTTTGAAAGTCTTGTGCACAATCCTTGAAATGCTTTAACTCAAAGCCTCGATTAAGAGCTTTTTCTCTATATTCCTTCAACTAACATCTGATTTTGTTTTACGTAACTGATGTTTAGACCGTCTCACTTGCTCCATGGTTATAGTCACTGAGAAGTTTTCTCTGAACACTTTTTGAGCTTTCTTCTTGTGCGGATTATCAATTTCTTCTCTTGTTAAAGTGAAACTGAAAGTGAAAGTTACTCGGTTATAAAGTATACTTGGTCACTTTTTAAAAACAGAAAACATAAATAAATAAATAAATGTGTTTTTTATAAAAAAATATATCAATACAGAAATTCACCAACCGTACCTTGTGTAGAATAAAAAAAACTGCAGCTGATATTTTTTTTTAAGTGCAGATTTTTTTAACATTGTGATTGTAACTAGTCCAGGTTGCTATTATGGCAAAACTTATTTCAGGCATAAATCCAGGTTGCTATTACATCAAAACTTATTACAGGCATAAATCCAGGTTGCTATTATGGCAAAACTTATTTCAGGCATAAATCCAGGTTGCTATTACATCAAAACTTATTACAGGCATAAATCCAGATTGCTATTACAGCAAAACTTATTTCAGGCATAAATCCAGGTTGCTATTACAGCAAAACTTATTACAGGCATAAATCCAGGTTGCTATTATGGCAAAACTTATTTCAGGCAAAATCCAGGTTGCTTTTATAGCAAAACTTATTACAGGCATAAATCCAGGTTGCTATTACGGCAAAACTTATTTCAGGCATAAATCCAGGTTGCTATTACAGCAAAACTTATTACAGGCATAAATCCAGGTTGCTATTATGGCAAAACTTATTACAGGCATAAATCCAGGTTGCTTTTATAGCAAAACTTATTTCAGGCATAAATCCAGGTTGCTATTACAGCAAAGCTTATTACAGGCATAAATCCAGGTTGCTATTACAGCAAAACTTATTACAGGCATAAATCCAGGTTGCTATTAGGGCAAAACTTTTAGAGGCATAAATCCAGGTTGCTATAACAGCAAAACTCTTTACAGGCAAAAAATAAATGAATACTTATGTTTATAGCTAAAATACAAGTTGAACTGGTCTCTGTAGGATTAGAACCCATTACTGTTAACATCAAATATGGTTACAGTATCAATGACTCAGCCCATTTTGACAAATGACTCACCAGTGACCCTAAAGGTCAATAAGGGTCACCTACTCAAGGAGTAAAATCATCCTATGAAGTTTGAAGACATTGGGTAAAACGATTTTGAATTATTGAGCAGAAAGGGCTTTAACCTTTACTGCACATCAAGTGTCAGCAAAATCAATGTGCTCATCTACATAGGGAGTTCAATCATCCTGTGAAGTTTTGAAAACTCTGGGTCAAAGATTTCCTGAGATATTGAGCAGAAATTAATAACCTTTCATGCCATTGAGAACATGAACTCTGACCAGTGACACCTAAAACGATATGGTCACCTACAACACAAGGTGTCAAATCATCCTTTCAAGTTTGAAGATCCTGGGATAGAGTTCTTGTTTTATTAAGTGGATATTGATTAAACCTTGATGGCCTTGTTGCCATCATCTTAGATCAAGTGACCTAAAAACAACCGGGGTCTTTTACTCCAGCAGACTTATTACCCAGTGAAGTTAAAGGACTCCGGGACAAAAGGGTTGTGACTTAGTGAGCAGAAACAGATTCGACCTTTAAGGACCCTGTAAGCTTGACCTTAGAACCGGTAACCCTTACAACTTTAGGGATCATCTGCTCAAGGGTACTAATTATCATATGAAGCTTTAAATCCCTATTATATTAATGATCCTGCTCCCAGCATTTTTACTGGAAATACTTACCTGTTTTCTTCGAAAGCAGTATGGAACCAAAAGTAAAATGCACAGTTATCATACACAGAGGGTATGTTAGTCTGAAACAAAAAGTAAACATGTGAATTAAAAACATTCTACAAGGAAATGACTCAAAGCAGATTTTTATAGGTTGGAATCAGCTTTGGTTGCCACCCACCACCCATTGCATGTCAACCAGATAATTACATACAGCAATCCTATACTCAGAATTTTCGAAGGATTTCTGGTTAATAACGACAGTAACTGTTACCGTTGATAATTCTGAAGATTGTAGAGATTAATGTTAACAACTGTCTTAACCCTATACTCCACGCATACAACTTACATCCCATGTGCAACCAAATTAGATTCATTAAGTTATTTCTGACAAAGAAGCAAACAGTGAAGATTTACATCAGACTGCATGGATTACTGTAATAACAAATAAGTATCACCTTAAAGTTGAAATATAATTCACAGCAATTAATTGCTTAGGCAATTACTGCCAAAATTAAACAGGTCAATTTGAAACATGTTTGCAGCCAATACCCACTAATATGGATAGAAGTAAAACATTATAATCCTCTCAGACAGTGGACAATTTACCATGTTAAATGGCTGAAAAATTCTTTTGCCATGGAAATTTCAGCTAAACTATAATACAACAATCATATTTCTAATAAATACTCACAGACTTTGATAAAAATCTAACTTTCACATCTTCTGACAATGGAGGACAATTCTTAAATTGCACTTCAATGTAGTCATCAGTGACATTATGTATGAGTGTTGCATTTTCTCCCTTGTAAAATTTTACACGATATACTGGCTGCTTATGACACCACACTTCCATCTTCAGGTCCTTACCATTCCCCAAACCTACACCTGTAACAACAATAATCTATTTGTCAATATGAGGAAGGTCTCACATATATAAACAAGCACTTATTTAACCCTTTCCTCCATTTTTATGCATGTGCAACCAGTGTAGATCCAGATCAGCTGGCGCCGTCTGAACAGGAAAACAGCGAAAAGTGCAGATCCTGATCAGAGAGCATGGATGTGCCAGCTGATCTGGGTCTACACTGTTTGCCCATGCAATACAGGTTTATCTATGGAGGAAATAGTTAAGCTGCCTAATCACAGTTCAGGGTGGAATATGTCAATGTCGCAGGTTTTATTAATAATTGTTCTACTTATATTATGCCCATAAAGGTTCAATAAGTAGTGAAATTTAACAAAAATTTAGGAATAATAAGTACATTTTAGAATCTGTTGTGAGTGAATTTTAATGCATTAGTAACACTGTAACCGCTGTGGCTTCAAATTCTGATAAGTATGTTGACAGTGTAAGAATAAAACAGTACAGCACAATTAATTAGTCTGCAGGTCTTCTCAGTTTGTATTTAACCCTTTCCACATTGATTGCATGGGGGAACAGAGTAGATCCAGATCAGCCGGCATATCCGTGCCGTCTGATCAGAATCTGCACTGTTTGCTTTTTGATTCATTAGGTTATTTCTGACCAAAATGCAACCAGTGCAGATCTGGATCTACACTTCTCGCACATATGTTAAAATGGTCGCACTTGCGTAAAGGGAGGAAAGGGTTAAAACAGTTAATATTTTTTGTCCTGTTACATGACCAGGCACCTTTCAGTACAAAAGCTTTTAAATAAAATTTCAACAAATAAAACAACAAAAAATCTAACACTGAATATCAAAGACAAAGCAATATGAACTAACTCTCTCTGGCTTTAATATCCAAGAGTGGAATAACATCAGCAAGCAGAAAATTTCAAAACTTGTATGTATTTTTAATGAACAAGACTGTATATACTCTAGAATTAAACAGTGAAATTTATTTTTTAGGGTGCAGCTGTTTGGAAAACAAATTCTATTGATATTTGCTATTATTTTGCCATTAAATTCACAGAGGAAGCTGGTGTTTTGATGTTTAATTTTGTCAATTATCTTTATAACTAGAACCTTGTTTAATATCAGTTTTCTCTCTTTACTGTTTTAAAATTTCTGACTGTGGATATTAAATTGCAAAATTTGTGATTCTAGGTTAATGTGTTCAGAAAGCTAAAGCTCTGATATCTGCATAGATTTACATTAAATTTTGCATTACACTTATGTTTTTTTCCTGATTTGTTCCCATTTTTCCCTACAATTTCTAGAACCCAGTTTGTTTTCTATTTTTAAATATGGCATTTTTTAAAGCTTTTGATTGTATACCACTTATAATATTCAAAAGAATACCTAATAGTTTTGAAGAGAACAATACTGAGTTATTTTGGAAGAAACCTAGCAGATAAAACAATAATTGGATGAGTCAAGACTTATTATTGACTGAGATTTTAAAGGCCCAATAAACTTGTCAAATAGCATATTTTTTATTAACCTAAACATTTTATATTTCACCTGAATGCATAATAACACAAAAAATAAACCTTACAATAAGAAAAGGGTATTATCTTATTGATTTGCAGCATGTTTTGCGGATTGTATATCTTGTTTACAAAACAAACAGCGATTCTTTCCGAGCTGATTTTCGGCAACTCTTGGCAGGCGACGGTCGCTAATTATGCAGAAGTGCATAAATTGATGACGTATTCCCCACTTAAAGCCGTTACCGGGATGGGTCGTATAACATTTACATCTTTCTTTGTTTACCTTGTAATGAAGTTAAAACATAAAGAATCTCTATTTTTCCTCGTCTTTTTCTTTCCATGTTTGCATTATTTTGTGTTTACAACTTTTATGTGAATTACGTCACCGCATTCTGCGTTCCTACGGCCCACGTTCGGAAAAAAAACGATAACTTTTCGCCGAGTGATTGTAAACATTGGTTAGTAATTTTGTGGGCTTCAAAAATACTGTGACGTTTTAATTCGGCCCGGGTCTCAATGATTGGGGATTGTTTGAGAACATCAATATTTGGTCATTAATACTTTCTTTTAACAAGGGTCAATGTGGTCAATTAATTTTCCCAATGAAAAAAAAATGTTTTGACAAGTTTATCGGGCCTTTAATACATATAATACAACTC
The DNA here is from genome assembly GCA_038501625.1 of Corbicula japonica. Classification (NCBI taxonomy): domain Eukaryota; kingdom Metazoa; phylum Mollusca; class Bivalvia; order Venerida; family Cyrenidae; genus Corbicula; species Corbicula japonica. Next base: position 676,281 of record JAZAYU010000214.1, read on the forward strand.
TGATTATTAGAACACAAGAAAATTATCCCCACCCTTGGGAAAAGTCTTATTTTGCGAAGAAAACAGTCACGGATAAACATCATAAAGTTAATCTAAGGAACATACCTTTTATTGCATCAATACGAACACTAGTAATTTGGACAAATCTTTCCCTGGGAATAATTCCATTCAACTCATTTTTCACTTTCCCAAAGTACCCAACGTAACGACTCTGAAAAATAAAGAATAGTAATTCTTTGAAACTCATTGCATTTGTAAAACATCTACGACAGATACAAAGGCTGATATGGCTGATATGGATCTTTATTTAGACCCATGAATGATTTTAGCATAGTGCAGCGTTAATCCACAAGATTGATGCAACTTGTCAGATTGATAATTGGACAGCGTCATTTTTCCGATTCTGTATTTTTGCAGCTTCTGGTAGTTTCTAAGTCCCAAATTGGCCTATTTAAAACCGCGATATTTTCACAAATTTTGTTTTGTTAGTCATTACGGACATAAACAGAACAAGCAAAATATTATGAGCGAAAAAGTGTACATACTGTTCATCTATCCCGATTTAAATATCAACATACAACAATCCTTCGCATTATCTCTTTAAAGCCTAACCCTATTTAGGCCTTGATACATATGAAGTAAAAAAAGCACATTGCTGTGGTATAAGAATGAAAGACTTTCAAATCCTAGTCAATACATATTGAATACCATGATAAACACTTCCAGCATCTTCTGGTCATCCAAATGTTGTTGTTATTGTTTATCGTCCTTCAAGTCATTCAAAGATTTGAAACTTAAATATTCCTTTATCTCACAGAATCCATTTTGGCGCTTGAAAATGTGAACATTTAATCAATTACATAGCAACTCATAAATATGACGTAGAGATTTATGCTTTATTGTGACGTAAATGATTCTATTAAATTTATTGATTTAGTGCTCATTTTCTTGGGAGTGAAATAAGAGTATATTATAAAAGGAACATAATACTAGTATGCAATCTGTAGGTTTGTATTTTATCTCATTGTGTAATGTAAACCACATAATGTTTGACCTTCTGTTGATATTGTTTATCTACCCATCTCGAAAATACAAACCTACAGATTGCATACTGGTATAATATTCCATATATACCAGCTGTGAAAATCAAATTGTCTGTTGCAGTCACATCTTGAAAGTGAAATAAATTAGTCTCCGGGAATGCCTAGTATGATTTAGTTACACCAAGGCAATTTTTACTGTGTGAGTGAATCAGACATTAAAGATTTAAAGGTTTTGCCCACTTTCATTAACATTTTATAAAAAATTATCTAATATTAAATCGTCACCTTAGTGCAATAACGGTATAAGTACCATTGAAATATGAAGGAGATATACCGTTATTGCACTAAGGCGACGAATTTTAAAAGTTTTATTCTCATAATATGAATATATAAACTCATGTATAAAAAAATATAAATTTGCTACTTCTTTCTAACCAAACCACCATGAGGATTTCTATTGCTTGTTAAGTTATCCCTTGCAGTAGTAACTAATATGTAAGAAAGGATGCCCATCAGGAAAATGGGGATATCTTATGATATGTGAATATTTGATAACATAATTATGTATCACTACAATGTTTGACTAAGCATCACAGTCATTATTTAAAATTTTCATAAAATCAGATAATACTTGATTGAACCCACATCATCAGTTTGTCCATCAACACTTAAAGGTAATCTTGCCGTTTTTACTTTAAAGTCAAATAAGATACCACACCAGTTAACATTGTGTTTCATTTTTATTGAGATCATAAATATTAAGATACCATAAATTTGTTGGAGTGCAAGTTGAAACAAGAAAATCTGTGACTTATGCTCACTTGTGATACCCCCGCTATGAGAAATATGATTTCAAAATGTAATTTGCATTTTTTCAATAAAAATGCCCTTTGGTTTATGTAATGCACCTATATAGTGATAAAGATACCCTTTGGATTGTGTAGCAAAATAGTCAGAAAACAGGAAGTAGAAGAGGTAGGAGCATAAAATCGCTTTACACCATATGGGGCTTTAGAATAAAGCAATATGCAAAAAAATCAGGCTGCTGCATGTTATACAGGCTGTCAAGTGATCTTTCTTCAAAAAGTAGGTAAAAATAGGAACCATTTTGACAAAAAAGTAGGAGAAAAGTAGGAAAAAGTAGGAACTTTTTCCTCAAAAGTAGGAATACATAACAGTCTTTCCAGAGTCGGGACTTCACTCTTTCTGTTATACATTATGTATCATGGTCATCCAGCTTAGGCCCCAACACATAAGCCAGACTGCCACTAGTAACTTAGAGAGATGTCTATGTGGAGTCATTATGGGTCAATGAGGCCTCATCTCGGTGAATATAAATAGCACTACAGCAATACATTGGGTTTAGTCTCCCTGCTATTGAAAATGCAGTTTTATTGCAGAAAAAAATCGATTTTTAAGTGTTTCAAGTTATATCTAGATCAGACCTCTTAGCAGGCCTCAAAAAACTAGACTGTGTCCTGGGGACTCTGATGCCCCAAATGCTAAAAGAACACTTGTAGAACTAATGGCCATAACCTTGGTTAAACTAGTCACAGGAAAAAACATTTTCTTATGATCATCTTCACATCCTGCTCGATCTATCTTTGCAAGTTTGAAAGAATTCTGCCTAAAGGTTATTGATGAGTTGATGCCACAAGATTGGGGGACAAGTGCAACTATATGCCTCACACTTCGTGTTTTATAAAGGCTCCAGACTGTAGAAAAAAGGCCTTTTACTGTAAAATATTTCAAAATAACAAATAAATACAAAGGATACATTTGTTGGAATTCTCATTGAAAAAACATAACACATATCAGTATATAAGTGTAGGGGAAGGGGCCCATACCCTATAATTTTGGGGAAAAAAGTTAATTTACATACAGAAACCTACTCTAAAACCACATAATCTGAAATAGGTATGTTTTATATCTCAACTTTGCTCAAAATGCTTATCTTCACCAAACCTTGCCCACTCTTGCCATATTGTAAACATCATATCACCTGACCTGATTTTTTAAAATTATTTAACAACTCAGCATTTGTTACAACCACCACAAAAATTCAGACATTCATAAAGCAAGCAGTACTCAATTGCAATAAATAATTGGTCATTTTGACAAATGCTGAGTTCCATTATAAATGCTGAATAAATGGAACACCCATGGTCTTGAAAACACTACTGCAAACATCTAAATGTTTGTGGTCTGGTGAACAACAGCATTCTGAAAAACAAAACTAGAAATGTGTCCATAGGACACGGATGCCCCCGCTATGCATGCTTGTCATGGTGAACATTAATACCAAGTTATTTTAAAATCCAAAAAGTAATAACAAACTCACAGCCCAGACAAGAAAATTTTGGTTTTAGTAATAGTGACCTTGACCTTGGACCTACAGGCATGGGAATTGTACACAACACAACGCCTTGTCATAGTGAACATTTGTGCCAAATTATTTTGAAATCACTCTGTTAATAATGAAGTTATAGCCAGTACAAGAAATTTCATTTTTTTGTAACAGTGACCTTGACCTTGGACCTACAGGCATGGGTATAGTACACAACACATCGTCTTGATATAATGAACATTTATACCAAGTTATTTTAAAATCCAATAAGAAATAACAATGTAACAGAGCAGACAAGATTTTTATAACAAAATTCTATTTTTAGTAACAGTGACCTTGACCTTTGATCTTTAGGCATGGGTGTTGTACATGACACACCGCCTTATCATGGTGAACATTTGTGCCAAGTTATTTTGAAATCCCTCCATTCATAAGGAAGTTACAGCCCGGACAAGAAAATTCTATTTTTAATAACAGTGACCTTGACCTTGGACCTACAGGCATGGGTGTTGTACGCGATACACCGCCTTGATATGGTGAACATTCATACCAAGTTATTTTAAAATCCAATAAGAAATAACAAAGTTACAGAGCGGACACGATTTTCGATCATACACACACACACACACACACACACAGCCAGGGTGAACACTATATGCCCTTCCGCCATTACATGGCGGGGGCATAAAAAGAAAGGAGGGGGAGAAATACAGTAGTACAACCATTACAGTGGCAAGGCAAGGAGTCTATAGATTTTGAGTGAAAACTACAGGCTTTTTGGCCTTTTTATAGGTTTTTCAGAAGCACATGTTTTTTCAATCATCAATGCCAAGGAATGGCCCCCATGCCCTATATTTTGGGGGCCAATTAACATTATTTCTTCTGTAAGGGGGATAAAATATCTTACATGTTTTGTAGTTACTTTTTGTGGAAAACTTCAAGATTTTAAATAAATTTTCCGAGGGGAAGGCGCCTGTAGACTGTCTCTACTAAAGAAGAAAAAAAGCCCTGAGAAGATTTAAAAGGTTTTAAGTTTGCTCTGAAATTACAGGTCTATAAAGGTTTTAAAGGTTACACTAGGAGGCTTGCTAGATGGATCAAACATTCCTCTAAATACTCTAAAATTTTTGGTCATTTTCAATCACATGAGAATGACCATCAGACCTTTTCTAGGACATATAAAGTTATGACTGTTTCTGAGGTGTATAAAGGTGATTTCCTGTTTGAAAAAAAAAACATTATTGCAATTTAACAGTTAAATTATTAGTTTTAAAAACAAGCATTTAAGGAGTTTTCAACACTCACTGGCATTAATGAAATTTACATATAATGTTATCTATTTTTACCTACTGTTATCTATATTTACCCTCAAGAGTTGTAATGAACCCCTTTATTTCTATTTTTGACTTAGACAAATGACATTGTCAGGCCTGTTAAACCAAAAGTTATGTTGAAAGAAAGAATTCATAGAACTATTTACACTTATCAGTATGAATACAGGAATGACATTTACATTACAATACTTTCTGAACACTAAAAATATTTTAAAAATCTTTAAAAGATTTTTTTTTCTTTTGTCTAACTGACAAAAAATTAGGAATTGTAGGAGGTTTTTGTAAAATAGTAGGAAAAAGTAGGAACAAGACTAAAAAGTAGGAAAAACTAGGAAAAAGTATGACCGCTTGACAGCCTGTGTTATAGTTGCTGAGAAAACTGCTACGGAAATTGTGCATGTTTGTCATCTATGTGTAAAAATCTAAGTTTTCAGTAAACAGGAAGTAGATGAGCAAGGAGCATACAATTGCTTAACACCATATGGAACTATAGGATAAAGCAATATGCAAAATACCAGGCTGCTGCATGTTGTAGTTGCTTAGAAAACTGCGAAGGAAATTGTGCATGTTTGTCATCTATGTGAAAAAAACTAAGTATTCGGTAAACAGGAAGTAGATAAGCAAGGAGCTTAAAATCGCTTTACACCATATGGGACTATAGGATAAAGCAATATGCAAAATATCAGGCTGCTGAATGTTATAATTGCTAAGAAAACTGCCATGGAAATAAAAATGCCCTTTGGTTAATGTAATGCACCTATATAGTAACAAAATCTAAAAATAGGTAACAAACAGGAAGTAGATGAGCAAGGAGCATAAAAATGCTTTACACCACATGGAACAATAGGATGAAGAAATATGCAAAGTATCAGGCTGCTGCATGTTATTTTTGCTGAGAAAACTGCGACGGAAATTTTGTTACGGATGGACGCATGGACACACGGATGGACGGACAAGGGTAAAACAGTATACCCCTCTCTTCTTCGAAGAGGGGTATAAAAATGCCAATTTATTTCATTTTTTACAATTCAAGGGCAGAAAACTTTTTTTGAATGGATATTGCTGGTTTTCTAACATGAGCAAATGATTCTTAACAACAGTATTAAGCCGAATTTACTTGTTGTTTACAAACTGTTATAACATAATTCCAATCAGTCGACAAATGAAAAAGCTCATTGTGCCAACACTTGCCACAGAACCTAAGGCAATATGTATTTCTACCTGACTAGGTGTTTCTACCCCCTGGAATGTGGTGCCATGGTCCAAATCTGTCCTTCTGCCTCCAAAATAATCCAAACTGTCCTGAAATCATCAGAAAAATCTAGCAACATCAGTATATAAAATCCAATCTCATGAATTTAAAGGTTAATGAAGGAGCAACTACAATGTTTATTATTTAAACATTCTTTGAATTGCATGAGAAGTTATTAAAGCATTTTATTGTTTGGATATATAAGTGAAAATTTAATAATTTAGTTGAGGAAAATCTTTTCTTCTGCTATATTGTAATCAATGACCGGTGCTACAAACACCTTTTACAGAATTCTCCAATCTTTTCGATTGTAAGTTAACTTAGAGATCAGCTAATGAATCAACAAGACTAGAAATGTGTCCATAGGACACAGATGCCCCCGCTATGCATGTTTGTCATGGTGAACATTTATGCAAAGTTATTTGAAAATCCAATAAGTAATAACAAACTCACAGCCCAGACAAGAAAATTCTGGTTTTAGTAATAGTGACCTTGACCTTGGACCTACAGGCACGGGAATTGTACACAACGCCTTGTCATAGTGAACATTTGTGCCAAATTATTTTGAAATCACTTTGTAAATAACGAAGTTATAGCCAGTACAAGAAATTTTTATTTTTTGTAACAGTGACCTTGACCTTGGACCTACAGGCATGGGTATTGTACACAACACATTGTCTTGATATAATGAACATTTATACCAAGTTATTTTAAAATCCAATAAGAAATAACAAAGTAACAGAGCAGACAAGATTTTTCCAACAAAATTCTATTTTAAGTAACAGTGACCTTGACCTTGGACCTTAAGGCTTGGGTGTTGTATGCGACACACCGCCTTGTCATGGTGAACATTTGTGCCAAGTTATTTTGAAATCCCTCCATTCATAAGGAAGTTACAGCCCGGACAAGAAAATTCTATTTTTAGTAACAGTGACCTTGACCTTGGACCTACAGGCATGGGTATTGTACGCGGCACACCGTCTTGATATGGTGAACATTCATACCATGTTATTTTAAAATCCAATAAGAAATAACAAAGTTACAGAGCGGACACGATTTTTCCAACAAAATTCTATTTTTAGTAACAGTGACCTTGACCTTGGACCTACAGGCATGGGTGTTGTACCCGACACACCGCCTTGTCATGGTGAACATTTGTGCCAAGTTATTTTGAAATCCCTCCATTCATAAGGAAGTTACAGCCCGGACAAGAAAATTCTATTTTTAGTAACAGTGACCTTGACCTTGGACCTACAGGCATGGGTATTGTACGCGACACACCGTCTTGATATGGTGAACATTCATACCAAGTTATTTTAAAATCCAATAAGAAATAACAAAGTTACAGAGCGGACACGATTTTTCCAACAAAATTCTATTTTTTGTAACAGTGACCTTGACCTTGGACCTACAGGCATGGGTGTTGTACGCGACACACCGCCTTGTCATGGTGAACATTTGTGCCAAGTTATTTTGAAATCCCTCCATTCATAAGGAAGTTACAGCCCGGACAAGAAAATTCTATTTTTAGTAAGTGACCTTGACCTTTGACCTACAGGCATGGGTATTGTACGCGACACACCGTCTTGATATGGTGAACATTCATACCAAGTTATTTTAAAATCCAATAAGAAATAACAAAGTTACAGAGCGGACACGATATTCGAACATACACACACACTGACACACACACCCACCCACCCACAGCCAGGGTGAACACTATATGCCCTTCCGCCATTACATGGCGGGTAGATCACATCATAATGCACAGATGTGCCAGCTGATCTAGATCTTCACTGTTTATACATTTGATAATGGATTTCTGCTAAACTGCTTATAATCATGACTTTGGATCTAGACCAATACTGAAGGGTATTGCATACAACTTCGCCTACTAGAAAAATAAAGATATTTTTTTTAAAGAAATTTTTTGGCTTTTTAAAAATAAATGTAGGACCAATTTCAAAGATCAATTTATACCTGCATATTTTCAATTCCAGGAGTGTCCGAACACTCGTCAAAAGTTTTCAACAAAATTCTATGGAGATACAATTCTATCAACTTCTATCGTGCACCGTGTGATAATAGGTGTATCTATGTATTAAAGGATTAAACAAACTGCTAAAACAATATTCCGTTTAAACAGGAAACAGAAAATTTGGTAGGATTTATAAGGTACTGGGCCCAAGATCATAAAACTAAGATTGGAGACAAGTCTCAAATCTTAAGCATCTGACTGGCTGAAATGGCGACCATTCCAGCTTTAGTTTTATGATCTTGGACCCCGATTCTGAATGCAGCCACACCCACCTCAGCTTTGTCAAATTCTCCACATTCCACGAGCCAGGTGCAGATCAAGGTTCCCGTGCGACCCTTTCCACCTTTACAATGTATGGCTGCCACATTATCGGGATCAGCAGATAAATGCTCGTGCATGCTCTCACAAAATCTCAGCATTTCTCTGCAATGACAAGGATACATACAACAACTGCCAGGTTGATTAATTTGATGAGCACTATAATGGGTTTATGCATCTTATAATAAAATTCTGACATTCTCCTAGATTTCTATTTCTGATATAATACACCATTTTAAAGTATTTATTATAAAATTAAAGTGAATGTGCTCTCCATCTGAATTAACATCAAATTTGTTCAATGACGGTCAATAACATTTCTACACCCAACAAGACCCTCTGTATTGACCACTTTTACCACAGCTTTCATATTTCTAACAAGTGTAGAAATGATCAATGGAGTCTGATCAGTGTTTACACTCACTGACTGTTTGTGTTTGCTTTATTCTCTTCTCACACCAATCAGACAATGACCTACTACCCCTGTACTCCATGGAAAATGGCTTGTATCTCAACTGCAAGATCAACCTGCACATCCGTGCAATATTATCATTATCTTCACTGTTGCCTTTAAGATTCATTACGTTATTTCTGACAAAAAAGCAAACAGCATTACTGCATAGATTCAGATTAAACTGCACTGGATGCACATAGGATATAAGCTGTTAAACCCCATAATGATATCATGATCTGCTCATTTTGCTGTTTTATTCTCTGAAAATCTGCATTATTATATCTGACAAAACAGTCCCCTATCTGCAGTATTATATCCAAAAAAACAGTCCCTTGTAAGAAAGCCTCATAGCTTCATGTCCATGAATTAAATGATATTACATTAATTGTTATCTATAGATTTAGATTACAAACTCACCTTAAAGTGGGCACATTGTGATCATCAATGAGAACTCGCTCCACTTGGTTGTCAAATTTGCTCACATCATAATCTCGCTCACCTGACAAGATAATCAGTTTTTAATTTGTGGATTTCTTAAGTTAAAATCTTTTGGAAGAACAGTACAAAGTCATGAACCATGTAAATATGTTAAGAACAGGGAGTTGAAACATTACATGGGGGATTTCAATACATGTATTTTTAAGAAACTTCAAATTTTATCACCATCTCTATGTCTTCTTCAAGATTCGCTGCATTATTATTAATTTCTAGTAAAAATAATATTACATAGTGAAATTGTGCAATAGGATCACCTATTAGTTATGAAGAAATAATAGCTTATTGTAAGTTCTTTCAAACATTTAATAAAGTAAAAAATAAAATGTCATAAAATGTTACCAAAGCCACCTTTTCCAATGACTTGCCCCAAATAATACTGAACCAGTAAGTTTTACTCTCACTAAACCTATGGGTATTATTAAAATGTTAAGAAAACTGATTTAATCATACAAATAAAACATGGAAACAGCTTATCATTTAATAACTGCTGATGATTTGACATTATTCAAAGTATATAAATTCTAACTAAATACTTACTGCATGCATTGTATATCTTGTAATGCCCTTTGTGTTTACTTTCAAAAAATCTTGAAACCTCCTGAAAAGATAATGATAAAGCAATTTAAATACAGGGTTTTGTTGTTTGATTTCTTACTGCACACATTAATAGTTTCAAGGGTGATTAAGCATCATGCACAAGATAAATTGCCAGCAGTGCAGTCAAAAAAGGGTCTACACAATCAGACTTGACAACGATGCAGTCTACTCAGGTGTCTCACAATCAGACTTGACAACCATGCAGTCTGCTCAGGTGTCTACGCAATCAGACTTGACAACCATGCAGTCTGCTCAGGTGTCTACACAATCAGACTTGACAACCATGCAGTCTGCTCAGGTGTCTACACAATCAGACTTGACAACCATGCAGTCTGCTCAGGTGTCTACGCAATCAGACATGACAACCATGCAGTATACTCAGGTGTCTACGCAATCAGACTTGACAACCATGCAGTCTGCTCAGGTGTCTACGCAATCAAACTTGACAACCATGCAGTCTGCTCAGGTGTCTACGCAATCAGACTTGACAACCATGCAGTCTGCTCAGGTGTCTACGCAATCAGACTTGACAACCATGCAGTCTGCTCAGGTGTCAACGCAATCTGACTTGACAACCATGCAGTCTGCTCAGGTGTCTACGCAATCAGACTTGACAACCATGCAGTCTGCTCAGGTGTCTACACAATCAGACTTGACAACCATGCAGTCTGCTCAGGTGTCTATGCAATCAGACTTGACAACCATGCAGTCTGCTCAGGTGTCTACACAATCAGACTTGACAACCATGCAGTCTGCTCAGGTGTCTACACAATCAGACTTGACAACCATGCAGTCTGCTCAGGTGTCTACGCAATCAGACTTGACAACCATGCAGTCTGCTAAGGTGTCTACACAATCAGACTTGACAACCATGCAGTCTGCTCAGGAGTCTACAATCAATAATGCCATCCATTAAGTCTGATCAGGGTCTACACTGTTCATTGTACAGTCAACAAATAATTGCTAAACACCCCCATGAACAATCAACAAAGTGACAGCTAGCAAGTGGCAGATTTCTGATTTAAGATTGGCAACATTGATCTTGCACTCAGTAAAGTGAAGTAAAAAAAAGCGTATAAACTGTAACTTACTCCTATATTATTTCTGTACATTGACTGCATCCCTGAGGAAGGAAATGACATAGCTATCACTCTCTCTGAAACAAACAAAAAACATACATAAGAAAACCATTTTTTTCTTTTATTCCTTTCCTCCATAGACACACTCTTTATTGTTTGAGCGAACAGTGTAGATCCAGATCAGCCAGCACATCAGTGCCATCTGATCAGGATCTGCACTGTTGGTTTTTTGATTTGTTAAGTTATTTCTGACCAAAATGCGACCAGTGCAGATCTTGATTAGATGGCACGGATGTAGCTATATCCTACACACTGGTCACTCATACGTAAAAATGTGTATAAATGGAGGAAAGGGTTATCTCAACACTTAAAAAACAACTAAAGGTAGATGTCTAAAACTATTACTTTTGGCAATACAATTTTCACCCTTTACTCCATATATACTAGTTTTATCACATGTGACCAGTGTAGATTCAGAATAGCCAACATATCTGTGGTGTCAGATCTGAATCTACACTGGTCTAAAATTACCAGTGCCTAGTGAATCTAAAAGCCAACAGTGTGGATCTAAAGGCCTACAGAATGATGTACTGGTTGATTTGAATCTACAGTATTTTATATTTTTTTGTTTGCAAAAGAATTCACTTATTTTACTTTAATAATGAAATATATATATTCAAAGTGAAGAAAAAGTGGTATTTCATTCTAACATTTTTTAGAAGATAGGGCTTAATTTAGACCAAACACTGGACTAGTATCAGTATCATATCATTGCTGATTTGGTATCCCCAACAATTTGATTATTTCTGATAATTTCAGTTGCTGAGTCCCAGTGCATACATCAAGCATGACCTTACAGATGACTGGACATGGCATGGTCTGGGTTGTCAATCGATGATGAAATCAAATCTGTCCTGAATTTCAGTGACCACAGCATCAAACTTGTGAATTAAAATAAGCAGTATAGGAGTTTTTCATCAAAGGTGTACGGGCAGATTTAAAACACCAACATGCAGAATAATACTTTTCTAAACATGCAATTAAAAATGTATATTTTGTTATCACACAAAGAAGAAGCATCAACCTTATACAAGACAGCTGAACAGCTGCTGTCTACCATAAAAATCTTTACACCTGGAGTGTCTGAACCCACAGCAGACAGGGGCTGTAAAATGACTATATGTCCAGAAACACTCCATCACAGACACTCCACACAGTTATGGGATACAAACCAATAGAATGCTGTTATGGGACATTAAGTACAGTGCATACCTAGAATAAAGCCAGCTCTGACATGGTTCTATAAATAAAATAAGATACATCATGTTTGCGCAGAAAACCATGTATAGTCCTTTACTCAATAATTATACCTTTTTACACATGTGCGACCATTGTATATCCAGATAATCTGACACATTCATGCCATCTGATATGATTTTACACTGGCTGCATCTTGGTCAGAAATAACCTAATGAATCTAAACAAGTGTGCCGGCCGATCAGGATCTACTCTGTTCACCCCCAAAATAAAGGTGTATTCATAAAGTCAAGGGATAAGACAAGAAGTTACAATCAAACATTCCTTCAAGACCAACATCATTCCGTGCTATATGCTTTTTTATCGATTGTTTAGGCTGCATAAAACCCTTCATTCCAATCCCTTAGTTCACATAATTTAATGCTACCAAGCTCATAAATAACAATATATGCAGTGTTATTGCTGAATTGTAATTTCATTAAAAAATCATACATCAACGCTGTTGCAAATTTATTCTGGCTTCCTCATTAAGAACGTCTCAAGGCTTAAATCTTGATATTTGCAATTTAAATTACCTGTAATGTAACATAGGTCAAGGTCAAAGCCATCTTTGATATATCTGCGCTTGTTTTGAGACACTATTCGCCGAGATGCTACAGCTAAATGCTTCTTCTGTTGAGCTATCAGGTAGATGCCACGTATGATTCGCATAATTCTAACACTTCTTCCTATCACTCCAAGTCTGTAAATAATCAGTACGAAATCTTTTTAGTGACCTAACACAGACAATAAGCACAGAAGTCATTTATATTGATGTACAAGAGAACAAAAATAATATATGCCTTTAATTAAATGGATGACCAGTCAAGATATAGATAAGCAGACTTCCCAAAAGTTGCAAGACTGACGAACCTGTCTGGTAAACTTTGGGCTGGTCTGACATGATTTCATATGTTATCAAGACAAAAATTTGAACAGCTATTGTGCTCATTCCTTTTTAACATGTTTCGACAGACAGAATCTGTTTCGGTCAGACAGATTTTCACATCTTGTCTGACAAAATGTCTGACACTTACTTTCAACTTTCGGGAAGTCTGGATAAGCCTGCATATTTGTGTCAGAAGATCTGGATCTAAAATGTTTGCCTCCTAGTCAGAAATAACCTAATATTCTAAAAGCAAACAGTTAAGATCATGATCAGATGGCAAACTGCTCCCCAAATCACTAAAAACTGTTTCTATATAGTTAAGGCTTAATAAATGATTTAAATACCATAATCAGGTATATTAGACAGCATGTAACATTCTAATTTAGAGGTTACTTTCTCTCCATCATAACTTTCTTCAATATATTACCAAAAATGTACAAATGCTGACTCATGTACCCAACTGAAAATACATGTACAATTACTTAAAAATATCTCAGCAATTTTTAATATTTTAAATTTACAACTCATTTTAAAATTAACTATGTTTATTGTGTTTTTATTGTTAAGAAGTACTTTGACTGTTTTATCAACGGTATGACAGTTAAGGAAGATGTATCAAGTACCTGGGATATGAAGTAGAACTAAGAATGAGATCAATAACAAAGGTGACCAATACAACGACGATGTCTAAAATATCTATCCACGAGTGAAAAAACAGTTCTCTGAAATATACAAATAAGCATTGCAAAGTGAAAACAAGTGCAAGTGTAACAGGCGAACATGTTACCCATGAACAATACAGACAGCGACTGAAAACAAATAGAACATCATCATCTCAGTGAAAAAATGGTATAAGTACCTACCATTTAAATGAGGAGTTAAATCGTTCTTGCAATAAGCTGATGCTGTATACTAATCACTTCTAGTGTTATAAAGTAGTGCTTCCCATATGACATTATTTCTGACATGTGGTGTCCCACCTGCTTGGACAAAATAGGATGAAGCCTTAGTTTTCAATGCTTTACAAAGCTAATAATTGTTAAAAAATGAAACCATGTATGGTCTCTTCAAACAGTACAGGGCACAGTAACTGAAATGCAAAAACAGTACCACACATACAATACTGATTATGATGTATCATACACTCTGGTACTTTAATATTTTAAGTCCCAAAAAGATGTGGCACTGCAACAAAACCAGGTGTTCTTCTGTTAAAATACTAGGGATGGCAACGAATATTTGAACATTCGAATACTCGAATATCTAAGGGACATTCAAATACTGTGAGTACCAGGTTATATCATGCTTATTCAAACATTATTCTAATGACAGCACAAATGAAAAACTATTACTTGAATCTATTTGCCAAGTTAAGTAAGTACAGTACTTACCAAGAAGTTCTGTGACAGATTGAAGCCATTAAGAATTTAACATTAGAAAGTTCTCAGATTTCTTTCATACACAGCCATAAACTCTGACAATCAAAGCAAGAATCTCTTGGGATGTTACAGGATAAACTGTGGGACATTTCCTATGCCCTCGTTATTTCTGTTATCTAATTTGTTCATGATGTCAGTAGGACTTATTTCGTGCATGCACCATTATTTTATTTTAACTATTTTCCCTTGAATATAACTGTTACATTGGAGGGACTGACTGATCAAAACCTAATTGAAAGAAAATATTAACTTGTGCTTGTATGTTGCTTTAAGCTGATAGAGTTTAAACAGCCTTTTATTTAATCATAACCCTTTTCTCCATATATATGCCTTTTTAGAATGTGTGACCATTGTAGATCCAGATCAGTCAGCACATCTGTGCCATCTGATCAGAATCTGAACTGTTCGCTTTTTGGTCAGAAATAACCTAAGAAATCAAAAAGTGAACAGTGTAGATCCTTATCAGACAGCACAGATGTGATGGCTGATCTGGATCTACACTATTTGCCCATGCCTTAAAGGCATATAATATACAATATAAGGAGGAAAAGGATTAGCCCCAAAATCATTATTTTAAATTTCTTTAAACTCGAGCATCTGATTGGCTGAATTTGCTTGTACCCTTACAAACTGGTTAATCAAAATCTGGAATGTTTATTATTTATTCTCCAGTAATAGGTCAAGGTTTCAAACTAGTTTACCACAATGGTCATGTAAACAGAAGCTTAGAAAGGTTGCTAATAATTCAAGACCAGTAAGCTAAGCAAGACATTAGCAGGACATATGTACCTTCTGTGCACTGGACTATCTCTCTGTAAGAAAAAAAGATGCTGGCTATAATGAAGCAATAAAAAACAGGAGAAAAGTGTCGAAAAATAATTTACAAATTATGCAAACAGTATCAATTCTAAGAAAAAAAACTTTAACTGCTGAGCACACAAAGCAGTGTTATGAATAACACTTATCCTGCAAACTGGCTGTTTTATCAATGTTAACATACTGTTTTTTTTCTATTAGGAGTCCTCCTCTAGATTATCTACATAACCCTTACCTCTATGTGATATGAGCATAATCCAGTGGACACTAGTGGCACAAGCATTTAAACCAATAGACATGGAGTAAAGGGTAAAGGGGAATTCTTTTGTTTATATTTAAGGGCAGAACTTTTGTATGTTTGACTTTATACAATACTTAAAAAGGTTATCGAAATATTAACAATAGGGAATACTAGACAGTGTTTTTTTTCACTTTTGGGGGGAAGGGGGTCGCAGCCATTTGTAGTAGGGGGGAAAATTGCGACACAAACAAAGGAAAGGGGGACTATTTTGAAGATACCTGCAGCTGTCAAACACAACGAAACAAAGTATTTACTGATCTTTGGCTTTTTGCTTTGCTAACACTGTAGTTCAACCAAATAAATCTTGCCTCATACTTCCCAGAGATGAATTTTCTTGCATCAGAAAAAAATTAAGATTTATCATCTTCACATAAGCAGGACAAATCGAAACGTGCGTTACAGACTCCAGCAAAGGGGAAATTTTTTATTGAATGTGGGGGAAAAATATATACTATTTTGAGGGGGGAATGGGGCCCTATTTCTCCAAATATTTGGCATAAAAAACACTGCTAGAGTACATGCTCTTTGGTAACATATGTATACAAAACTTCTATCATGTTTATATTAATAGATTGTTTAGAATCAGGCATGTTTTCTTGTTGTCAGATATGTTTTAGATAAATATATTTTTACAAGGACTTTTATTAATGCTAGGGGAAAAGGCCCATGCCTTTTTGTTTGGAGAATTTATATATGCTTCAAAAGGAAGGAAAATTTCTTCAAAGAGGAAATGAAAAAGTTTTAAGTTAATTCTTGGAAATAACTGAATATTTCACAGAAATTTTCTGGAAGAAAGGCATATTTATTCATCTACGACAAAAAACCCTGTTAATTCAGTGAAAAGCAGATAGAGTAGAACCAGGGTCTACAATACTCCTGGTGTCTACATAAGTCATCATTACTGCAGTATAAGAGTTTTATGACTGATCACCTTACCAGTGAAACATAGCTAAATGGACTGGAGAAACAGTACTTTACAATGACAGACAATAAGAAAAGTGACTGTGCTGTACAAAAAAAATGTACAAAAGTTACTGTAGGTATACCTCTCATAATCATTTTCAACCAAAAGATCAATCATAAAAGTACCAAGAACCACTACCATATCTAAAATATCCATCCACTCATGGAAAAATAATATGCTGAAATACAAATGTACAAATACAACTTTATTTATCTCTTAACATCAAATCAGAAACTCAATATGCATTATTAACTCAGTCATCCCAGCAAAGCCTATCTATAATTGGCTGCTAATTAAAAGCAACGATTTTTAAGAGCCCCATTATTTTAAAAACACAATTAGAAAAATTTATTTGTCAAGTCTACTGAGAATACACATTCATTATTAAGTAAGTAATTTAAAAGGAGAAGAAAATTCAACCCATATTACATGGATAGTTTATTATGCGACCAATTATTGCTTCTTTCTATTTTAATACCAGTGAGTGTTTGTTTTTTTTCGATACTGTTACAATTATACGAGAAAACATTCGTAAAACAGGACAATATGCAATGGAAGATTCCATTTGATTTTACGCTTTTCAGTGAATTATAGAATTTTCCAGGTGAAATAAAAGTGGTATTTTACTGTTTTTCACTGATTCTTTCATGTTGGCACCCAAACGCTAGAAATATATTTCTCTCGTGAACTCCGGAATTATGTATTTTCACAAGTGGCTTTGCCACTCGTGAAAATACGAATTCCAGAGCTCACTTGGTGAAATATATTTCTATCTTACACTGGTAAAAACAAATATCCTCTATATTTTTATTGTATTGCTTTATATTAAGGGAAGGTGAAAACTGTTAACTTCTTCCTGATGGTTAGGTGAAACATCCTCCTTTTCCAATATTTACATTGACTGAAGTGTAAATCATTCTAAGTATAAAAACGTTAATATGGTCATATATGGTAAACCCTTAACCCTAGCCAATAAGAATGGAAAATACTACAAATTATTCCTGACTCGACCTGGGATTGAGTATGGATCAACAGATGCCTAGTCTGGTAGATTAACGATTGGACTGAAGCCTAAAACAATAGTGATGATTCCAGTGAAACAACCAACATTTTTTGTCAACCCCAACTTTTTATATTAATCCCAATTCCTCCCAGCTTGGAATCATCTGGAATTTAGCCATCACATCAATAACAAGAACAAAATTGGAAGCAATTGGATGCAATTCATTAAAAGTATCACACAAAAAAGAATGTCTCTTGCACAATAATGTGCAGTTGTAAATGTGGTCACTGTTTGAAAGCAAATTGAACCATCGATAATTTGTTTAGGCTGTCGCCCCAAGATCATAAAGCCAAGATTGAAGACCAGTCTCATAGCTCAAGCATCTGATTGGCTAATTGGATACAAGTCTCCTTTTTTGGAGAAAAGTCTCCATTTTGGAGACAAGGCTCCATTTTTTCGAGATGAAGTATCTGTTTCAGGCACTCAGACGCTTTAGACTTGAGACTTGTCTGCAATTTAAGTTTATGATCTAAGGCATAGGTATAAAAGCCCCGTGCTCAAGATCATTAAACTGATACAAATCTCCTCAAGGATCTGATTGGTTGAAACAGAGACTAATCAGATGCTTGAGATTTGAGGCCGGTCTCCAATCTCAGTTATCTGAGGCCCAGGCCTCTAATATTAGTTTTTATGTATATATTGAGTACATGAATGATTGAAATTGAGTTCAGTCTTCAATCTCAACAATCATGGACAACAGTTTCAAGAAAATACTTAATGCCAGATGATATTGGGCACAAAAGACAAGTTACTTACCCTTTATAGAACATCCTAGCAAACAGCTCTAGCACAAAGTAGCCAAAGATGATCTGAGACACGAGGCTAAGGTGTTTGATATCGCCGTCGCTGTAGATGGCAAGGTCAAGTACAACTAGGACAAACTCCACAATGATGAGCAGGATTGTAAATATACGGAAAGCCATGTGTTCCACTACACGCTTTACCTGCAGCTGGGCAATGCTGTAAGTATACAAATCATTTAGCCCTTTAACCCTTATATACGCCTTTTTAAGCATGTGCGAACAGTGAAGATCCAGATCAGCCGGCACATCTGGATCTGCACTGTTCTCCTTTTACTAGAATTAACATATTAATGAATCAAAAAGCCAACTATGTAGATCCTGATCAGACAGCATGGATGTGACAGCTGATCTGAATCTACACTGTTCACCCATGACACAAAGATGTATTATATAAATATCACATTCCATTGGGGGAAACAGTACGAAATGTTAACCCGAGAGAAGTAATGTCAACCGAGGCGTTAGCCGAGGTTGACATTACCTTCTCAAGGGTTAACATTTTGTACTGTTTCCCCCAATGGGATGTGATATTTATTTTATTACACCGAACATTTGTTTTTTTAGAGATCTTGACTATGACCAAATTTCGTTTGGGAACAAAATCAAGCGGCGGATGTCCAAAATCAATAATGCCCAATAAGCGGCCACAAATAATGATCAAAATGCGTTTATCTCCCTTGGTCAATTACGCATGCGTAGAAGTTAATTTGTAATCGGATTTCCAAGATATTTAATTTTAGATCCACGCGAGGGTGACATGATGCTGTCGCATATGTGACAGTAGCGATTATCTCCCTGTGACGTCACATTACGCTATATAGTAAACTAATCACGTGAGGTGTAATAAACATATATATGGAGTAAAGGGTTGACCGTACTCTCTCTTCATTATAAGATGGGTATTATTACATTGTGTGAACAGTGTAGATCCTGATCAGTCTATCCCAAGTGAAATGACTGGTAAGCTGGGATACAATCGGTTTTACTTTATTCAGAAAATACCACACCAGGTATTAGTGTATACTGTCAGCCACATCTTGTTGTGTGAATGAACAATAATACAAGAATTTGTTGAGTGTCTCCTACAAAATGGAACATCCTTACCTTTCGCAAAGACAAATGTTGTCATCTTATTAAAAACTAAATTTTTATTTTTCTGCATTTCCTCGATGAATTAACTGTCAGATTGTTTTATTTTAAAATTTGTTGTTAACATTTTGACAGTAAGTTAAGACATAGGTGAAACCCAAAAAAAATGAAATTCAATTCTAATAAAACTTTTGAACAGCTTTTTCTGAATTGTTCATTTACTGATTTAGTTGATGTGATTATGTTGTATCACTTGCTCGTAATAATACAATCATCTTCATATGGAGTTCCTTCATAAAAAAATTAAATGCAGTCACTTAAGACTAATTAGTAAATCAGATATGATATGTGATATTCTGATTAACATTAGAAGGTTATAATTATTAAGTGTTTATTATAGCCTTCTGGTATTCTAAGAAAGCCTCGTTCCTTATACTGTATCCTTCCAAACACAAACTTATCCATTCTCTATTTGCATATGATGGCAACAGAAAATGAACCAGAAAACATTCAATATTATGTAACATACTGCAGATTACTACTGGGTATGTTTCTAGGTTTTGCCAACTCGTGTTCGTCGTCGATGATGCCCATGTTAGGGTACATCTTCTCCATGTCACTACCAGTCATAGAGATATCGTCTTCTTCGCATGGCACAAATACTTAAATATAAACAATACAATTATAAGTGAAAAAAGTTTGAGTTTAAACTTACATGAAACATTTATAAACACCATAAATCTAAGCAAGTTCATTTTTTATCTATAAGGCTTTAAAAATAAAACTTTTATAGGCACACATCAATAGGCATGAAATGACGGCATAAATTATAAAACGTATTTCCCATTGGCAAGATAATCATTATGTCAACAATCACAAAGCATGTCACAAATTGAGGTAGACAGACCCTGTCTAATATTTTAACAAATCTAAGTGTTAGGTTTAAATACTGCACAGAGCTAAACAAAAATTAAGGTTTACTTTTAATATGGTCTTTTCGTCCATTTTGTGCATCATTATATTTTGTCAAGTCTCCGTATTTTTCATTGTCCTCTTCTTCAGTAACCAAAGGCGCCCTCGCTTTATATGCTTCATCTGATTCATTACCCATGTCATCTATATATTTCACTGTTTTCTTCTTCTCTTTACTGTTACCACCATTAGCTTCTGTATTGTCATCATTTTTCAGGAGTGTTTCAGATGATTCAGCATTAGCTTCATTAACATTTGTGTGATTGTTTACCAATTTTTCAGACCCACATATATTTACTTCTTCAAACATTTCCTTTTTAGTTTTCTTGTTGATTTCAGCACTGTCTGGCACTTTATCTTCATTTTCAGGATTGTTGTTTTCCATTTTGCTTGTGTCTTCTATCTTACCGATTTCTTGACTGTAATGAAAATCACACTCATAACATTAACAAATTACTCATTTACATAAAACTATCTTTCCCAAGTGCACATATTTTAAATGACCAATCAAATTGCTTCATTTCCAGAAGCAGATACTTTTTTGTGAATAGTTAAAAAGTCATACATTACAGGTCAGGTGCTTTGTGCTTTATATTCAGCTTGTTCTCTGCAAACCTGAGTCATTTTTTGTTGGGTTTTTTTTCTTAAAGGGGTTTAGTGGACAGTCATGCATGGGGATGTATATATTTGCACAACATTACCTTTCACTCCTTTACTCCCGCTGATCTGGATCTACACTGTGTGCCCACGCCAAAAAAGTGTATATATGGAGGAAAGGGTAAATATAGACATGGCAGGTCTGCCAAGATACTAGGAGTATACATTTATCTGCAAAATTTTTCAGTGAGATTTAGCCAAGGTCTTATTTCAAACTGTACTTACTGACAAATATTCATAATTGGTTAATTGCACCAAACAGAACACAATTTATCACCAAGAAACACCTTTACAGCCTTTTTTGAATTACATGTTACACATTTTAGGCATTATGCTTTACGGAAGTAGACACTGAGGTTTAATTATAATTGATTCTAAAGCCAAATTTCTTCCTATCAAAAACTGAAAAATCCTCCGTGGCTGTCATTATTTTAAGTGCGGAATTGAGGTTAACACAAATGCAACCTCAATCACATATTCAAATTAAATTTCAAAGGAATTGTAAAAGAAAGAGTGTGTTCAGGTTCTGCCTTCAATTAACCTGCTTGTATATATCAATCACATTTAGTAGTATTTTAGTTGCTGATGCAATAGCTACAAACTAAATTTTAAAGATACTGATCAGAAATTGTTTGCATCAATAAGTTGTTTCAGTTTTTTTCTTTGTTTGACATATGGTATCAGGGAATAAATTTAATATTATATTATTCCTAGATGTTATTTCAAGGTTTTCTGAAATAGCTGCAAACAATTCTTGGCAATATCCCTTGAACTCATTTGTCACCAATTCAATATAAGTAGTATCCAGGTCTACCTATTACAGCTAGTCTTAAAGTTTGCAAGGGTATTCAAAACAAAGTTAAAACAACAACAATTGGCTTTTTATCAACATTTTAATATTAGGCGAGAAAATCCAAATTTATTATCAAAATCCACTAAATGTTTCACTCAGAATCTCTTCTTTTCCGATTATTATTAAGCCCGGTTTATTTAATTAGCGAATTTACTGAGCATTATAGCCGGGTTCAAAATATTCAAATACAGTTTTTGCTATGTTTATTTCAAACTTTAAATTGGGCTGAACCTTTTGAATGTCCACACATCATCGTTTAATATGTTACTTGTACATACTGTACAAGTGTAATAAAAAAAACAAAATAAAATTCTATTAAATAGAATGTTGGAAATCAAAACAAGAGACACTTACTGAGAATCACTCATTTCAAGGTTACCTTGAAAATGAGATGAGGTTTATTTTAAAAGATTTTCAATCATGTCTTCCATTTTTTTTTAATTTACTAAATTTTTGAAACTATTGGCTTCAGTGTCAGTAACCTAATTTGCATATTTTTGGAATGGAGCAGATTCTGCCAACGTGAATGTGATAAATTCAATGGACTCTGGTAATAAATTTTGATTTTCTCCACTAATACGACAGATTTATGTTTAGTTACTGGTGTCATCAGAAAGTTAATTATACATCTATGAACAGAAAATAATATTTCTCTGGTAAGATAGAATTTTGTCTTTGAAATAGACATGCAACTGGGATCAGGTTTTTTCCCTGATCCACTTTTCGTTGTAATATTTAGTTATTTAGGATATAGAGAAATATGCTTTTGACCAAACTTGGCACAGACACCTGTTTAGTAATCCTTTTCTGGCCAGTATGTCAGAAGAGCTATATAGGCTTAAAACAGAGCTCTAGTATCAAGTTTGGTCAATTTCAGCTAAATGAACGATCTGTATCATGAGATTCGACTTCAATCACACAGCACACAAAATATCCCCGTTTTCGAAAAAAAAAAATTCTCGTTATCCTAAATAACTAAAGATAACAAACTAAACAGATCTCGGAAAAATACATCATCCCAGTTGCATGCCAATTTTAAAGACAAAAATGTAACTTACTGAACAAATATTGTTGATGTTGGTCGATAAATAATTTTTCTTTCCGATGACACCAGAAACAAAACATAAGTCTGTTTATTAGCGGAGAAAATCCAAATTTATTATCAAAATCACAGAATTTTTCACATTCTCGTCTGCGGAATCTGCTCTTTTCCGTTCATATGCAAATAAGGTTACTTCCGCCACTAGTTTTAAAAAATGAGTCAGTTAAAAAAATGAAGAAATTATTTGACAATCTTTGAAAAAACAAACAAGCAATCTCAGTAAATGTTTATGCATTTGATTGTCAACATTCTATTTACTTGATTTTTCAAATAAACTGGTCTTAATGGGAAAACAAGAGATTCCGAGTGAAAACTTCCATAAATTTTGATAGTAAGTTTGGATTTTTCCACTAATAGATGAATTAATGTTTAGTTACTGGTGTCATTGGAAAGACTAATAAAGGAACTATCAACGGGAATCAACATTTGTTCTGTAAGTTACAATTTTGTCTTCAAAATTAATTTGCAAAGGGATAATGTATTTTTTTGTGATATGTTTACTTTGTTATCTTTAGATAATTTAGGATAAAGAGAAATTTGTTGGTTGTTTTTTTTTCAAAAATGGGGATATTTTTAGTCCTATAAATATGACGTCGTAAATGCATATATATATATTTTTTTTATTTTATGGCAATTACGATGTCATATCGCCGAACGCATTTTTCCTGTCGCATGTTCCGACCGGTTTTCAGTCGGGACAATTGTCTAAGTTATCTGCAAATTTACAACATGACAGGTCTAAATATTGCAATATTTCATTAATATTACGCTTTTTCTTGCTTTAGAAACAAAAATAACTTACATTTTCCAGTTATAATCTACGATAATCCATTTTAATTTCCACCACAGTATTTTTGTATATGCGGCTCTCAGCCGCGTAGACATTGCTCGATTCTGATTGACTTATGCAAATCATGCATCCGCCTAATGTTATACAGTACTAATTGGACGAATTACAAATAAATAGATGATTTTATAATGTAAATCATACTTCCATATAAAATTTGACAGAAATATATGTTTTCTTGATAATTAAAGTTTGCTTCCAATAGTTCGATCATTTTTCTTACTGTTTAAAGGACATTACCTGACTATTGAAAATATTATTTTCGTCTGCGAAATTTTTATGCAACTGTCAATCGGGAATATGTCAAGTGAAAGTTCTGCATACACAGTACTTGAATATAATTTCTTACCGGATTTAATTAATGTTTACCGATGATTTGATGCTTAAAGGTGAATTTTGTAATATATTTTCAGTGTCTAATCATTTAAAGCTGAGATTAATACTTTCTGTAAATTTTTTGTTAAAACTAAATATGCGACACGTTTTTGATGCATCGCGTTTAGAGGTAACACTTGCCAATAAATGAAAAATATAAAATGTCAAAATATTAAATGTTAAAGGTTAAAGAAGCATGCGTTCCTCTAAATATTTGGAGTAGGGATATTTTGTGTTCTGGGTGATTGTAGTTACATCTCTTGATACAGATCGTCCATAATTTTATAGCTGAAATTGACCAAACCTAACATACAGAAAAGGACCTCTAAACAGGTGTCTGTGAAATAAATATTCGAGGGTAAGCAGATTTCAGTCTTGCAATTAGCGACAACCACGCACCAGTTAGACGAATTATTGCGCAATCGGTGTTTTAGTGAAAAGCTGACCTCAAAATACATCCTTTCTGTTCCGCGATGCTATGGAATTACCTGAAGGCTTCCAATTGAATAATTTGCATAAGTAGGCGGGGGAAAGACCAAATAAGGCGTATTTGACAACCTCAAACTTAGATGGTTGTTATTTAACCATGAAAACCGAAAGTAAACTTTTGTCAACTTGGAAATTTGTCTAATACGACCGAATACGCTAGCAGTTTTACTGCTTTCTCATAGTTCTATCATTTCTCTTTTCATTTTGGACAATTTTGAGACTGTACTTTCGCGGAAAGTGTACTTATTTTACTCGTTACTGAAGTGGGTTGTAAAAGCACATGTGGACAAGGGAGGTAATTCTGCTCTTCCGGGTCGAATTTTCGCGAGCGGAAAACAAATATGTACAGGAAAATTGCAAAGAATATTTGTCCTTGGTGATACTTTATGGTACAAACTACTATTTTGTATAAGTATTTAATGAATGCAAATATGTATTTACGTTTTGCGAATGCTTTTGAGATATATTTTTGCGTTTTCCCTAGGTGCGTTGTTCGTACTATTTTCATTCGTACTTGCACATTATATTGGATACGTGAGAGTTGTTTGCACTGCGTTTCTTTTTCTTTCTTTTCTTTCTGAATTGCTTTGTTTGAAATATTTTTGATTTATGACAACATTTGGTGCCTAAATATTGATTGACTACTGTTTTAGTATGATTGTGAAGTGAGTTCACATGAGAATTTTTGTTTTAATTAGACTGTTGCTAAGCGATTAGCATATTGAATTTTATAGTTAGCTGTTACAACTGTGATATTTTTTTTTATCAATTCCAGCAGAACGATACAGATGTAGTCAGATGATTAAAATTTATCTTTGCTGTTGACAGTTACTTCAACGCAGTTGTTGTTTGTTGTCAGTTCGGTTCTGAAATGCAGTATAGTTGTTTATATTCTGTTTAGACCACGTTTTAACCTAATGTGTTTCTATAACTGTTTCTTTGTTTAAAATAAGTGGGATTTGTATTTTAAATTTATATTAATTACCAAGATATATATTTCATACAAATATCTTTTTTAAGGAAATTGTATGCAAATGATACAGTGTACTAGTTTACATGGGTGGGTGGGGTAATCTTGTATCCCTTTTAAAAAAAAAAATATTGATAGTTCTTTTTCATGAATATATATTTTATTGAGCAACATATTAAGGCTTGGAATAATCTTCCGGAAGTTATAAAATCCCAAAAAAGGTATCAAAGATTTAAAATGGAGGTTAAAAAATATTTCCTGAGCTTATATAGTACAGATCAGTAACAGGTATTTTTAAGATGTAAAAGTTCTTTTAGAGTATTATCAGTGCAGTCCTAGCTTTAATGCTTCCTTTAGTTAATTTTATTTGTATGTTCCGCCATTCTCGACCTTGTCCCTTGCCCAAGTTTTTTGTATTTTTTTAAAAGGACCCCATTGGAAATAAGTCTAACGACTTTATGGGCCACCCTTTGCATAACAATTTCATACAAATTTCATTATCCTGAAAAGCTGAATGATAGGACTGGAATGATAATTAGCTACTGTCTGTGATGGCTTAAATGTGTTTGTTTTTTATAAGTGTGCTTAAACAGTGCAATATTTGTCTCTTAAAAATTGATATGTGATTTTATATGTAAATATGATATTGTTGTGCAGCAATAAATCTATCTATCTATCTATTTATTTAAAATTTCAAAAGTTACTATATTAGACTGTATTTTTTCGACTTTGTGAAGCATGTTAATTAAAAACAAATAGGTGTAACATAGCAAAACTATACATTTTTGTGAATGGTTTGATTAGATCTTTCAGAAAATATCAGCTTTTCAATATTTTTCAGTATGCTTTAAAATCGTTGGTTGTTGCTATTGCAATGTTCAGATGTGGGGAACATGTTACGTAATTTTCTTAAAAAATCTCCAACAGAATCCTTGTAAAAATTTAAGTTTAACAAGAAGCTGTGTTCGGAAAACACATATGCCCCCGGTAGCGAAGTTTGTAACGATACAAATTTTAAATGATAGCACAGTGTTAAAACTGCAACTAAAATCACAAGTTAGTTCTAAATAATGAAAATAACCGTCTGGTGCCAGAACCTGTACATGAAAAGAATTTATCATAACAAGAGCCAGTCGGAAACGACTGCATGCTCGACTATTTGAAGTCAGACATATTTAAGCACATTTAAAACTGGGCTTCATTTAAACTGGGGAGTGATTCAGGAGTTTATGACACCCAACACACATACATGAACAAAAGTTTCTTAATCCGAGTTAGGAAATCAATAAATTACAGTTACTTTATTATTGTAGTTTTTTTAGAGGGTTTACACAACCCAGTCCATACACCCCTGATCCCACACCCATCAACCCACTATCCCTGCCCACCTATAGTGATGTGGTGAGGTGTGGTGTAGTATAGTAAGGTATGGTATGCTGGTTGCTGTTGTTGGTGGTGTGGGTGTTGTTGCTGTTGTTGGTATTGTTGTTGGTGTTGGTAATGTTGGTGGTGTGGGTGTTGTTGTTGGTGTAGTTGTCAGTGTTGTTGTTGGTGTTGTCAGTTGTTGGTGTTGTTGATGCTATTGTTGTTGGTTGTTGGTGTTGTTGATGCTATTCTTGTTGGTGGTGGTGTTGTTGTTGGTGGTGTTGTTGACGGTGTTCTTGGTGGTGTTGTTGACGGAGTTGTTGGTGGTGTTGTTGACGGTGTTGCTGGTGGTGTTGTTGACATTGTTGTTGACAGTATTACTGTTGGTGGTGTGGTGGGGTGGTGGTGGTGTGGTGTGAGATGGGGTGGTGTGGTGGGGGTGGTGGGGGGTGGGGGTGGTGGTGGTGGTGTGTGGTGTGGTGTGGTGTGGTGTGGTGTGGTGTGGTGTGGTGTGGTGTGGTGTGGTGTGGTGTGGTGTGGTGTGGTGTGGTGTGGTGTGGTGTGGTGTGGTGTGGTATGGTATGGTATGGTATGGTATGGTATGGTATGGTATGGTATGGTATGGTATGGTATGGTATGGTATAGAATAGTATAGTATAGTATAGTATAGTATAGTAACCACTAGGCACTTTCACCAAAGTATGTTAAGTACATCTGTTTTAAACCTTTTCTATAGATTACCTGAGAAAAACACTAACATTGAAACTTTAACCATAATTTCTAAGTCTCAATTCTAATTTCTAAGCGAAAAAGGGCAAAAATCAAATAAAACAACTTAACCATTTATATCCAAGTATAAAATGGGGAGATAATCCCAGAAAAAAGGTAGCCAGACTTACGTAACTTGTAAGGGTCATCATCTGTGCACTGTTAAGTATGTGTGTAAACTTTAAAGCCAGATCTCTTTGTGGATATTGCGAAATATCCAACATGCCGAAATAAGTTAACCATTTTCTAAGTACAAAAAGGGGAGATAACACCAGAAATAAGGTACCCAGAGTTATGTAACTTGTTAGTGTCATGACCTGTGAACTGTTAAGTAAGTGTGTAAACTTTCATGCCTATGCTCTTTGTAGAAATTGAGAAATATCGAACTTGCCGAAAAATGTTAACCATTTATCTCTAAGTACAAATTGGGGAGAAAACTCCGAATTAAGATAGCCAGAGTTATGTAACTTGTCAGAGTCATACCCTGTGCACTGTATATTAAGTTTGTAAACTTTCATGCCAATGATCTTTGTAGAAATGGAAAAATATCCAACTTGCCGAAACAGGTTAACCATTTTTCTAAGTACAAAAAGGGGAGATAACACCAGAAATAAGGTACCCAGAGTTATGTAACTTGTCAGGGTCATGACCTGTGAACTGTTAAGTAAGTGTCTAAACTTTCATGCCAATGCTCTTTGTAGAAATTCAGAAATATCCAACTTGCCGAAAAAAGTTAACCATTTATCTCTAAGTACAAATATGGGAGAAAACCCCGAATAAGGATAGCCAGAGTTATGTAACTTGTTAAGAGTCATACCCTGTGCACTGTATATTAAGTTTGTAAACTTTCATGCTAATGATCTTTGTAGAAATGGAAAAATATCCAACTTGCCGAAACAGGTTAACCATTTTTTTAAGTACAAAAAGGGGAGATAACACCAGAAATAAGGTACCCAGAGTTATGTAACTTGTCAGGGTCATGACCTGTGAACTGTTAAGTAAGTGTGTAAACTTTCATGCCAATGCTCTTTGTAGAAATTCAGAAATATCCAACTTGCCGAAAAATGTTAACCGGACGGACGGACGTACGGAAGGACGGACGGACGGTTCAATCACTAGATGCCGGGGGCATAAAAACAGTATTGCATTGTAAATTTCATGTGCAATACCTTTCTATATGGCCCCATTTGCTGAAAAGCAATTCAGCTTTCTGCTTTCTGTTTGCATACTTCGGTTGATACGTTCTCCTTTGAGAGGAGTATTTTCTCAAGGGAGTTAATTCATGTAAATAAATCGGCGCAGAATAAAACGCAGACGATATAGAAAATCGAAGGCTGCAGACAATATAGAAGGGCATTGAAAAACGCAGACAACATAGATAAAGAAGGAAACTAGAAAACGCAGACAACATAAAATGAATAGAAAATGATTTTGTTGTTTAAATTAATAATATTTGAAGCTGTAGAAAATAAGAGAAACACTTTTATTAATGTTAATTTTAAGTGATTATGTTAAGTTAATCTAATAGTTGTCATTCACTATGGTCAGGTAATAATTAACTATTAAAATGGTAATAATGACTATATTTTTATGAATGATTTAAGTGTGATCAAAAAATGAATTAGTTTGATTGATCTTTGAACAAACAGCTTTTGTTGAAATTTAGCAACTTATTTATAAAAGAAGTAAACAAAAGAGAAGAAAATTAATGTAGTAAGGTAATAATTAATTGGTAATAATGACAATCATTTGATGATTGATTATGAATTAAAGTGTGATCAAATTATGATTAAGTTTAATTGATCTTTAAACTGTAAATGTTATTTGTAACAAACATAGTCTTGAAATAAAAGCGAATTAATTTTTAAAGAGCTAAATAACAATTGGGACAAAAATTATCAGTTCAAAATTGCAGTAAGATGAAAAGACAATGTTTGTTAGACAAATACTTCAAAGACAAAATGAGTACATTGGTAAGTATTTAACCATTGCATATTTTGAGTGTTGATTGGATTTTTATATTATTGACAATTTAATACAGTGTGATATTTTTAGTTTTGATTAGATTTTATATATCGACAAATAAATATAGTGTGATATTTTAAGTTGTGATTTGAGTTTATATACTGACAAATAAATATTGTGTGATATTGTGAATTAACTGAGTATTGATTGGAATTGTGTCATTTAATAATAATGTCTTTGATTGTAGGACATAGTCAGACTAAGTACCTTTCAAATTATTTAGATAGTGAGTGTTTTAGTGTTTTTTCCTTATCCTGGATATCGTGTGCGTCAGTTTCTCCAGGAAGACAGTATATTCGAAGTAGCCCCGTTTTTTAAATCCAACGAATACTTATTAACTTTGTTATGAAAAGATGAAAGATGAACAAGAAAGATCTATGTCTTAAAATAACTTACACGAATTTATAATTATTATTTTATTATTATTATTATTATTATTATTATTATTATTATTATTATTATTATGCTGTGTTCTCGTCGATTCGGGACAACATTTCAAAAACTCCTTTCAATGAAATTTTGCACGAATGAATGTTAATTTTGTTTAGTTTGATAATTTTCTTTTTAATCGATGGTCAAACAAGGAGGAGTGGATCGTTAAGAGCACTCAAAATTTCATAAATGTAACTGATTTTTCATTATTGTCATTGTAGATTTTCATAAGTAGATACTCTACTGAGAGCTATGTAAGCCATTCCTCCTTGTAATATCGTTTTCCCGATATTAACAGCAGCTGAAGATAATGTTAGACCTTGCACTTTGTGGACAGTTACACCAACATTTAATTTTCATGAAGGAGTACCTGGAAGTTAAACATTATCATAGCACTAACCACAGTACAATGAATTTGCTCTAATTATAAACTCAAAAGTACCTTTCAAAATTGTCCTACCACGTATATGGCAATTTCTTTGGTACTTTCTGGATGAAAATCTATACTTGAACTTTCTATATTCAGACACAGCATCTTGATCCCGTAAACCATGGGGGGGGGGGGATGGGAGGGGATGGGGTTGCGTCACACTGCAATACCAATTCAAACCAAATAATTCTGAACAACAGAAAAAGACCTACAAAAATGGTTATACAATCATTATTTACTTTATAGACACGAAATCGCCTTCTTCTTGTAAAACAGAAACCCACTAGAACCGTAAATTTCATCATCAGAAACATTTTTAAACAAAGAACATCATATATAGGTCACATTCACGCGCCAAAATCAAGTCACAGAATCGCCAATATTCCTTAACAGAACACAAACTTCAATATCTGCCAAGAATAACAATCTGAAAAATGTCTCTTACTATATGTACACTCTTTCTATAACTGCTTACAACAATAAACTTTCAATTCGCATATGTTTTAATTAAAAGAAAACACCAACTCATCGATCTATTTATATATCTATACTCTATATATAGATCTATTTATATACTCAATTATAAATAGCTTGACCTGGATTAACGTTCGCTACATACAACATGGTTCCCGTTCAGTACTCTAAGATCTAAATATAAAGCCGGGCCACATGGTTCTCAACATTCGCTAAAAACCTCTATTTAAAGCCGGGCCAATTATCCCTTTGGGCCGGACTAGTTGTACTATAATAAAGACAAGTTTTAGCTTTCCAAAAAGCTAGTCGGTCATTAGCACAACCTTTTAAGAAGACGGCACAAAAGTTTAAACTTTAAGCCACTTGAAATTAAAGCGCTTTATATGTATTGGATGTCATACAAAAATGTAAGTTTATTTATAGGTATTCCTTCTTTCGAAGGAGATGTATTTAAGCAGGTGATAAAACTAACCCTGTTTGCAAACAAAATAATTCACCTGAAGGTAAACCGAAATTGAAAAGTTTATCAAACACTATTTGTGTCACAAAGTGTTAGAAAGCAACGATAATCAAGCTGTAAATATATACCAAAAGCTTCAGAATATGTTTAAAAAACAAAGTTTTTCACTGTCACAGAGTGGGAGAGAAAAATGTTCACACAGTCTGGCCGGGACTCACTGGTATAACATTGCTCTTTCTGATCTAGAACAATTTCGTTAGAATGTTGGTATTTACTTAGAATGTCTTATGACTTCCAATAACAACCAAACGCGTTAATTTCAAATTTGCCTAAAGTATGCACTTTAGCGCCGTCTTTGTTTGTTAAAAGAGTTATGCTAATGACCGACTAGCTTTTTGGAAAGCATAATTTTGTTTTGTCTATTATTGACAGTTTCATGACTCGATTTGAAACTTCCGCAAAAATATGTGTTTTCGCATGTTCCAAAGATTATTTTGTAGCTTCAAAACCAAATTAAAACTTTGGAAAGCTAAAACTTGTATTGTCTATTATTGTCAGTTTCATGACCCGATTAAAGATTCCTGCAAAAATGTGTGTTCTGATGTTCGAATGATATTTTTTACATTCAAAACATTATAAAACTTTAATAACCAGTTGAGTGGCAAAATGCAAGATTACAGTTTAGCAAACTTATCAAAGTAATGAAGAATGTAATCCATATCGAGCTAGCTTAAACATGAAAAACGTTCCCCGTGATACCCCTGTACCCGAGTTTCACAAAATGCTGCAGAAATTCGTAGATAAGAAAATAAAGCAAAAAGCTAATCTCTGTTCAGTGCTCTCTACACATTGTAGTTGCTAATAGAGTCCTAAGCTGTACATCTTTTGTTTATCATACACAGTATACATTTACTAGACAAAATCCATGTATATGTTTATTGTTCTTCGTCGGAAATATCTTTATGATTAATAAGCCTAGCTGATCAGAGGCTGGAGAGAGGATTTAAGAATAGGTACAGACTCCATATATGACGTCGTTTAACATCCAATAAGAGGCCTCTAGGTTTTCATAGATAACGACTGAGTAAGAGTCTATTCATAAATAACGACTTAGTAAGAGTCTACTTTTCTAAACTATCCGTTCCTTCTGGTCCGTGAACTTTGCTTTAAATCGCTGTTAACCGGTGTTCAGGTAGAAAGCTCAAGTTTGGTCCATTATAATATGTCGGTCATCAGGATGACCGACAATCATCAGGATGACCGACAATAATCAAGTAATAGTTACATAGTAATAATATATTATGACCCATAATTCGTCCAGAAAATTATCATTGTAACCCTACGCCAGTTAGGTTGGCCCTATTTTAGAGGAGAGAGACATCATGAAAATTAGCTTACTGTAGCATTAATTATTCGAAGAAATTTTATCAAACCGGTGCCACGCATTATATCTCCTTAGAAACTTTGAATTAAACAGGAGTTACATTGTTTCAATTCTATCATCAATTTCACATATGTGTTACCATGTATCTTTTCAGATTGAAACATGACCTAATTCGTCAGCGGTTAAAGGCGGTGCACCGAATAATCGCGATTCAACATGGGACGATTTTGTTCGGTTAATATGATCGTTAGCAACGGTATCGCCCGTATCGCGATTCGTCTTGGGTGAGCGAATTAATTCCTCAATGGTTAGCACGTCCGCCTCCGAGACCAGGGATTGCTGGTACGATCACCCGCTACTTCAGGTAACATTTATTAGCAGTCTTTCGAATGAGACTCTAAGCCGAGGTCCGGTGTACCGGCCACTTGAACGAACCAGAAACGATTCTGGAATTGAAGAGTCTTTTGTATCTTGCACTATCCCCCAAAAACCTAAAATTACATAGGCTCTTTTTAAGGCGTTGATCATACGGTCTTCCAGCAGCGACGAAAATAAATCTAAATACACAAGCCATTAGGAAATTTCAGAAAAGAGCTCAGACTAAATTCAAACCATTACATGTGCTCTAGACTGGCTCCCGTCCCTATGTTCTGTTTCTGTTATCCAAACAATTTTGGCAAGAAAATTAACGCTGAAAGGTACTTTGGTTTTCTGTTTTTACATTTCCTTAGCTCTCAAAATAGATTGTTCGACAGAAATCCGAAGAAGAAAGCAAGAACTTAAATAAAATAAAATATTTGTCAAAATTATTATTAATAGTATTTAAAATAGAACCAGCGAAACGGGTGCCAGGCTACATTTGCTCCGACACATCGAAATTCTGTTTTTAACGCTATCCGCTTTGTTTTCCTGAACTACATTGCTTTGTGCGTCTCCAAGACAGAACTGTTCTATATAAATGACAACGTTTCCATGTTATATACAACAAGAACACCGCGGGAATGCGTTTTATGAAAATAATATAACGATGTCTAACACGGTCGACAGAATATTAATGTGGTGTTGCTAGTATTAAATGTGTCGACTGATGTATGTATGTGACAAAAGCGGACAAAAAATTTAATCAAATAATAATCCATGGCCTGGAAAGCTATCTCAGTATAATGAATAATTGAATCAATTTCCGACAAATAATCCCTGTTGGCATTAAATGGTACTATTACTGGTAAAGCCAGTGTATAAAACAGACATTACGAAGATACAAATGCCCTGTACATGTTTTATCACAAAGATAGCTGATGATTTTTGATTTTTAATTTTCATGTGTTGAACAATTTAAGTCATAGTCCACTGAATAATTTCAGTTGTAGTAAAACCCACTGTTGTGATTAATAAAAACAAATGACCAGGTTTTCGGTCTGACTTTTAAAATGATTCTCTGAATTTAATAATCCTTGTATTCGAATGGATTAATATTTTCCGATTTGCCTCTGATAAGTTATATTATTTCATGACAAGGCTGTATTGTTGCAATTTTATGCTCCCTACACAACATGAAAAACGAGGGTCTCGAAATATTTATAGCATTTTTGCCCAATTAAATTTTTATTTGGAGACAACTTTGCATGTGGACATGTCTGTCGGTACAGATCATGTCATTATCAGATTTTTTTTCTTTCTGCGTATATTCGGGAACGGAATGGCGCAAAACTCTTGACTATAATACACGAACAACGAGTATGTCATTGGTCTGCATGGGTGACAGAATTCCGCAAATTTCGGCAAACATCCGGCGGTAAATCAGTTTCGCGTCAGGAATGTTATGGCATTAGGAATCCGACATTCTGTGACAGTTGCACACATTTAAAGGACCAGTTGATATCATAATTCTATTGAAAAGCTCTGCCGGAGGAAATCTCAGGGGCTTTGCGGAATCAATAAAATTATCACATCTGGATTGTGACTATTTGATCTCAGGGGCTTTGCGGAATCAATCAAATTATCACATCTGGATTGTGACTATTTGTAGCCATCATGCCCTTGTGGGAAAGTAACAAATGTGAATACATTTAATATTTGGGGCATGTTTCTAAATATTGGTCAGTGAGGATCAAATTAGTACAACTAGATCAATTTCATAATATTAGACCATTGCTGAACAGTCAAAATTGAATCATATATCCGAAATTCAGTGTACGTTATAAGTATTTGTCATGATAATTACATTTTACAATATTTTGTAGTCGGCCTTAGCACTGTGGCCATTAACAAAACTTAAAGTCATAGCATGTATAAACTGCTAAAATTGAAACGAAAATCAGCAAAACGGTTAATAAAAGTTCCAGAAGCAGGCCAATAATTAATCTTTCTCATTCTCACAAAATAGTGGTTAGTCAATACATCATGCGATTTTAATAGTTTTGAGACTTCACGTACGTTGGCTACCATTTCAATTGAAAATACTCGTATATACAATTCTACTTGGTTCTCAACGATTAAGCCTTATTCATCCATTGAACCATAATTACGGGTGAGTTGGTATTTGATGATGTCATTTGGGTATGGAAAACAGTTGGGAAGACCGAAGGTCTTCGCGCTTACTTGTAACAATCTAACTCAGTAACTGTTTTCCATTCCGCAATGAAGACCATCAAATATAGATTCAATTCTTATATTTTCACACATAAATATAAACATTTTAAAGAAATAATGAGAACAATTCTTGATGTTACGTCTCTTTTTGAATGACTTTCGGAACAGCAACATTTCATACTGTTTAAACAACCGAACTGTTTTCTCCACCCAAATGAAAACCGTCAAATATCTATTCAATCCTTTATACATATTAAAAACAAATACAGCTGATATTTTGCGGAAAGCTCACAAACGGTTGTTGGACCTTTTTTATGATTTTACACTCAAGATTTTAAAGGACAACAGTAAACGTATTTTTTAAGTTGGTAATGGACACAAGGAAAGTATTTCCTGACAATTTCTTACCGGAAATGTCGTGCCACACGAGAATCTTGGAGGAGTAGTTTTCATCAGTGTAATGACACTCAATATTTTCTCGCTACAGTGTAATAAACTAATTATTTCTCAGTACACTAATAAAATGTGATTCTTAATTATCTAGAATATTTGACCAAATATTCTAGATTCTGTTTTTATGGTGGAGTTTAGAACAAATGAAGATTATTGTTCGAGCAAATGTAATAAGCGTGTCGTCTAAGAAGGCACACTGATTTCCTCTATTTGAGTTATTTAACTATGTTCATTAGGGTGCCTTCTTATATGACAAGCTTTCCTTTATACCGGTCGTCGGGAAGTGGAAAGGCTATTTGTAAGCTTCCTGTCATTATCAACTACTATAGATAAAGTTTCGTTGTTATTTATCGCAATGACACAGCAGGAATGCGTTTTATGAACATAACTCTGTCTTCAGAATATATTGGTGGTGCTGCCAATTTCAAATATGTGGACTGCAAAATGTTTGTGACAGAAGAGCACAAGAAATCTCGTGTAATAATAACCAATCCCCCTGAGAGCAGTCACAGCAATAAAATGAACGATTAAATCAGCTCAGAACAAAATTAATAATCCTGCAGGCCATCAAAATGTATAATTAATAAGTATATTACAAGTTAAGACAGTTTATTAAACAGGAATTTAGCAGAGATAAAAATACAGTGTACATGTTTCGTCTCAATGGTGCTTCTCCCAACTCCCTACCCCCGCGTTCCGCACATATTTTTGAACACGCTATGATTTTCCAGATGTTCCGACCGGAACAAGTTTAATTCCAGTAGAAAATATCTAAGCTATAGTCAGAATCTAGTTCCGGAAGAGAAAAAAGTACGGAAAGGTATTAAATGGCATACCTATAGAATATTAAGAAACAAGTCGAAGCCACAGGCAACATTTTTTATGAAGCGACCAAGTGAATTCTGGTAGAGGTCACACAAGAAACCTTTTTTAAAATTTGTTCAGATAAGAAGAAGATTTTCGAAGTTTTCCATTTCGACAAATAAGGACAAGACCCGCCATGCTGCAGTGTTTTTAAACGAAACTTCTGATGAAGAACACTCAATATGGTTTCGAAATAACTTTAAAAGAAATGTTTCTTAATAATTTTAAATATCACTGGCGATTTTTTAAAGAATATTTTATGTTTTGAATTAATGAGCCCTGCCTCCTGTTGGCCTTTATTATTTTTTACGAAACATGACGGCTTGAACAACTTTGTGAGAAAGGCTTCACGCAATCTTCATGTAAAATATTTCTGATGTCTGGCTGGCTGCTGGCGTAATTTAAGAAGATCTTTGCAAGACGAATATATATCTAAAGTAATTTGATCGTTCGATAAATAGGAATTATAATGACAATTCTGATTACGAGAAATGATGCATTTTTATAAGTTTAACTTATTATATGTGTATATGATAAAGCATTTTTGAACGGGTTTCATAAATTGAATGATATTTTAATGTAATTATATCTACAGCAAATTGTCTCCCTTATGATGTATGATCTTTATATGAGTTAAGCATGTTTATCAGTATTTTACTATATACATGTGACAAGATGATGATAGATGACCTGACACTGTAAAATAAATGTTGAACGTTAAAAGTCAGGCTGTTCTTAGCGGGCCAGTCTTGTTAACGAGATTTTTTATCGCTTGTAAGTCCAGGCACATATACGAGTATTAACCTTGACTGGCCTTTGAACGTGTTTTTACTTAAATAACTCATTAAGACGTCATCTACTGAGACAACTGGTCCCAATGTCATAAAACTGAGAATGAAAACCAGTCTCAAAATTCAAGCATCTGATTGAGACTGACCAGTCGCCATTTCACCCAATCAGGTGCTTGAGATTGAGACTGACCAGTCGCCATTTCACCCAAGCAGGTGCTTGAGACTGACCAGTCGCCATTTCACCCAAGCAGGTGCTTGAGACTGAGACTGACCAGTCGCCGTTTCACCCAAGCAGGTGCTTGAGACTGAGACTGACCAGTCGCCGTTTCACCCAAGCAGATGCTTGAGATTGAGACTGACCAGTCGCCATTTCACCCAAGCAGGTGCTTGAGACTGACCAGTCGCCATTTCACCCAAGCAGGTGCTTGAGATTGAGACTGACCAGTCGCCGTTTCACCCAAGCAGGTGCTTGAGACTGAGACTGACCAGTCGCCATTTCACCCAATCAGGTGCTTGAGACTGAGACTGACCAGTCGCCATTTCACCCAATCAGGTGCTTGAGACTGAGACTGACCAGTCGCCATTTCACCCAATCAGGTGCTTGAGACTGAGACTGACCAGTCGCCATTTCACCCAATCAGATTCTTGAGATTGAGGCAGGTTTCCAATCTCAGTTTTATAATCTTGGCGCCAGGTCTATGTTAACTGAAGATACCAACAT
The DNA here is from genome assembly GCA_038501625.1 of Corbicula japonica. Classification (NCBI taxonomy): domain Eukaryota; kingdom Metazoa; phylum Mollusca; class Bivalvia; order Venerida; family Cyrenidae; genus Corbicula; species Corbicula japonica. The sequence continues at coordinate 714,925 of JAZAYU010000214.1, forward strand.
GCAGAAGGATTGCAGTTTAAGTTATGTAAAATATCGTCCGTCTACTGTTCGCTATTTGAATAAAAGTTTAATGCGATAATTAAAATATATTGCCGAGGTAAAATCGAAAAAATTTAAAATAACATCAGGTCTAAAACCACCATCACAGTATTTTTTCTATAAAGGAGTAATCATCTTTTGGCTAATCAAAGAGCATTTAACGTAGAAATTGTTATTAGATTAAAAAGGGGGAAACATCCGAAGTAAATGGTATTGGTAACGCAGTAGTATCAATAATGGCCATAATGTAAAAACGGCTCTTTTGTGTCCTGGAATCTCGTTTAGGTCTGTACCAATAAGATTGTTTCCAGAGATACATATATTGTGATGTTAGCAAATTGTTCAATTGTTCAATTATTCAAATTTAAAGCCGCATACACTTTAGATTTGTTTTCAAAGATACGTAGTTCTCTATTACTTTGAAAACATATAAATAGATTATTTCCAAAGATATTTCCACATCCCAGCACCAAATACGGCGGCATCATCAGCCATATATATATCTTGGATAGTTTATGCCGCCGTGTCTAGTGCTTAGATTCCTTACCTATATGTCTGAAGGATTGAACTTCGATATAGTTTCTTTCTATCTTGCTGCAACGGACATGAACTGTTTCGTGCTACCACCATGAATCCTTTAAGGGATCGTTTGCTGTTTGATTGATCTATGTACCACCTAACGCCATTTGTACATATCATTAATTTATCCCCCCCCCCCCCCGCCAAAGGCGAGGGGGATATTAGAAACGCCCTTCGTCCGTCCGTCCCTTCGTCCGTCCGAAACAATTTTGTCCGGAGCATAAGTCCAAAACTACTCGGGGTATTTTATTCAAACTTCATACACTGACAGAGCACATTGGTAGGTAGTGCAGTGTACAAGAACAATAACTCTACCTTGCATATATTTAGAGTTATTCCTCTTTATCATATTTACTTGATAATTTTTGTCCGGAGCATAACTTTAAAACTACTTGAGGGATTTTATTCAAATTTCATACACTGACAGAGCACATCCGTAGGTAGTGTAGTGTACAAGTGCAATAACTCTACCTTGCCTTTTTTTAAAGAGTTATTCCCCTTTATCTCATTTACTTGATAAATTTTTCCAGAGCATAACGTTAAAATTACTAGAGGGATTTTATTCAAACTTCATACACTGACAGAGCACATTGGTAGATAGTGCAATGTGAAAGAATAACTCTACCTTGCCTTTTTAAAGAGTTATTCCCCTTTATCAGACTTCCTAAATAAGTTTTGTCTAGAGCTTAACTGCAAAACTACTTGAGGGATTTTATTTAAACGGATTATTTAGATAAATAGACTCTTACTCAGTCGTTATTTATGGATAGACTCTTACTCAGTCGTTATCTATAAAAAACATAAAGGGCCTCGTATTGGCGGTTGAAGGACGTCACATTTGGAGTCTGTACCTATTCTTAAATCCTCTCTCCAGCTTCTTATCAGCTAGGCTTACTACTCATAAAGATATTACCGACAACAATAAACATATACATGTACATGGATTTTGACTAGTAAATGTACACTGTGTATGATAAACAAAAGATGTACAGCTTATAAATTTATTAAACCAAAGCAAATAAAATGTGTAGAGAACAATGAAAAGAGATTAGCTACTTATTTTGCTGACCACGAATCTACGAACTTCAGCATTTTGTGAAACTCGGGGATCAGAGGTATCCCAAGGAATGTTTTACATGGTTTAGCTAGTTCGATGGATACATCCGTCGTTACTTTCTTGATACTTTTGCTTAACTGTTATCTTGAATTTTGCCACTAATCAACTGGTTGCTAAAGTTTTATAAGGTTTTGAATGTAAAAATTTTCTTTGGAACACCAGAACACACAAATTTGCAGAAATCTTAAATCGGGTAATGAAACTGAAAATAATAGACACCACAAGTTTAAGCTTTACTTAGTTGTAATTTGGTTTTGAATCAACAAAATAATCTTTGGAACATGCGAACACACATACTTTTGCAGAAGTATCAAATCGGGTCGTGAAACTGTCAATACTAGATAATACAAAATTTTGCTTTCCAAAAAGCTAGTCGGTCATTGGCATAAGCTTTTAACAAAAAAAAGACGGCGCTGTAGTGCATACTTTTTGCGAATTTGATTTGAATTCGAAGTCATGAGACATACTAAGTGAATTCTACATTGTCCAATCTATGCCAATATTAGATGTCAATTACTGGATACTCTTTCTACAAATTATGAATGTAAAAACATGTCAGATTTAGAGAAATTTATTTACATTTTCACCAAAGAGAATTTGATGTATTTGTCAGCCAAAACCTGCTATAATATTCTCCAAGAATGGAGAAAACACTTATATAAATGACAATGTTTTATAACATTTGTAAATATGTAGAGCTGTATATAAGAATAATTTAATAATACAACAATTTTTTTAGTGTTTTACAATTTTGCCAATAGAACTGATATATGCCGTACTATGAGTACACTATTGTTTTAAGATCCATATATGTCTATGTCTTAATTAAGGTGCATTACTTAGTTTTATCATAGAATGTTTTCAGTGTTTTACGTGAAAAGATACTGTATCTTGTAGTATCAAATAGTCTCTTGTTAATCAATATGGATTGGTTACATGCATGTACTACTACATTAATATAAATTCATTGTATAAATTGTGTTGTGTATATGTAATGTGAATGAGACTCTAATTAATAATTGAATTGAATTGAACCAACATTCTAACGATATTGTTCTAGATCAGAAAGAACAATTTTATCATACCTGTGAGTCCCTGGCAGACTGTTCACGTTTTTCTCTCCCACCCTATGACTGTGAAAAAACTTTGGTTTTTAACATATTCTGTAGCTTTTGATATATATTTATAGCTTGATAATCGTTGCTTTCTAACACTTCCTGACACAAAAATATTGTTTGACAAACTTTTCCATTTTGGTTTACTTCCAAGTAAATCATTAACTTGTTCGCAAACATGGCTTGATTTATCACCAGATTAAATACATCTCATTCGAAAGAGGAAATACCTATACATGTAAGTAAACTTACATTTTTGTATGGCATCCAATAAAAGTGCCTTAAAATTCAAACTTTTCTGCCGTCTTGTTAAAAGGTTGTGCTAATGACCGACTAGCTTTTTGGAAAGCTAAAACTTGTAAGAAAGTACAACCTTCGGGTAACTTATTTCCGGCAGGGGGATTAACCATGTGTAACATGGCTCTTGTTTGTTGAAGGAATAAAAGAATTGTGCCAATGATCTAGATCACAAATAAAAAATCTGTGTTTCAAATTGTCTATCAACTGTATTGGCTTTGAATATTCCAGAAATCACCTGTTAAAAAAGCAGTGCAATCCTTACTTATCTAAAGATTTAGTGTGTGCCAGTAAGACTAATCAACTTAAAGAATCATGTTAACTATGGACTATTCTAGTTCAAACTGGAATGTACAGAACTTCTCTATTTATACCGTACTTTCAATGCAGAAGTCAAAGATTTCCTAGCAGTAACTGAAACTGCTCACCAACTAAACACTCCATCGATATCTTAAAACCTTTAGCTAGGCCAGTTGTTCTAAGGCAAGCTGAAACTTTTTAGGAAAGAGATACATGTTTGATAGATGAAACCAGAATGATGGAGGTTTGTACATGGTGTATATGCTCTTGTTTTAACCATTTCCCCATAAATACGCATTTTTAGGCATGTGTAACAACTACTGTGTCGTCTGATCAGGATCTGACCGGTCGCTTTTTGGTCAGAATTAACTTATTAATAGTGAAATGTGAAGATTATGATCAGACGGCACGGGATAAAGGCCTGTATACGGAGCTAAGGGTTAAATATCTCGGTCAAACCTGTTTGAAATATTATCTTGAGACTTAACCTTTGAATCCAAGTTATATGGCTGTTCTCCATGGGAAAACAGTACAGATCCAGATTAACTGGCTCATATGTACCATTTGATCAGAATCAACTCTGTTGGCTTATTTATTCAATGGGTCAATTCTGAGCAAGAAGCAGCCAATGTAGATCCAGAAAAGAAAGCAGGTGTGTTGACCGATCTGGATCTACACAGGCCAGTGTAGATAAAATACATATATATGTAATAATGATAAGACACTTCCGCAGTACTGACGTGAATGAAAATGTAGAAAGCTAGTTTGTAAAACTTTCCATTGTATTTAACGGATACCTCATGTTTCACTATGTTTTGAGTTCTGTCCCTTTCAAATGACTATTATATGAAACTTAATGTTGCATATAACTTTAAAAGTACTTGTCCTATTATTTTTTAAGTTATGTTCTTTTCAAATGACTTAAATATGGAACTTAATGTTGCCTTTGATTTTAAGTCCTTGTCCTATTTACTAAATTCTTGGAATATATCATCTTCATCATCTGTATGAACAAATCCATGTGTGACAACAATAATGATAACTTTTTTTACTATTTTTAGAGTTATGCCCCATTGAAGGACTTTAACAGAGCCATCTGTGACACCGAGATTGATAACTCATGATCAACATTTTTTTAGTTATGCCCCTTTCAAATAACCTGAAACTTAATTGCTTGTAACTTGGAAAGTGATTGTTCTTGTGATACAATACTTGATATATGTCATCTGTTTTAATAAAGTTATATCAGATCTGTTTTCTTTTTTGTGTTTCTTTGAATGATTAGAACCTGAAACTTAATTTTGCTTATAACTGGAATATAAAATAAAGACAATAATTGATCAATTAATAAGTAATTTTGTAGTATTGCAATGCAACGTGAATTACATCAGACTTCATGAAAATTGCAAGACCTACAGACCTGTCCTGTAAAATATGGGCAGGTCTGACGTGATTTCTTATGTTACCAGATCGAATGTCAGACAAAATTTGAACTGCTAATTCCATTAAAACATGTTTGGGTCAGACAGAACTTGTTTCGGTAAGACAGATTTTCACATCTTGTCTGACCAAATGTCTGACACTTTTTTTCAACTTTTGGGAAGTCTGTTACATCTTTTTATTATTTATGATATAACATAGACCCATGCATTTCTCCTTTTTTTGCAAGCAGGTGACACATGTTTGGCTGAATACCAAATTCTAGTTTCTTAAAACCCTTTACAAGGTTTGTGATGTTGCCAGAATTTGTAGATCAAGGTCACATAATATGACAGAGTTTTGCCCCTTTTTCTACTATGAATAACTCACGAAAGCTTGATGTTGGCTATAACTTTGCCATTTCTTAATATTTATTCATAAACCAGATGACATAAGTGTTCACTGTTCAAAACATAACTCATAACAGTAAACCTTTCACTTCATATTATTGGGTTTTATCGCATAAGTGTAGATCCAGATCAGCCAGCACATCTGTGCCATCTTATCTGGATCTACACTGTCCTCTTCCTGCCTCGTCAGAAATACAATGTAACAGAATTCTTGTTCATGTTTATATTTGGAATGAATGTTAATCTCGATGAGACGGTGTCACACACAAACCCCAGGTTCCCATCTCAAAAGACAAGGTCACAGTTAGGGGTCAAAGGTCAAGGGAAAGCGTGCCCAACATGTTAACAACGGACATCTTCTCAGTTGTATTTTTGATAGCACAAGTTATGTCCTTGACCTAAAGGAGTCAAGACCATTTTTTTGTGGTTCTTTTCTGTCTGGTCCAAATGTGATTTTTTTCCTGTCAACCTATTACAGTGTTGTAATGTTACTGAAGATATTGGATGTTGTTTCCAAGAAACAAGACCTTATCTCAAGTCATATGCTTCGGGTTTTAAAGTTTAACTAGTAATGCAATATACCTAACATATCTAGTATCAAGATCTATAACTGTCCACATATAAATAGAGTTAAGCAGTAAATGTATGAAATAGGAATGGGTGCCCACAAACCATGGCTATATACAAGTTTAGGACAATGCTTCAGCCCTATATTAATGGGTTATTATAATTATTTATACTTTATCTTACATTTTGGTTATTCCAGTGTTTTTCACATGCAAGTATCATTTGAGGCCTGACCAGAATGCAAAGGTAACCATCGAATGTCTTCCAAAAGCCATCTTTATACAACTGAAAAATGTAAAAAAAACTTCCTTGACCGGTGCATGATACTAGATAATTATATTTTGCAGATCATGAATTAAATTAAAATGATAGGGCAAAAGGTGACATTCAAGAATAACATCTATGTCAAACCCAAAATCTGTGAGTCTAGTAAAGAAAAACAAATGTAGGCAATGTTTTCATTGATCCAATATCATAATTTTATTTTTGAAAGCAATTATAATTTAAATTATGCACACAATAATTGATTATTGAGTGATATAGTTCATTTATTTAAATTCATTAACCCTATTTTTTATCAATTTGCAACCAGTGTTAATCTAGATCAGCCAGCAAATCCATGCCGTCTGATCATGATCAGGACTGTTTGCACTTTGACGAGATATATCCTTATAAGAAATTCAATGAAAACTTACTTCCTACTTTCACTTTCTACTTTCACTTTGAACCAGGAAGTAAGATTTCTTTGAATTTCTTGAAAACCCTAACATTATTTTGACGAATAGGCACTAAACATTGTAGACCAGCATATAAACTTATTTCAGGTATGAGTTGCTTTGGTATATTGTTCATGAATTTCAGAGTTCTCATGCAAATGGTTTTTCTTTTGTTTTAGTATGTGCTTGGTAATTAGAACATGAATTAGACTAAATTGAGCTAGCAAACATTTACTACATCCATAGCTAAATACATTTAATAACTAAAATCTAGGTGGCAATAAGTATTTCCCCCAAAATTCATTTTTTGAAATTTTAGCCTGTTTTCGCCATTTGCAATGTTTGCGATACCTTAAATTGTGAAATGTCTTAAATTTTTCACGGCTGACACTTATCACGATTCGCGGCGTGAAATTCAGCGCGGGGGGGGGGGGGGGGGGGGGGGTTAGTGAAAGAGATAGATGCTAGGGCTCCTTCGCTCTTCAGTGCACCCAGAAGTGACCTAGCAACGTGCAACTGCATTAAGTATAGCCATTAATCTAGACCTACCTACGCTTCTTGATTCCTGGTATAGCTCAATAAAAGAATAATGAAACAAACTAAAATACAAAAGAATTATATACATGATAAATTAGAATTTAAAAACCCGACTTACTTGAAAGCTACTACATGTATATTTCCATATATAATATTTTATCCCGTACGCTTGCTCAAATAATGTCGTTATCCCTGAATTAAACCATGTTGCCACTTTAAACTTCGTCATAGCTTTTAGCTTGTATCAAGAAACTTCTTACTTTCTAACCAGATTTTTTTCCCCAATACATCACTTTATTTGTCTTTCCATTAACATGGTAAATTATTCACGATTCCCTTCAGAGTACTTGATGCTGTCTTACTATCGCGTTGTACCGAACTAATTTGCTGTTCAGTCAATAACGCAGGGTCTGAAAATCAAGCAGCATACTGTCAGATCTAACTAAAATCGACGAATTTTTTACAAAGATAATCAATTATCACTTCGTTTTGCTTTAAATCAATAATCCATTAACTAAAAGACTTAAAATCATGAAGTTTCCTATCGAAAATCAAGACAGGAATATACCATAGCATCACAAAATACGACCATACCACAAAATCAGGGTAATTAGCACTATGAAATTGAAAATAACAGTTGGAAACATAAATTTCCCTTTCAACAAATAATCCATGAAGACCTTGTTGCACATTCTAAAGTAGTTTATTACTTAACTAATACGATCCAATCTTGCCAGTGTAAACATTTGATGTCCAGGAGGTTATTAGTGGTCCGATAATAACCAAATGTTAGTATAACTGCTATTCTGCCTTAAACCCAGTAAACAAGCAACTTGACCCACTGACTGGCCTTTCACTATGTTCAAATTATTTACATACGTGGTGCATTGATACATGTTAGTTTTTTTGCAAACACTAATATTTTGCCTTAACCTGTGCCCAATGTTATAAAACTGAGCATGGAAACCAGTCTCAAATCTCAAGCATCTGATTGGCTGAAATGGCGACCAGTCACCATTACAGCCAATCAGATGCTTGAGATTTGACACTGGTTTCCAATCTCAGCTTTATAACCTTGAGCCTAGAGCAGCTTAATCCACCAACTGGCCTTTCTCTATATTCAAATTACATGAACATGTATTTAAACTGAAACCGAAATTGAAACTGAAACTTCTTTACTTAATTAAACGCCTATTTTTATGTGCACATATTCAATGGCGTTGTACATAACATTTACATAAGAACATACATGTATACAAATAGCACATTTAAATTAAAGCACACACAATCACTTAAGAATCATTAAAACTATTATAATAAAACAGTATTAGAAAAAATGAAGATAATAAAATGTTAAGAATTAACATCATTGATCTAAAAAGAATGGGTAACAAAACTTAAATTATTATTATTATTATAATTATTATTAATTACCAAACTTAAATAGCGCCCTTTTCATATACACGTTCAAAGGCGCTTTACAAAGATATAAACTAATAACTGATTACAAGCAATACAATTAAAATACTAAAACAGCATTCAAATAAGAAGATCAGAAGACTTGATCCCGATCCATGATCTCCCAGGAGATCCCCCAAGCGTTTAAGATAGCTAGAAGCCATCTGAATCATGCATGGAACAAATCAGTCGCTTGTAATCAAACATTCCGTCCATGGCATCTGTAACCTTATCTTCAATCACATGGATCTGGATGTGACATGAAGAACCTTAACCTGCATAGTTTGAAATACACATGTAAGTAGTAAGACTGACTTCCGAAATCTTCTGGATGTGACTAAGCTGACTATGGTGAAACTAGAAGTTGCCTGTATGTGACTAGAAGTCACCCAAAACACAGACAATTGTTTAGGGGTCCTTTGCTGGCCCTATATGCCTATAGAGCTATATAGGCCTATATATAGGCTTACAGGTCTCTAGATCCAAAAGTGGGCAATTTCAGGAAATAAACGGATGATCTACAGCATGAGATACAACTACAATCACTTAGAACACAAAATATCCCAGTTTTCAAAAAATAACAGTTCATACATAACGAATGGTTAAGTATACATGAACGGGTATTTTTTTCAAACTGGGATATTTTGTGTTCTAAGTGATTGTAGTTGTATCTCATGCTGTAGATCATCCGTTTATTTCCTGAAATTGCCCACTTTTGGATCTAGAGACCTGTAAGCCTATATATAGGCCTATATAGCTCTATAGGCATAGAGGGCCAGCAAAGGACCCCTAAACAAGTGTCTGTGTAATTAGTAGTCACCTGAATGCAACAAGAAGTCGCTACTATGTGACTAGAAGTCAACTGAATGCAACAAGAAGTTGCCCGAAGCCCGAATGTGACTAGAAGTCACTTGTATTTTACTTGACATTGCCTTTATGTGACCAAAAGCAACATTACTTGATGTATCTCCACCTGAATCCCTGATGTGACCCAAGGCCACCAGGTCTAATCCGGAAATATAGAACATGTACACGATAATGGCGATTTTTCTCAGAATACTCATGGATAATTGTCATTAGTAAATTTTAAAATAATTTAAAGAAGTCTCTAAAATAATAGGTCTTCAACTTTTTTCTTTAAAATATCCAATGTCACAGATTCCCTTATTTCAATGTGGTAATGTGTTCCATAATTTCGGCCCCACAGTACGAAATCCCCTATCCTCGAAAGTTCTGCGTTTATTAAAAGGAACAGAGTAGCTCAGCGAGGAGTGGTCAGATGATCTCAGATTTCGTGTCGGTGTATGGTGTGACAACAGCTCTATCAGGTAGACTGGTGCGTTGCCTCGAGAACAGTTGTACATGAATGTCATCATTTTAAATTCTATCCTGGCTTTTACGGACAACCAATGAAGGTCGAAGAGCGCTTGTCTCGAACTGTCATACTTGTTACGCTTAAGAATCAGTTTCGCACACATGTTTTGAATCCTTTGCATTTTGTTGAGATCGCACTGAGATACACCATATAGCACAACATTACAGTAGTCTAAGTGGGAGATAACCAACGACAAACAGATTTATGATGTTAATGTTGTCCTTTTGCAGACAATTGCCTACACTCAATACGCTGATCTAACTGACGTTTAAACTGTAGACCCTTATCGAAATGACCGTTTACACTGTAGATCCTGGTCGAACTGAATGTTACACTGTAGAATCTGATCTAACAAATTGTTTACACTGCAAACACTGATCAAACTGATTATATACAGTGTAGACCGATTATATACAGTGTAGACCCTAATCAAACTGAATATTGACACTGAAGAACATGATCCAAGTGATTGTTTACCCTGTAGATCCTGATTAAACTTATTAATTACAGTGTAGACCCTAATCGAACTGAATGTTCACACTAAATGCCCTGATCCAGCTGATTGTTTATACTGAAGACCCTGATCCAACTGAATGTTTACACTACTGGCCCTGATAGATATGACTGTTTTTTATTGTAGAATATGGTGAGCCGATTGTTTACACTGCACTGCAGGATTGAGACACTTGTTTACACTGCACTGAAAGACCATGATCACACTGTAGGCCTCCATTCTGCAACTGTGTGATTTGTGATGTAAGTTTTGCTTGCTTTTTGCCCTTATCTACAACCTGTCCGTGCATATTTTCGGTTTCTGATACGTTCAACATCAATATTTGTCTTAAATAAATCGGGAAACCCAATCATGCAGACCCTATGAGTAAAACATAGAAAGGCTCTCTTATTTGCATAATAAACTGTTATCGATGGATTAAGTGTCAATATTTCTAATTGTATCGATTTGCGAGGCAATGGCTGCATTTGGTTTAATGGCAGTCCATTATTTGACCGCGGATGAACCTTGCATAAAAACCATTCTGCCGCATTTCCGAAATCATGCCTTAACTTTCCCTCGATAATTATGAAAGTCTGCAATGTCGATTTGTTACCTACATGTAGGAAATATGTATTGAAAGACGGTATAAAATCATTGTCACCAATGTTATATAAGATACCATCATTGTGATGGATACCCACACTGCAGCAGCGGTCACTGTTGAATATTTGATACGCTCAATGCTGCATCATTTCGTGCCATTGTCCGGTATCAGATACCCTTAATGTGACAGTGACCTGTGCCTTTCGATTATTGGATGGCCTCAATGTGATTCTGGTCTTCTCAGTAGACTTCTGGATAACTGCTTTATATTTCAGCAAAATGGCATGGAAGATCGTCACTGGGAAATCGGACTGTTTTAAGGAAACTCATGATCGCATCCGTTTCTGGTTGCATAAACCAACCTCTTCAATTGTATCAATAACACTAAGGTACATGTTGAGTATAACATAAATTTGGTATTGAGCAATTTCTTTTGAATACAATGTTCATTTCAAATTTCCAGTTTGGAAACCGGTCAGTGTGAGGACAGAGGGAAATGCTGAAGGCCGTTGTGACAAATACGGCGACAGATAAAAGTATGATTTTATTTGCGGCCGTAAAGTTAATATAGAGTTTAGTAGAAAAAAGTAACCTGCTACCATTTTTATCAAAAAGACACTTCACTTTTTGCTATTGGTCAGTTTGTCTCTTCATCATTGTATTTAAGCAACAATATTCTTTTTAACCTACTTCGACTCTAAGAATTTGGAAATATCGATACTTGTATTTTTAAAACCACAACAACGACGACCAGAATACTTTTATTTAAAACGCAATATGATGATATCGCTGTATCATACACATGCAACATTTTGCATATAGCCCAAACTTCACAAAATGAGAGCTTAGATGCTGATGCAGACAAAATTGGATCCAAAATTGTGTGAATCCATGGCCTCTGTGGCATGATGCTGCCTGGAATTGGAGTCCTTCATGTAAAATAAATCAAGTTTGTAAGATTTTACTCAGATGTCCTTTCACGCCTGAAATAGTTCCTGGAGGAGCACCCATTCTTACAAGGCTTCAATCCCAAATGCAATCTTATGAATCTTGGAAGAATATAAAGCCTTATCAGTGTCTCTGTAAAAATAACTCCCGTACATTCTGTTATAGCATATACATCCAAATAATCACAATGTACACAAACTAACTACACTCATTTGTATAAAGGAGTTTTAATTTTCTTTTTTTTGTGGGAGTGGTGGAGATTATTTGGTGTCATGTTTGAATATGTCACTACTCTCATTTTGATCTTCAGTAGGAAAAACTATATTTACTTAACATCTGATTGATCTTAATGTTTCTATGTGTCTACATTTTACGAGCTGTTTGTTATCGTTTCTGTATTTTCAAAATCAACACAGTTAAAAGACTATAATCTCTCTTACGTCTTATTATCTTTCAATTTATTTGTGTCCAACATGTGAACTATATCAATTTTTCAACGAATCAAATTACTTAATCATTTTTAAAACAACGAAAGATATCTATTATTCTAAATCAATCATAGTTAACGGAAACAATGGTTCGTCGATTTCATTTTTCTATGGGTATTTAAAATTGATCTATTAAATATACTCCGTAACGAAATTCTTTTGTGCACATTTGAGTGGAAAAGTTTTAATTAACATTTTCTCCAAGTGAAAAAGATGTGCCAGTTAGTTTTAGCAATTAATAATACCTGCAATGAAGATACTTCATTCTAAATGTGTTTAAGAAGTTTCTGAGAGGGAAATAAAGAATACGGTGCGATGGCCGAAGCCAGCAACGGATCTCCGGAAAAGACACCGGCGGAAGTAAAAGATTCTCCGAATGGTGCCGCGGGGCCAGTTGGGCCTCTATCTTCAGATATAAGCTTGGCCCCATCAGAGGAAATTAGTATTCACCTATCACCAAGAGATTCTAACAAGGGAACACCGAGATCTCCCAGGGCAACAAAACCCGCGGGAAAAATACTCTCCGGTGGAAGAGGCAAAACTCAACCAGTGAGACTTGCAACGATAAAAGCCAGTACTCCAAGAACTGCCCGGACAAATGGGAGTAAGGATAAAACACCAAGGACCGTGAAAGCCAAATCGGAAGACGCTCAACCTAAAGACAAATGTGAAATGTGCGATGAATATAAGGTAATGCGTGCACGATGTTTAACTTGCCAGGCAAATATGTGCGGCTCGTGTATCGACCATCATCGTAAAATGAAAATATCACAAGATCACGAGCTTCAAACTTGGGACAATTATGTCCAGGAGATTGCACCAACACCCCCACCTCCGGTTCCTATTTCTAAAACGATGTGCAAACTCCACAGGGACGAGAAACTTCAATTTTATTGCAAAGTTTGCCTAGTGCCCCTGTGTACTAACTGCAAACTGACAAAACATGAAGGGCACAAAACACGAGATTTAAACGAAGAAATTAACGAACAGAGAGAAAATCTACCGTACAAATTAAGCCAAATACGGGCAAGTTTTCTTCCAATTTTGAAGCAACAGATTAAAGAAATTGATGACGCCAATGCTCAAGTTGCATATAATGTGAAAGGGACTGTAGAAAATATTGAAAAACGATCGCGCGTGATGAAAGACGAAATTGACAAAACTAGCACTCGTCTTGTAGAAAAGTTGAAACACAAGGAAAAACGGGAATCAACAAAATTCGAGGACCGGAAGCAAAAGTTGAGTACTTACGTCAGAAGTGCCACAACCGCTCTAACATCGGGAGAACGAATTATACAGTACGGCAATGATTTCGAAGTTATGGAGTTGTACCAAAATATCATTGCGCTATCTAAGCAGATACAAGAATTAACCCGAAGGAAGCCGCCAAAAACTAGATTTACATTCACAGATGGGCAGATGTCGTCGGCACAACTGCAAAGTATATTCGGTAACTTCGCCGAAAAGGGACCTAAAGTAGAAAAGGCGGTTTCACCGAAGTCAACCAAATCTAGATCTACAAGAGCGATTCCAGCTTTACAGTTGGTACCCGAAATCCACGCAAGGCTTTTGAAAACATTCACATGCAAGATGGTACCAGGCAACAAAGTCAGCGCCATCGCTCCAATCAGCGATACGGAAGCTTGGATCTGCTTTGGATGGACAACCAATGAAATCTATCTTTACAACAAAGATGGATTTCGTAGAAACAGACTGGTTTTCCGACAACCTGTGGACGACATAGCCGTTGACAAAGATGGAAATCTTCTGGTTTCAACTTTCACCGGAAGTGTTGTTCGATTAGTTGACAGGAAACTGCAAATTCGCGATTTCTTCCAGTGTCCTTTACGTTGTCGCGGTTTAGACGTTTCGGCAGCCGGTGAAATTATCGTCTGCGGTGTCGATATGTGTACAGCCATCCCAGCACCAACTAAATGTACGATCTTTAAATTCACCGCTCGCGGAAACAAAACCGGCCATCTAGACGGCGACAGATCAAAAAGAATTCCGGTTCATCCTTACCGTGTTGCAGAGAACATAGACGGATCTATCGCAGTTTCTGATTGGATAAGCGACAAGGAAGGACGAGTCGTTGTCTTTTCTCATGACGGAAAAGTGCGAATGGTCTACTACGGAACGAACAACGAAAAACGAAGCTTTCTACCCTACGGGATCTGCACGGACAAGTACGGCCACATTATCGTCGGTGATATTGTCAGCCAAGAAGTCCATCTCCTAGATATCAAAGGCCACTTCCTAAGGATTCTCCTCACCAAAGAAGATATGGATAACGAACGCCCGTACTCTGTGGCTGTCGACCACATGGGGACACTGTGGGTTGGGAATGAGAGAGCGCAAATAAAGATATTCAGATATCTACTACATCAGTCTCATATTGTGTAAGCTCGTAAGTTCATGGTCTACTCTACTTGTTTCTTTTGTGCGTCTTTCCTACATGTGATTCCTACCTCCTATTTTATGTCGGAAGTATATTAACTCAACGTCATTCTTCAACATTTAGCTTCTATCTTTCCATGCTCTGGTCTGTTAATATTAAACTTTTAATTAATCGCACAGTGCTAGTTTTTGTCTTTGCTACGATCGAATAATATTCCCTGGTGGCTTGTTGTGTTGCAATAACACAGTTTGTAGTGTGTTAGTATGGTTGTGTCGTCGTGATCATGCGTTTATGCCTTAATAATTTTATTAAATCTCGGTGAGATTGAAATAATTCACAGAAATTAATCTGTTGAAATAAAGGTTGAATACCCACATGCCTTATAAATCACCAGTTTTACCAAAAGATTTTACTCAAGCTGCTTTGTGGCAAATAAAAAAATCCGATGGAAATTGTTAGAATGTGTATGAAAAAAACTGGAATTACTACAAGGATTTTTCATTACAGAGGTCCATTTATTCCCAATATCGACTCCAAGTGGAACACTGCGGACTATTCACCACGCGGTGATCAGGGATACTTCGTGCCGCCGGCTATACGTTACGTCGATTATCCTGCACGTACGGTCAACCATTGGCGTCGAGATGAACCTCGCAAACCGAAAGTTCAGATATATAAAGATGTACCCGATTATTGGAAGTGGAAAATGGATAATATTCCATAAAAAAACTATAAATTTATACATTTCTAAATATAAACTGAAATAAAAACTCATTGACATCTGAGTGCAGTTTCACAGCTGTTAACACGATTTGTACAAGGATGTAACAAATGTGAAATAAAATGGAATTAAATTGTAAGAAGAAGAACATACAGTAGTACAAGGTTTCTGAGATCGAAAAGTTGCATTTCATATTTCATGCATGTGAGATATCAGAGGCCATCCTTCATCCCCTGTATCCAGTCATAGTCTTTTTTAGAAATGATGTAAAACTATATTGATTGAACAAAAAATAACGTTACCTAAATATGCTAAATCTTATAATACACTCAACAAAACTAATTAAGGTATTCTTCATTTTTACTCGTATCTTTCAAATTAGAGTTGTGATTGAAGTGAAATATAGTTTGAATTTCAAAACTTTGATAATAATAAAAAATAATATTTTGTGTTAATCTGAATAGCATAGAATTTTGAAATGTGCATGTAAGTGAAATATATTTATCATAAACAAGTAATATGATAAAATTCGTCTAGCTTTGACAAAGGGTGGATATCATATGTTGTAGTAAGAGACAGATTGGATCTTCTTTTAACATTTGTTTCAACAATTTACTTGTAATGTCCATACATCAGGGATCAAAAGACA
The DNA here is from genome assembly GCA_038501625.1 of Corbicula japonica. NCBI lineage: Eukaryota > Metazoa > Mollusca > Bivalvia > Venerida > Cyrenidae > Corbicula > Corbicula japonica. The sequence continues at coordinate 731,157 of JAZAYU010000214.1, forward strand.
GGAACAGACCTGGCCAGTTTTCCAGTGTTAAATGAAGTTTATATCTAATCATTTTAGACATAATATCATTTATTAAAGTTTAATCACTTATTAAAGTTTGATATAACTAGAAAATGGCATTCATATTAACACATTTGTCGCCTAAATTGCCTTTGAAAGGGTCATAACTTCAAAAATAGTGAAACAGGAGCTATCAGTTTTGTTGTCACAGATGGCTTTGTTTATGCAGATGATAAATTCCAAGTGAATAGGACAATATTTTTAAAGTCATAGGCAACATTATGTTTCAAGTTAAAATTGCATTTGAAAGGTGGCATAAGTAAAAATTAGGGAAACAGGAGTTATCATTCTCGAAGTCACCCATGAATTTGTTCATGCAGATGATATATTACATGAATTTAGTGAAGAGGACAAGAACTTTTTAAGTACTAAACAGGCAATAATAATTTTCATGTTAAAGTTGGGACTACCGGATCCAAATGTGTCTACATTGTGTGAAATGTTTCATAAAGATCAGACTCAAGAGCCTCAGCAATGCCAACTGAACTCTGTTATCACAATTTAAAGGGGCACTTATTATATCAATTTATTAGCCTTCATATGCATCTTCAGTTTTATTTACACATATGTATTTTACAGACTGTAAAACAAGTGTTTTCAACTTATAATAATTACACCAAATTTTAGCTGGTTCTTGCATACAGACCAATCAATACCCAGTCCACATCTAGATTTAGGCTATGGCAGGATAATGTTGTTTCTGATTAGATTGGAATCCATAGTGTACAGATCGGGAGTGCTACATGTACGTTATACCGCTTTCCACTGTTACTTCCTAAGATTATAAAGACTGGATAATATTTGTTTAAGTTAACCCTTTCCTCCATATATACACATTTTTACGCATTTTATGTAGGACCAGTGTAGTGCCGTCTGATTAGGATCTGCACTGGTCGCATTTCGGTCAGAAATAACCTAATTAATAAATAAACAAACAGTGCAGATCCTGATAAGACATCACTGGTGTGCCCGCTGATCTGGATCTACACTGTTCGCCCATGCAATAAAGGTGTGTCTAAAGAGTAAGGAGGAAAGAGTTAAAGAGTACAGACAACGTGAAGTAGGATCTAAATTCATCACCTTATTGCAAAAACTGTATAAGTTCCATGAAAATGTGAAAATGTTTAACACTAAGATTAACTGTTTGCCACCCAACACATGGTATGCTTGACTGTACAATATTATATCTAGCAGTTGTAGAAAGATGGTTGAATAGACCAACATGAATTCTATTTGAAGAATCGTTTACCTATGTCACATAAAATAAAAATATGTGAAATTTTATTCAGTTAATATTTATTACTACTGCTCTAACAAAGATACAAAACAAGTTATACATCAGAAAAATGTCTGCTTAATCCTGGACTAGAAAATGTATTGCATAACACTAATCCTTTTAACCCTTAACTCCATTGATACAGTCGTATTGCATAGTCAAACAGTGTAGATCCAGATCAGCCTGCACATTCATGCCAACTGATCAGGATCTACATGGTTTTGCCAGCTGATCTGGATCTACACTGGTCGCACATGCGTAATTCTGCGTATATATGGAGGAAAGGGTTAAGACCCTTGTAGACCAAGATTAGCATCTTCACTGTTTGATTAGAATCTACATTATTCACTGAGACAACACTTTGAGTAATGAATTGACTAACTGGTATTAATAGAAAGTTTAATCATTTATTTAGCAGCTAAAGTGTTAAAGGAAATATGAAAATATCTATACACATTAATACTGGTATAAATACAGCATATCAACAGTTTTATAAGTAAATATACTGTTAACATAGCAACAATCATAAAAATTACATATCACAATTGAACTAATATTGCACATAATTGTATTAATTTACTCTATGCTGAAAAAGATTAAGAATCAGTACACAAAATTTCTAAAATACCTTCTAGTGTAGAAAAAATTCATTAATATCAATATTGGATTTCTTTTTCTTAATCACAATGCTTTTAGTGAAATCATCGGTGTTGAACAAAATGTTAAGTACTAAAGATAATTGATTTTCAGGTGTTGCTTATGAAAAGGTCAACATTTGATATATGCATTAAAGTTTCTTCTAAATATATTCATTCCGGAGAAAAATAATTTAACCTTAACCCTTTTCTACATGAAATAAGGCTAAATACACATGATGGGGAAATAGTGTAAATCAGCCTGCACATATGTGCCATCAGATAATGATTTACACTATTTGCTTTTTGATTCATTAGGTTATTGCAGACAAAGAAGTGAACAGTGTAGATCCTGATCAGGCACAGATGTGCCAGCTGATAGGGATCTACACTGGTCACAAATACAACAAAACCATAAGGAGTAAAGGGTAAATTTAAATTTTCTGAAAAAATTTATGCCACATTTCAATAAAAATGCCCGTCACATTGCTTATGTAGTGTTCTTCACACCAAAAATTCCATTTATTTAAAAAATCAAGAGAAAACTTTGCTCAGTAAGGGATATTCAGAAAGTTTTTTATAAATGTTTATTTGTTAATGTTTTTACATAATCACTTATTCAATATTTACAAACGGATTAATTATAAAAAGCAATCACACTTGTTTTATTAATAAAAGGACATATAGTAAAACTAGATGGGTGTTCAGTTAAACACTTGTGTCGCCCTCTGGTACAATGTCAGAAAAAATGCAAGTTCAAAAAGGGTCATAACTCAACCAAATGTGACCTTGACCTAAAGAATTCGGCATCATCATGAGCGTGTTGTCATAAGTAATATAATTTGAAAGTTTCATGAAGAAATATTGAGAAATGGCAAAGTTATAGTCAACGTTAAGTTTTCATGTCAAAATCCAAGTACATTAAGGGGCATAACTCCATCAAATGTGATCTTGACCTAAAGATTTGGCATCATAATGAGCCTGTGGTCATAAGCAATATAATTTGAAAGTTTCATGAAGAAATATTAAGAAATGGCAAAGTTATAGCCAACGTTAAGTTTTCGTGACGGACGGACAAAGCGATCCCTATGTATCGCCATTTCTTTGAAAGGGCGACACAATAATCAACTGATCATTCTTTCATATAACAAACAGAAACTATTACTCCATGAATACGGCTTACATCTATGTGCAACCAGTGTAGATGAAGATCAGCCTGCAGATCTACAATGGTTGTACATAGGATAAAAATCATATCCATGGAAGACACGATTGTTATGAACTTCCCATTGATTGTACTACCTGACAATTCATCTTTAGCACCAGTAATAATTTGAGAATTTAAAATAACTCTTTCAAAACAAAAACCTACTCTACTCAAATATGGCAGTTTACGTTCCCTTCAAATACACTTCTCTAAATAATTTAAGAACCAGAGAACAAACTCTTGTTCCAAATTTGTTCCAAACCTCTAAAGTTACTATAATTTCTAATAAAAAAATTATCACAGAACAACAATACATTCTAAAACAGTATTAAAAAATGGCAATATATTTATGCATAAATATAACTAATATAGATACTATTTCTTACATGTGGTTCTTAAATTGTTTTAAGAAGTATATATATGTACATAACTATATGAATGACTGACTGACATGAAAATGACTCCTGCATCTAAACTTGATGGTTAGCATACATTTAAAAATTCAATAAAGTATCTTGGGACATGTAAAAGTAGTTTGCATTTGGAGGTAAAAGCCATCTGTGCACCCCCTCCCCTACCTCCACCAAAGACTGAGCCACATGTAAATTGTGAAGTACAGATTTACACCTGAGGTTGATCATATTTATGAAGTTTTCATCAAAGCTATTTAAAGAGGAAGCCTAGTAGACTTTAGAAACCATTACCACAATAATAGACTGAGACACATGAAAATTCTGCATTTGATGGTACATGTACATATTAAATCGACAAGCAATACAAATACAAGCAAACTATCATTAGAACTTGGATGATAGTCATTATGCAGTGTAGACTGATCAGCCTGTACATTTTGATTTAGGGAAAGAACAATGAAATGACTGGTCATACCCAATGTCAAAGGGAGGCAACTCCTTACACCAGTTACACAGGTTAATATTTTAATGAAATACCTATTCTACTGATAATTGCAAATTGCAAAGTCCCACTTTTATTTACTGTGGAATTGGAGAAGTCTTAATGTGGCCCAGCACAGAAGAAATACAGTTTATTTAATGTTAATACTGTACAATGGCATTGCATTAACAATTTATTTACAAAATAGAGTATTGCAAGTAGATAATTATATTGTTACCTTTGTGCAAAAACAGTGTTAGTCCTATAGAAATAAGTTAGAGTTATACTGTTTTTGCACAGAAATATACAAATAGTATAAATGGAAAAGAACTATAAAGGCACTGAACATGACAAATTGTCAAAATATTACAGCCTCATTTCAATTGAGCCTGTTCATGGGGAGTAACTGCATATAAATGTTCATGACATATAGCAAAAGGTTAAATGTGTATCAATATTCACACAAATGTATGTACAGTGCTCAATCGCCCTCAAAGATATGAATTGTTGGTTAAAGCAGTGTGACTAGTCTTGTTTGAGTATGAAAATGTGACAAATTTAGAACATAAATATTAACAGAAACTCATATTTGATGTTTTCGATAGCTTTCAAAGTTCCCTGTTCACCTATTTCAACATAGAGCCCAAGCTTGTGGTTGACTCCAGCCTGTGATGGGTCAGTCTGGAGAAAAAAGCAGGATCAAAACTGCTAGCCCTAACGATGTTCAGCTGTCAGAGTATTATACCAAACATACACAAATCACATTATCTTAACCATATTCTGCCTAACCCCTTAATCCATACATCAATAAATCTTATAGACCATGTGCATGTAGTGAAGATCCATGCAGTCTGATCAGGATCTAAACTTTTCACTTTTACATTCATTAACATGTTTCTAACCAAGAAGCAAAGTGTATTTAAGTTCAGTATATGTCACCAAAAGGACTTAGTTGGCGTCACCGGATGATGCTGGGGTATACGTCACCAAAGAATTCATTTAGGCATCGCTAGATCCCGCAGAAGCAAAGAATGGATCTGCATCTTCAAAGTTGATTTCTATGGCAAATGTCTCTCTGAACACTTTCTTGCCTGCCTTCTTGTGTGGATTATCTATCTCATCTCGTGGTAATCTTAATCTGAAATAAAAGAATACAAAACATGAGCTTTGTTTCTCTGAGACCCAAATACACTCTTGAAGTCACATTTTTCTCCATTGCAAGTCTTTAATTCATTAATTACCGTAATGATTTTCATTTGCTGGGCTAAAATCACCCAGACCAGCTTTTATGTCAAGCTATTTGCCAAAGAGTTTTTGTAAACGGAATCAATTAAAGAAGTTTATTAATATTTGACAGAACAAGGTCAATATATTTAATTTTCAGACATGATGATAGGCATTTCCCATCATAACAGTATTGGTTTGCTGAATGCAGGAATATAATCAGTTTGTGTATCTATGATGTATTTTTAATGTTCTTAAAATTTGTAATTTATCTGTTTCTAGGTAGAAAGCAATACTCCCTCCAAATGAAGACTGACAATATTAAATCTCAAAAATAGAATCTCATCCCCTTTGGTGGTGTATCACACTGTGACTTCCACTTGAATCTTTTATAAAGTACAAGATTATAGTTGACCTAATATCAAAACCTTGTGTCGACCAAATTTTCAATTTGGCAAAATGGGAATACAGAAAAACTAGTGCAAAATCTGTCAAAACCTCGCAACTCTATGCAAATAGGAAAGGTTCAAGTAGACATATTGTATTCTAATTGGTGGATATTTCAGAAGTTCAAATCCTCATAAGATGTTTTGATATTAGGCAAATGTTATGGCACTGTTATTCCTTATAGCTAAACTCCATGGCTATGAGATGTCGGGTGGCATTATATACAAAACAAATGCCAAAGACTTAATCCTTTGCTCCATATATAAACATAATAACATGTGTGCGACCAGTGTAGATCCAGATCAGCTGGCACATCTGTGCCATCTTATCTAGATCTATACTGGTCAAATCTAGTTCAGAAATAACCTAATGAATCTAAAAGCGAACAGTGCAGATCCTAATCAGATGGTACTGATATACCGGCTTATCTAGATCTACACTGTTTGTCTATGCCATTGTTTTTAGGCATATATATATGGAGGAAAGGGTTTACAATGATAATGTAATAATAATCAGGGCATTTGTTTGGCAATTTTTGGGGCCAACCATGGGCCCCATTCCCCTCTCAAAATAGTATGTTTTTTCCCCTATCTTAGAAAAAAATTCCCCTCCCAAAATCTAAAATAAAACTGAAATAGACTCCTGAAAATGCAAGGAATTGATAAATTGATTTATTTGTAAGTCTATAGTCACAAAATATACTAGCTATTATAATCAGTGGTGGAAAACAGTGTTTTGAGTGTGACACTTCAAAGTCAAAAAATGCATATTGACTTAAAATTCCCCTTTTTTGTGTTTTTGTCTTAACACGATACGAAATTTCCCATCCAAAAGGGTATGGATACCTGTCCCCAAAAGTTGTCTAGTGCCCTGATAATGGAATAAACTTGACTAAGAATGCTTGTATACTCACTTGTTCTTTTCTATGAATGATGTATGGAACCAGAAGTAGAATGCACAATGGTCATAGATCTTAGGGAAGTTCTTCTGTAAAAGTCAGAGAAAAACAAACAAGCTCAACAAACAGAAACTACGATTTTTATTTAGACTTTTTAATGTTATGACTTTTCCGAAGATTTATCTCTTATGACCATCATTTTTCTTGCGAATGTGTGTGTTTTTTTTTTTGATTTCCATATTGATACTATCACTTTAGGTCCGACGATCATACAAAGGAGACCAAATTGATTGGTGAAAAATGAGTAAAAACTGACCGTTCTCAGGCTGGAGTTACAGGATTGTTTTCCAGTCAAAGTCCTATGTCCTTGAATGGTACGTAACAATTAAATGGCAATGTCAAGTTTCACTGTAACATCGTAAGGTTCCAGTCAAATTTTCAGCACTTTTTCCACTACCTTTTATTTTATGTGTTACATTTCTAACATATATTACGATGAAGAGTACTTCAGGAAGGAGTGAAGATATGTTGTGTGAGCACTGATGTTGCGACGTGTGCCACTGGTCGATAGGTCACCTTGTTAAATTGTTTGCAATTTCTTTATGATAAATGATTTATCTTTGAAACTTCGCATACAAGTAACCAAATAACATCTTGAACAGTTGTGAAACTTGCATTAACATGTGTTTAGTAGTTTTAATTTTATAAATATTAGGTTAATAAAAATTGTTTTGTAAAAAATTCAATGTTTTCTGGAGAGTGACTTACGTTTGTTGACAAGAACCTGACTTTAACATCATCAGCTATGGTTGGAGCATTCTTCAGAGTGATTGTTACACTGTCATCTTCTCTGTTATGATCCCGCTACAAACACAAACAAAAGACATCTTAACCCTTTTACTGTATATATACGCATTTTATCACATATGCGTCCAGCATAGATCCAGATGCGACCAGATGATCTGGATCTACACTGGTAGCACATGCATTAAAACATGTACCATATCTCATATATACATGGGTGAAAGTTTTAAATTCTGAAAATCCTGAAATCCAGAAAATTTGTCAATTTAAATAGGGAAAATAAAGAATATCAACCATTTATTGACACACAAAATCCTGAATTCAGGAATAATCCTGAAAACTTTCACCCATGTATATATGGAGTAAAGGGGTATTCTAATGTATTAAATGCAATCAATCTTTCCAACATTCCAATTATTGTCACAGCCACTGCAACCTGTGGTTGATTGCACACACATTTTGCCAATTTGCACTTTTTTAAACAAATTTATTTGTGGAGCAAAAACTAAAAAACTGTGTCAGATTGCATATTAATAATAGCATTCACCTCACAGTTGATTCCTCTTCCAACATTTGCTTCAAAGATGAGCATTCCATCCACTCTCAATTCTAAACTCAAGTCACTACCGTCTCCATTGCCTACCCCTGCAAGTACAACATCAATTGTAATGAGAGAGTTTAAAACAATTTTTTATGAAAATAAATGAAACAATAAATCTATTGATTTTGAAGATTTTCAGAAAAAAAAAGCAACAATTAAAGCAACAGCTGAACAAACATGAGATCTGACTTTAAAACTGTGTAAATGTCTTTAGTGCATTGTATTTTATTTGAAATATTTCTTAATAATATGTAGTTATCTCCACTTGTTATTTTATAGAATTACATTTTTTACACTTTTAGGAGCAGACCACACTTTCACACTCAATATAGACATAAAACTTTATTTAAACATCAAAACTTCTAAAATTTGCAAGCTAAATGTACATGTTTAATTTATCAATCTGAGTCTTTTATATGCAAAGGGGTTTTTATATGCAAATATACATTCTCTATTTTTTGAAGCCAAATCACAGTCATATACTCATGAGTTCACTGTGCAGACCTAACCAAACTTTGGTACCATCATATGGGGCGCGTCATAGGAAAAGGTACCTTCGGACAGTTGACATCAATTCTTGAAATGACATCATAAAGTTGATCAGACAACATTACTTATTAAGTAGAAAAAAAAAACCCATCATGTTGTTTAATTAGAACTAAAATCTCCAGCCAGGGCTGAAGGTTATAAAGCTGAAATTGGAAACCAGTCTCAAATCTCAAGCATCTGATTGGCTGAAATGGCGACTGGTCGCCATTTCAGCCAATCAAATGTATGAGATTTGAGACTGGTTTCCATGCTCAGTTTTATAACCTTGGGCACTGTTATGAGAAAGTAATAGATAATCGTAAGTTCTTTCCAAATATAGTAACAATAAAAATATCAAAAACATATGACTGAAGGCACCTTTTCCCGTCGCATGCCCCATATAATAACAATAAACAGTTAAGTGCTGGACTCACAAACTCTCAATACTCAAAAACAATTTGACTGGAGATAATTAAGGTTAGTATTAGAAAAATACATGTAGTATGGGTTAATAATGCGGAGTTTTTACCTGCAATACTTTCAATTTTAAAAGATTTTATTTTTAGCTCCTTCCTAGGGGGTAGTCCTCCATTATGCAATTTCTTCACCTTTTCATAGTAGCCGACAAAACGACTCTAGGTTCAGAATAGATGTGTTAGTAAGAAAGACAACACAAATTCTACAAGCCATGTTTTTAGAAAATGGACCTTCTTGCTTCTGATTCATTCATGAAATTGATATCATAAGTTAAGCAAAATGAAAATTTTTAGCACATCTTTGAAAAAATAGAAGAAACCCTGAGTCAATACAAATTCAAGGAAACTGTATGTTTTTCTATTTGCGTAAAAATTCTTTAAACAGTCAATACATCTTTTTTATATTAAGCCTGTTTTTAAAAACTGGGACCACTTAATAAAAAAGGGTGGTCACAAAAGTTATTTTTGCTAGTATGACACTAAGCATAGTCTAAATGTTAATGGACATAAGATTTTTGCTAGTATAGGTAAACAGCCAGTAACACCTGTCTCTCTGGAGTTATGGTCTTTAAATTGTAAACCATGACTAAGTTCGCAATGTCCCCTCTCTAATGCAGTTTGGCACTCTAGTACTTGGCAACTACAACCTGCAAATCTGCATGGTCTGATCAGGGTCTATAATCTTTACTATTCAGTTAATAGAATTAGTCAATAAAATTTTGTACAACACCCTTTTGAAAAATAAATAAAAACTTGTCCATTACATTTTCTTAGCAGGTTAAAGTTTAAACTTAAAGAGTCCATTTTCTCCCAACACAGCTCATAAAGTACTTAATAAGACAAAGCTGTGAATCTTTTTAGATGTGTAGTTAGAAGAATAATTTTGAACAGGGAAGGATTTGTAAATGAGTAAAATTTGGGAGATGATTTGTATCCAACTTGTGAAAGAACATGTGAAATGTGTACTACAAAGATTCACAGATATGTTTATTGTGCAATCTTCAATAAGGCTTCATGCATACAACAACTGGATGTCATGCCACCTGGAGATGTCAGATATATTGTGGTCACTTGATGTAGACAACTACATACACAGAATTGCATCTTTTTTTAATTGCTGTTGAATTTAGCCAATAATGATACAGAATGTTATCATGATTATTTTCATTTTTAACCTAATGACTTTTTTAAACCCTTTCTTCCATATAGACATCTGATCTGGATCTACACTGTTCATACATGTGTATACATGGAGGAAAAGGTTAAACTGATTTTACTTGTTTTGTGTGTCCATTGTTCGCCCAAGTCATGCATTCAGACAAGGGTCTACACTGCTATCCATTCAGATGGTATATTCTGATAAAACACCCTCATTAATTGGTTAATGGACTGACAATAAAAAGTAAGTCAAAGACATAAATTTACTAGGTTAAGTGATTATTTAATTGTGACATTTCCTCTTGGCGAGCACCATGAAGTTAGTAACTCTAACAGAAACTAAATGTGACAAATCTACTAACAAGATAACACAAAATATTATTCAATATTATGTGAAAACAAGACACAATGTGTAAGAAAATATACACAAGGAATGTGAAAGACTATACAACTGAAGACAATAAAAAAAAGCTCTCAGGCCCCAGTTTAACAAACAAACAAACTTTAGTAATTACCTAGTAACACACTTAACTTGTAAATAATAAACTGTTACTTCATAATCATGATGAGAGGATCATTGGCTTTATTTTATAAGGTTTTATGTTTGTGAAAAACACATGTCTCTCCCCTGTACCCTGGCCCCTGTGACCTTGACCTTTGACCTACTGACCCGAAATCAATAGGGTTCTTCTACTCAATAAGGGCTATTACCCTATTTAGTTTGAATGCTCCGAGTCAAGCGGTGCTCCAGTTATTGACCAGATCAATTTCACTCTTTAGGGCCCCTGTGACCTTGACCTTTGACCTACTGACCCCAAATCAATAGGGTTCTTCTACTCAATAAGGGCTATCACCATATGAAGTTTGAATGCTCTGGGTCAAAGGGTACTCAAGTTATTGAGCGGAAACGGTTTTCACTCTTCGGGCCCCTGTGACCTTGACCTTTGACCTCAATCTCCTTTGCAGAGTTGTCGTTCCTTACACTCACTTTACATCTCTGCAAAAGGCTCAATGTCAAGATTTTTGACCAAACTCGACAGCCCTATTTGATACAGTCATAATTATGAATTTGAAAGCTTGAGGTAAAACAAATGACATAAATCTTCACTATCTTTCATAAAAACCAATTAAACCCATTCTATTGTAAATGTAATTGGTGAACTATTTCTTTAAGTTAAAGTAAAAGTAGTTGAAAGTAGTCCCAGCCTATAACAGAGGTAAATGTAATGAGCCGATAGTGCAAGAGAGTGCTCTGACCTACTGACCCCAAAATCAATAGGGTTCTTTTACTCAATAAGGGCCATCACCCTGTATTGTATTTTGCTATAATTGAGACTGTAATAATACTATATGTGTAAAAACTCAAGCATGCATTTTCAAACTCAAACAGATTACTGTTATTTTGAAAACAAGAATTTTTGCAAACAAGTTCTAAAGAGGTTGCAAAATTTAAATAATTCTGTACTAATGTTAACTTCTCAAGCACTATTGTATGTACATTAAATTAGTGTAATAGTTTTCAAAAGAAACTCCAAACTCAAACTGTATTTCTTTTAATGAAAAAGGCGGTAGCTGCAGACTAGATTCAAAATTCAAACTTTGATTCTGTGTCTATTAAATGTTTACTTAACTAGTGTATGAACTGAATAAAGCATGATTGCTATTGTTAAAAGATTTCTTGAATAATTTTTGCAACTTCAGGATTTCTGTTAAAATGGAGCCATCAAGAAGATTTAATAGTGAAAATGTAGATGAAATAAAGAACTGTAAGTTAGGTACATATATTTCATATTAGCTCAGAGTTAGTTAAAACATGACCAGCAATATGTATAAGATTAAAATCTATTTAATTGGTTTAACAAGTTAAATAACATTGAACATGTAACAGGTTAACTATATCATAATGTTTTACCTGACTTGGTGTTTCAACACCCTGGAATTTATTTCCCACTGACAAATCAGTCCTTCTGTCTCCAAAATAGTCCAGTGAATCCTGTAATAGTACATCATTTGTTGTGAACTATAAAGACTATAAAGACCAAATTCCACCATTTTTTTATCCACTCTCTTATATACTAGTATGCCCCTTGTGATATATCTTTTCAAATTTGAACTCTGCCCCATAAGATATTCTATATACAATATATTCCTGAAGATATTCATAACTTCATTAACAAACAATTAAAAACATTGTTTTAAAAAAACTGCAAAACTAAATGATGGAAAATACTTTTAAATAAATGATAAATTCCCCAAACTTTACCTTAGCATCTTCAAATATTCCACATTCGATGAGCCAAACACAGATGATGGTGCCTGTCCGTCCCTTGCCACCCTTACAATGAATGGCTATCACGTTACGTTTGTCCTCCGCCAGAAATTCTCGAGCATTCTTACAAAACCATATCATGTCCCTGGGAAGATAACAATAAAATGTCATTAATAAAATAATAAATATTGTAGATAGAATTCTCTGCAGGTATCTTTTGTGACAAAATAAACAACACACGTGTATTACCAAAGTGGATATTGTTATGTATCTGGTGTGTTAATTCTTTCCCTTATAGTACACCTTTAAACCCATACAGATGCATGCAATCAGATCAGGATCTACACTGCTCTCTTCTTGATCAGAAATTAAATAATGATCCTTAAAGCAACTAGTGTAAATTCTGGTCAGATAGCATGACAACATAAGGAGTTCATAATGTCCAAAGAAGCTGATTTGCAAAATTAAGATATAATAAGGATGGCTGATTTTTAGTCACTTTGGTGGTCTAAATATGATTTCAAAGGTACTTTTGTACCTATCTTAAAGAATTATATATAATGACTTTGTTTAAACAATCCTTAAACTGAAAAATTGAAAGACTGAACTTTGCATAACAGTGTACTTAAAGCCTGTCATTAACATTAGAATTTCAAGATAGGGTGATAAGATGAGCTTTACTCACTTAACAGTTGGGACATTATGGTCGTCTATGAAGATTCTCTCGACTCTGTTATGGAACAAAGTCTCATCATAGTCCCTCTCACCTGAAAACATCTTGCAGCATTTAATTACTACAATCATACATCACATATAGGAAATAATGTAGATCTGTCATGTTATCCCAAAAAATATACTGCATGCTCAGGACTAGATGGGTGTTCAGTTTACTCAGGCAACTTTGATGGAAACTGAAAATATGCACTAGGGCACTTCAAAGCAATACTTCCGTCCAATATTAATCAAAATCCCTTACAAAATGTAGTCAGTAATGGCACAATGAAGTATTCTCAATATGTTCTATAGGTAAAAACAAATAAAGGTAAATCTGAGCAAACAATATTCTCTTGCACTAAATACGTTAACTAGGGATGCGCACGAACCCGTTTGTGTAAATCTAGATTTTGACTGGCAAGTTTAGTAACTAAGATAAATTTTAACCGATCAGATGTTTGAGACTTGAGACTGATTTCAAGTCTCTGTTTAATAATCTTGACCCATGAATAAAAAGTTAGTATTTATACTTACTGCATAGGTTATAGAGTCTGTAATGATCTTTATGTTTAGTATCAAAAAACCTTGCCACTTCCTGTAAAAAAAAGAACACAATCATTTACACAAAGGCTTTTGCAAATTGAAAAACCTTTTAAATGGATGATAAAACAATTCATGCAAAACATGGGAATATTTTGCCAGATTTTATCATTTCCTAGTTTAATAAACTTCAGGCTTCTGTAGATGTATACATTTATATAGGGAATCAAATATCATAGATTAAGTTTAAAGTTTCTTTTTGTTTGTAAACCCTTTAGTCTTAGATAGAGCTGTTACAGGCTGATCTGAGGATCTACACTGTTTGCTTTTAGGTTCATTAGATTATTTCTGAACAAGAATCAAACAGTGAATTTAATATCCTGATCAGACTGTATGGATGTGCGGGTTGATCTGTTTCTGCAGTGGTCGCACAAGGCAGACAGGCCAAATCAATACAGTAATGAGTTAAACAAGATACTTAAATGCCAGGTGCATGTGTTTTTTTTCCATGTGACTGTATTGGTTTATGAAGTTGCTTTACTTGTGTAACAATGAAATTTATTATATATGAGGCATGTCATAGGAAATGTACATTATATTTGACAACCTTTTATTTGTCACTTCATTTTAAAAGATTTTAGAATTTACAATTCAAATCTTCTAATTTCTCAAAACATATTTTGACTTTTTTAAGCTAATTTTACTCAAAAATGCATTTAAACCAGCGTTGTTTGCTCAATTTTATGACATCATTTTGAGGACTGACTTCTGCTGCTCGAAAACACCCTTTTACCAGACATACCATATATGTAATTCAAGCAGCACAGATGTGCTGACTGATCTGGTTCTACACAGATAAAATGTGATAAAATGCGTATCCATGGATTGAAAATTTTCCGCATAAAATTAACTCCAACTTACACGAACTGGATTTCTGTAGACAGCCATCAGTCCTTTTGAAGGGAACGACATTGCTATGACTCTTTCTGAAATGAAATCATGGTGTCATCATTAAACAACAAAAAAGTTTGGATGATAAAACAAATCACTGGTGTGAGTCTCTGCAAAACACACGTCAATGAACATGCCTTCTGATGAAACTCTTTCACAGAATGACACAGTGACAAGTTTTTAACACTTTCAGGGACTAAGAACAGCATATGTCATCTTTGCAACCGTTGTAGACGAACATTTGTGTACATTGTAGGTGTATATTTTTCACTATTCATTTCACACTTTACTTGATATAAACAGGTTTTATTGCATCTGTGGAAAGTGTAGAACCAGATAAGCTGGCACATCTGTGCTGTGTGATCAGGATCTGCAGTTTGCCTATTGGTTAGAAATAACCTAATGAATAAAAAAATCAGTGTAGATCTGTATCAGATGGCATGGTGCACATCCTGAATAAATGGCAGGGTGTAGATGCTGATCAGATGGCACAGATGTGCAGACATAAACTTGCCCAAATATAATTAATGTGTGAGATGAATAATCAATGACTTGTGGAAGGGAATCTAGAGAAGTTATGAGCTGAACAGTTTAAGTGTCACCCTTGTTACCAGTAACTACCTTTAAAGGCAATCTGGAAAGAATGTAGTCAAAGACCAAAGGAACTATTTTTGGGGTTAAATTTAAAACCAATTGCTTAGCAGCTCCAGATATCAGTGATGAAGGTATAATGAGTAATGACATTATATGCTTGGACTGTTCCATGGGGCTAAACAAGATACCTTTGAAAATTATTATCTTGTGTTCTACCTGGCAGACTTTAACTTAATCATTCTCACCTGTAATATAACAAAGGTCAAGGTCAAAACCATCTTTCTGATATCTTCTTTTGTTCTGAGAAATCACCCGTCTTGTTGCTGTGGAGACGTGACGTCTCTGTACATACATGAAGTAAACTATTCTGATGATTCTGATTATTCGGAAAACGCGACCTATCACAACTAACCTAAAAACAGAAAAATAATTAAGTTATCACAGTGTATTGCAAGCCTTATTTATACCATCTCATTTCTTGTTCAGTAAAAGATTTCGCCAGTGCTGTTTATTGAGTGACTATTAACCTGAAAATATATTGTACTGAAAACCCATTTTCATCTCTGAAATAATACTGTACAGTGAACTTCATCATCAAAAAGCTGAAATCATTCACAAAGTTTTCTACAAAGCAGAAAATTATCATCCATTGTGTTACACTGATCCTTTGCCTGCTTAATGGATCAATAACTGAATGACTCAACTTTCTATAAATTTGAGCCAGTCTTTTCATTCTTTGAAGGAGTGTTTTACCAAAATTAATTAACCCTTTACTCCATTTTCACACCATTAACACATAAGATGAATGGTGTACATCCAGACCAGCTTGCAAATTCAGCCATTGATCAGGATCTGCACTGGTCACTTTTTGATTCATTAATACATTTCTGACCAAGAAGCGAAAAGTGCAGATCCTGATCGGATAGCATGGATGCACTGGCTGATCTGGATCTACACTGTTCACACATGTTATAAAATGCCTATATATGGAGTAAAGGGTTAATAAACTGAATAAACTGAAAAGGCAAACAGTGCAAACCATGACCAGACTGTGTGAATGTGCAGGCAGATTCTGGTCAGATTGTTGACCATATTGTAGGTTGAGTGCAAAACAGTTGCATCTGTATAAATAAAGAAGGTAGTTACAATCCATGATCTATAATGTCCTAATAAAACATTGGTACTGCACTTACTTGGCATAGTCTGAGCCTTTAGAACTTGTGCATGCTGATTTGTTGGATGTAAAAATAAAGATCATATCTACACCAAAAGATCCCACCACCACGACCATATCCACAACATCTATCCAGTTGTAGAAGAAACGTTTGCTATGAAAAAAAGATGTTACATTATGCTTGTTGTGTTCAAGCCATAAAAGACTGCCTGGACATTGTCCTTATCAGGTGGCCTTGATAGCTGGAGGTCCAAGGTTTGAATCCTGGTTGAGGCCTACACATTCTCTCACTCCTGTTTCATTTGTGGCCAGTGTAAATTGATTTACCCTTGGAACTATACTGGGTGAAGCTGTGACTGGGGTAGTTGATCCTGTAACGTAGAGTCGGTTGGTATCCGGTTGGAGCAAACAAGCCACGAGACGTTTTCAACAATTTATTAACGACAACCCAAGGTTCATTTATAACTTTCGAAATCAGTCTCTCTTCTTTTCCAACCCAAAATAAAATTCAATCCAGTTTATATAGTATTTTTGAAGGTCGATCGACATTGCAGCTGCCTCCACACATGTTGCTGATGCGAAACTTGGTTAGTAGAATGTGCCAATCATGATACTAAATTTGTGTAATAATTTACATGTACTGGAGTGCAAACAGACAATAGATCTCCAAGAATTTAATACAATTTATGAATTAGTGCCAGATTGAAAGTTCAACTTGTTTTTCTTTATATGAAACGTTCTACTACTGCGTCAGGCTACATGTTGGGAATGATATTTCAAACTGTGATTTGAATCGTCTCCAATAATAACATCCTGTATTTTAACCGAAAGATTGCTAACTTTTATGCAGCTAAAATATCCTCCGACCTATCCCAAATATTAAAATGAAATTAAATTAATATAAAATAATTAATACCATAATTAATATAATATTGCAACATAGTGTCCATGCATGATAATAAACATAGGCCACTATGTTACAATCAGAACCTGGATTAGTTTTTAGACATTTGCCAATTTTGTGGCCTTGTTTCGCTTAAAAGGGAGGAATGTAATAGTGTCCTTATCGGACGGCCTCGGTAACTCAATCAGTATAGAGCCACCATGGTAAGCTGGAGGTCCAAGGTTTGAATCCTGGACAAGGCATACACATTTTCTCCCTCTTATTTCAGACATAAATTCTTACAGTTTCAAACTTTCATTGATATAATGTCCCATTATTATTTCTATAAAAGGGCTTGAATTAATAAAGTGATTGACAAGTACTGCAAAATACCAAATAATTATGAAATTGAACCAACAAGGAGATACTTGATTTGGGATCAGGTATTAAATGACAATAAACCATGTACAGTGTGTGCTTGAAAAACTGATCAAGATCTATCTAGGTAATGTTACATTCATGGAATCCAATTCATTATCGGGTATATGTCAGCACTTTCATGATTGCTACAGTAAAACAATTATGAATTAACTGCAAGCTGGTCGGTCTGTTAGTGTTTGAACTACTGTTGATAGCGATCAATGCATTCTACCAGGGATTTCAATAGCTTTTGAAAACCAGGGGTTGTTTGACCCCTGTTGAGATTTTTTAAGGGTTCATAATCAAATAGATGCAAGTCATATCTTGTGTTCATTAAACTTAAATACTTATAAAAGTGCTTTAACTTCATTTTAATATATTCAGGGGTCAATTAAGTATTAACTTCATAATTAAAATGTGATAGACCCAATATTTATCTTTATTTTTGCAAAATTTGACCATGATTCCTAAATTCTCCTGCATCAAAATGACCCCAAGCTCAGAATCAGGTGGAGTCAAATGTGGAAAAATCTAATTTGCTTGCATCAAAATGCAATCTTGATGCTGCATCTATTGAAATCCCTGTTACTAACCAATGGCTAAGTTCTTGCTTTGTCGGGTGCTGGTGTTTAGGTGGGTGGAACACACTCTAGTAAACATACTTCAACAACTCTCAATTTAAATGTTTTTAAATATTGAGTAAGATAAAGAAAACAATTTAGCTTACCCCATGTAGAAAACCCTTAGGAAAATCTCGAGCACGAAATATGAAATAATGGCATGTGAGATGATTTCCAGCACACTATTTGCATCGCAAACCAAATTAGCAAGGTCAATCGTGACAAGAGTAAAATCAAGCAAGATCAATAAAACTGTCAGTATTCGGAATATCATGTTTTCTACCAGACTCTGTGCCAGCCATTGGAGATATCTGAAAATGTCCAGATTATACATTAAATATGCAGGTTTTATGCATAAGGGATATATCACCACTTTTGCACTGAGAATTTAGCCCATTGCTTATTATTCCATATGGGATTATTATTCTCATAGGATAAGAAATTATGAGGTAAACATTTTGCTTGGGTTTAATTTTGTGCACACTTCATTGCATAAAATACGCATGAATTAAACCCACACGAAATATAATGATACCACAGTATTTAAAGATATTTCACAGGTAGATATTTATCCTATTTGATTTTCGATTAGTGTAGATCATGATCAGACTGCATGGATGTGCAGGCTCACCTGGATCTACAATGGTAGCTCTAAAGACTTTAGTTGTATTCATTGGAGTAAAGGGTAAATTGGACCAACTGTAATAAAAAATATTTTTTGAAACTTGATTTTATTGACCACTTTCTTATAAAATTCACTTACTCAATGCCAGATTTGGGGATTTCCTTATCCCCAGGGTCTTCTGTGTATTCAAGTTGAGTTTTTTTCTCTATATCATAGATTTTTAGAGTCTCTGCCCCTTCTTTAGACTCAACCTGTATCTTCACATCTTGCAAGTGTCCACTGGCTGATGTGGAAACTACCTCTGAAGGTGTTATTTCAGCAGAATCTTGTCGGTTTATGCCTGATGACTTTTCAGTCATCTCATTTTCGTCAAATCTTTCGTAGTCCATTCTTCACCTTTATTCTGAAAAAAAAAGAAGAAAAAAACAAGTTTAGTTTTCTAATATCAGTATATTAAACTGATAAATACACAGGTATACTTGGAAATTAAATGTTAATTGCAGAAATTTAAATGATACTTACCATGATTTTCTAGCCAATAAAAAAATTTGGAATATATATTTTGAAATTTGTCTGTCACTACTTTAACATAAACTTTTCAAATGACTTTACAAAATGCACAAGGTGTAGGGCAGATCCACAAGGGGTTCAGTGGGATTGCCTGAACCCACTTTTTGGGCAGCAATATTTAATTTTCATGAATTTGACCAGAAGGTTGGAAACTATCATGTAAATACCCCAAGACTTCCCCAAACGACCACCTTTCTGGAAATCCTGCCTCCAACCCTGGTAGAAAATGACTTAACTGACACTGATTCTTAGTTTTGTGAAATCTTGTACACTACTGGCTCATATCTTATAGTCTTTGTCATGCATGATGACCTTATTGTTTATAAACAAGACATCCAGGGCTTTTTCAGCCAGTCTCACAGGGCTGATATTGGGCCCCATTCCCAAAACCAAATAGGGACCATTTTTTTCCAATTTCCATTTTTTCTCCCAATTTCAAGAAAACAGTAATATCTTTTTGGCTATAATATAGAAACAAAAAATGAAATGAGAATCCATATAATGAAGAGACTTTTTGCAGGGGCCTTTTCCCCTAAACTCCCTAACATTTGTATTACCAAAAATGACGTTTCAGTGAGATGTTTTAAAATAAAGTTTACAAGTCAAATCATTCAGTCTACAAATATGAAAGCTGTATTTTTGTAGTGCTAAATTTTCATGCTCATTATCATCATCATCATCATCATCATCATCATCATAATCATCATCCTCATCATAATCAGAGTATTTTAAATCGCTCAGTATATTTAAGGAAATGTGACAGAACATAAACACCAGAACTTAGCCAACTGCCTAGCCATTTCATGAAATTTTGTGTCACTATGTCTTTAACTCACACGATATTGCTTTGCCAAAATGGAGCTACAGTGGTTATTTGCAGATAGGCTGGTCACAGCTCTAGCTTCAAACCTGGATTAAAACCTATGATTAGGAGTTCAATGGATTGTGTGACTGTAGAAATATGAACTAGCTCAAAATATTGGACACACAACAACTCCATACACAAGGCAACACTGTTAGGTAGGCGTAATGGGGGTGTGTCTCAAGTAGGGAAACAAGCGTATTTTGGTTAATGAATAAAATGATACCTACATCATGAAATTATTTTGTCTGTTGTTAAATATTAATTGGCGGTATAAACAGTACAATTCAATTTAGCTTTTCTCCTGTCATTGGGTAGTTTGTGATAAAACACATTACTATCACTCTCAATCCAAAAACTGTCTGCACCTTGATACGACATCTATGATATAAGTAAGGCGCAATTTGATTAGCCAATTAAGCAACAAATGTCCAATCGGATTTGTCATAAGAATTTGTCGCGTAAATAACACGATTACAAAAATCTATCGATACACCGCGTTATCAGTTTTCGCGGACTTTTAAAAAATAAAATCAGGAAATGATTTTATTTGTAAATTTCCTTTGTCATGGATGAAATATTGAGAGAAGTACAAACTTATGATGCCAATACTCTACGTAAAAAGCTTCTTGAATATGGGGTAAAAGTTGGTCCGATCGCTCCTACAACAATTTCCTTGTTCCAAAAACGGCTAGCTAATGAACTTTGCAGATTGCGAGGGATTGAAACAGATGACTTGAAAGACAAATCTAAGGCAGTTACAGTAGAACTAGATAACAAAGTTTATGCGCCAAGTGGTGCAACTCGTACAGTTGAACCAAATGAGAAGATATCGGATGTTTACTATGCAGTATGTCTCCCAGGAAATGTTGAACCAAATGTTGACAGTGCAGGTAAAATTTTAAACGCTCCTGTTCAAACATAATGATTCATCAGCACAAGACCAATCACTGGAAATTGCAGATCTAACTGAAAACTGGGTATGGTGCCACAGCGTTTTTTTTTCCTTCTTTAACTACCTCCGCTAAAAGGTACCATTCCCTAAGCTGACCGGAATCTTCCCAATTCAAAGTACCGAACTTTCCCAATCCCCAAAGCTAATGTTTCCAAAAGCAAACAGTGCCATTTCCTAATTGACAAAAGAGCTTTTTGCAAGAAATGTCAAGCGTAAACAAACCTTGCCGTTCAAAGGGGAGTAACTTATCAACGATCCGGTTAAACTCTTACTCAGTTGTTATCATTAAATAAAGTACAGACATGTGCAGTCTTTGATCCTGTCTGCGTTTTATACACGTCCTTTTTTCAGACTGGTTTACAGTCAATAATTGCAAGTTGACTGATGCTTACGGATAAAATTGAAGCGCAGAGACCAGTCTCCAGAAACTGAAAGTAGTTTACAAACTTCACAACAACGTTTAGAAATGAGCGATTATTCAAAGGAAGCTGTCAATAAGAACACTGGCACTTTATGTTCATACATGCCAAGTCTCACGCCGTGAGGTAAAAACTCGCGGAATTTCACCCACCCTCACGGTCTAACGGATAAAAACAAAAAACTCACGTATTTTTTTTTATAAATTCTCTTTAAAAAAATTTGTCATATGGAGGGCAAATTTCAATGTCTCCAAAAAGTCTGAGGATTGCCGAAATGAAAGTGCTTGATTGACAGTGATTATTGGAAATTATGACATTTTGTTAATTTCATCTGCTGCAATTACCCTGGGGCAATGTATTAACATCCTATGTTAGATAAGGTGTTATTCAATTATCTTTTCTTATTAATTGATATGTTTACTCAAACATCTTTATGTCTCAGATGGGGTACAATTTAAATGTAAGTGTTACAGTTTTCGGCTATGGATGGGTAAACGTCTTAGGGCATTACTTTGAAGGTGTTAATTGTCAAGAGTTTTGGTTTTAATTGGCATGTTGAAGCATTAATCCAAGGTGAATAAAAACAAGATTTGTCAAATTTTTGGGCCCTTCTTTCCCCTTTATGTAAAGCTACAAGAATAATTTTTATGCAAATGCAACTCTAGACTTTCTTCATAAATGCCAAGTCAGTAATTGCATTTAGTGGATAACTAATGGCTTGAATAGTATGAACTTTCAGTGGACATTTTTAAAATAAATGTTGCATAAAGATTTTAGTCACAAATATTTTATTTGATTTATAAAATGTGTTTAATTGTCTTGTTTCTTCATTAAAGTAATGTAACTGACTGTTGACTTAACTTTTTATAAAAAAGGTAAAGGTATATAAGAACATTTAAAATATACCATGTTTTAACACGCTTTAGAAAATCTCACTTATTTTTGCTGAAATCTCACTTAAAAATGTCACCAGTCTCACTTAATTATTTTCGATACCTGGCATGTATGTTTGTTGTGAGATTTTGGGTATATATCGACCTATCCCATGCCATTGGCAATGAGTCCCGAGTCTGAGCGATTTGAACCAATGAATGAAGGTACCGGTATCGATCAACCTCCCGTACTTTCCCCCGTAAATCGGACTGAAACTAAACTTGAATCCACCCTTCAGACATATTTGGAAACCAAACTGAGTCCCACTCAGAAACTATCCTTGAGCTAGCTGTAGCTCAAAGACACATCGCCTCAACCTGACACTGAATCCAGCCCCCACTTCTTCCATTATAATTTCAAATGCAGATTCATCAGATTCATTTCACATTAATTGCAACCTCAAAGAAACTTTTCCTGCCAATGGAAATTATTTTTCCATAGACAGGCAGTCATTGGATTGGCAGTAACTTAGTTCTGGCATAACAGTCACATCGCTTTTAGGGTTTCCTGTTAAGGAACCAGACCTTATGATGCTTGTTGAAACTAAATAAAACCCCTAGTGTGTATTTACATAAATTAAAATAATTAAAATTTTGCATTAACCATTCAAACTTTTTCAAAACAAAAAATTCCAAACACCTGGAATATAAAAACTCATTCTTTGTAAAGACAATTAACGATTGGAACGCCCTAAAAGTCAACGTCGCATATGCCAGAACAGTTGAGCGCTTAAAGTCAGCTCTCAAATGTTGTGACTGACCACATAGCACTTCCCCAAAGCATTACGCCAGCAGTGGTCACAGCGTCATAGATAACCTAATAAATCAAAAAGCCAACAGTGCAGATCCGGATAAGATGGCACAGATCTATGTGCTGGCTGATCCGGCTGCATGGAAAAAAAATCAACCAAAATCTTCCAATTTTATAGTTGCTAGATGTAAATTTTACTCAAATCTTCTTAATTTATGATTGTATAGGTCAAATTGAACAAAAAAGTAAGTACACAGTTTACTTTAGAGAAGTTTAAATCATCAAAATAGTAATTTTATCTACCCAACTCTTCCTAAACCTAAGCTACTGTATTTATCACCAAACATAAATAACAAAACACTCATACACTGATGGTAATGCTGCTGATGATAGGCCTGCCAAATCCCCGGATTTTATCCAAAATCTCAAGATTTTAAGTTACTTCTCCGGATTTATAGTCAAAATCTCTAAATTGCATAGATTAATTAAACCAAATTTAAAAGTTGTGCAATGAAGGTAATAGTTTTCCTACTGCAGTCACACAATTCCTGTTTTTACGAGACAATGAGGACGTGGTCAGTTACGTATGTCATAAACTAAACTAGGGCCTCGATGTTACACCTGCTTTTATCTATTTTCTATTTTCATTGCATGTTCATTCTAACATTGTCAAAAACAGGTCTTAAGAGATTTAACAGAAAGTTAAAAAATGAATGATAAAAATAGACAAAAGTCATTTTAAAACAAGTTCTTTAACCTTAACCATTTCTAACAAAATCCACAAAATTCATTTTTAAAATTCTTTGAAGAATATAATTATAAAGAAGAATATGAGAAAAATATTATCATCATTAAAATTTATCATCATCATTTTTGTTCAGTCAAAGTCATAATGAACAGCAGCAACAAGACATTACAACAACAACGACATCCTCATCATTATCGTCATCATTGACATATTCAGACAAAATCTCCAGATTTTTCATGAAGAAGTTTTGGCAGGCCTGTGATGATGATAATGACCGTGATAATAATTTGATTTATTAACTTACCAGTATTAAATATTTATAATTGTGCAACAAATATACAATACAGGGATATTAATGTAGTTTAAAACTTAAGATTGTAAATGAATTAAAATTTCAATAAATATAAATTATTCAAATACAAATTTTGCTTCTTTTATTCAATCTCAACAAAGATTTATCTAAACCATCTAAGATTTGGGTAATTTATTGGTAGATTTGGGTATTTTTTGCTACCTGGCTGATCTGTTCACCCATGCCATAAAGGCATATACGAGGGTTGTCCCAATAAATCGTAGACTTTTTGAATAAAAAGAAAACTACTACACATATCATTAAGCAAATTTCTCAGGTAGTTAAGACATCATTTGGTAACAAGTATGCTGAATTACAAAGAAAAATCTACTAAAATAAAGAAATTACTCATACTTTATTAAACCGTGATAGCGATCGGCGGCGCACGTTAAAAAGCGCCATGATTCGGAATTCAATGATTTACTTAAATCAGTTAATACATTACAAATTGCCGTTTTGGTCGCAAATTGTTAATGTTTCCTTAATTGGTGATCATTCTGAAATCAATCCGCAAAGTTTCAAAATGTTGCCTTAATTTTTATAAGAGTAGTGCTTGTTTCGTGCTGATGAGTAAATATTAACTTCTAATGAAAATCGCGACGTTTGAAGAAGCCGTGGCGCACATTTCAATCATCCAATATTGTGATAAAAGCTAATTGATGCCAAAAGACTGGCTTAAAGAACAAAAAATAGTTTAAAAGCATCCTCATATCTAGAGCGTTGGTATACAAAAGTGTCACAGAAATTTTTTGCATGGTGAATCAGAAATAATACTCGGAATCAGTCATCCCCCGTACTCGCCAGACCCCGCTACGGTAGACGTTGTTAACTTTTGGGCTCATATGTCGCAAATTTGAGATCTGCGACGAGATCAGAAAGCTTGGCCTTCAACAAAAGTCTTCCAACAGAGTGTTTCATTAATTTATTTAATAGTCTGGTGATTAGACACCGCGAGTGTATCAAACATGCTGAAGATTACTTCAGGAACAAGTAACGGTATGCTGTGTGAGCATTGTAATGACGTTGTGATGTGCGCCGCTGGTCGGTAGGTCGTCTTGTTAAAATGTTTCCAATTTCTTTATGATAATCTATTTTTCTTTGATATTTCGTCTACAAGTTACCAAATGATGTCTTAACTAACTGAAATTTGCATAAACATGTGATCAGTAGTTTTCTTTTTATTCAAATAGTCTATGATTTATTGGGACAACCCTCGTATGTGGAGGAAATGGTTAATTATAAAGATCAGTATGTGAATGCATCTGTACTCCATATTTTGTTTTCAGCTGAACAGCTTGTGTTCTCAGACAAAGAATTGGCTTTAAAGACAGCAAAGAAATACAAAGGATCAAGATTCAAGGTTTTTAAATCAGAGCAAGATGCCAAGATATTCTCTCGACTTACTGCAGAATCAGCTCTTCCCTCACCACGCAGGCCATCTCAGGAGGTATGTTTTAAATGTACCTATTTGTTTTTTTTGTTAGATGACAAGTGTACCACTTTGGCCATTAATATACTTAGGGCTTTTTCAGCGAGTATCACAAGGCTGATTTTTGGCCCCATTTCCAATGCTAGATAGGGTCCATTTTTTCCAATTTCAAGAAAAATAATCCCAATTTCAAAAAAAAATCCCATTTCAACAGAAATACCTTTTGCCTATAACATAGAAAAAAATAAACAAGAAACCATATAATCAAGAGACTTACCAGATTCCAAAAATTGTTTGTTTACTTATGATCAGTGATGTGTGAAAACTACATTCCATGAATTTGCTATCGGTGTAAAAAAAAGTGAATACTGCATAAAAACATTACCAATTTTGGCATGGGTCTTTTTCCCCCAAACCCCTGAAAAAGCCCTGATACTTATGGTCGTATTGTGGAATTTATCAAACAAATTACATTGATGACTTGTATAAACAGTGTAGATCCAGATCAACTGGTACAACCTTTCATCTGGTCGCCATGTACTCAGTTCAATTTTAGACTGATTAGGTTATCAGATGGCCAGATATGCCAGGTGATCTGTATCTATACTGATTGTCCTAGCATGTAATAAAGGCCTATACATGAATTTAAGGAGGGGTTCCACTAGCTGTTCAATTTCAAGGGTCATTTGATCATTTTTAGTGATTCAGTCAATTAATATCCTAAATTAAGGGAAAAAAAGACCCTTTACTAAGATCAAAGGTCAAAATGAGGCTTTTTGGAAATTTCAAGTCAAAAGGTCATATTCCCTGGTCAGATTAAACCACCTCTAAAGATAGTTCTAAATGAAATAAGAAATGAGCTACAGGTCCAATCACTGAGATTTGTTCAGAATTATGTCTCCCCCCCCCCCCCCGCCTCTGGGGAAGACATATTGTTTTTGCCCTGTCCGTCTGTCACGCTTCGTTTCCGCTCGATAACTGGAGTACCGTTTTACCCAGAGCATTCAAACTTCACAGGGTGATGGCCCTTATTTAGTAGAAGAACCCTATGGATTTGGGGTCAGTAGGTCAAAGGTCAAGGTCACAGGGCCCTGAAGAGTAAAAACCGTTTCCACTCAATAACTTGAGTACCCTTTGACCCAGAGCATTCAAAATTCATAGGATGATAGCCCTTATTGAGTAGAAGAACCCTATTGATTTTGGGGTCAGTAGGTCAAAGGTCAAGGTCACAGGGGCCCGAAGAGTGAAAACCGTTTCTGCTCAATAACTGGAGTACTGTTTGACCCAGAGCACTCAAACTTCATAGGGTGATAGTCCTTATTGAGTAGAAGAAAACTATCAAATTGGTGGTCAGTAGGTCAAAGGTTAAGGTCACAGGGGCCTGGAGTGAAAACCATTTCCGCTCAATAACAGGAGTTCTATTTCACCCAGAGCCTTCAAACTTCATACAATGGATGTTCTTATTGAGTAGAGGACTCATATAGATTTGGGGTCAATAGGTCAAAAGTCAAGGTCACAGGGGCCCCGAAGAGTAAAAACCTTATCCGGTCAGTAACTGGAGTACCGCTTGACCCAGAGCATTCAAACTGAATAGGATAATAGCCCTTATTGAGTAGAAGAACCCTATAGATTTTGGGGTCAGTAGGTCAAAGGTCAAGGTCACAGGGGCCCGAAGAGTGAAAACCATTTTCACTCAATAACAGGAGTTCTATTGCACCCAGAGCCTTCAAACTTCACACGATGGATGTCCTTATTGAGTAGAGGACTCCTATTGATTTTGGGGTCAGTAGGTCAAGGGGCCCGATGAGTGAAAATGGCTTCCTGTAACTAACTGGAGTTCAATTTTACCTAGAGCCTTCAAACTTCTTAGGATGGTTGCTGTTATAGACTTGAAGAACCCTGTTGATTTTGGGGTATGTAGGCTAGAATTCAACATCACAGGGGCCCGTAGAGTGAATAACTTACTGCATTATATTGATGACATTTTAGTTTTCAGTAAACACATACTAAGATGATCATGTCATTTCCTTGGCCTTCCTTCAATAGAGCACAGGGGGGATACATGCGTTTTTCACAAAAAACATCTAGTTCACTTTGGTTCTGATTGTAGGAAGAACCATTGGTACTTCTGATGTGTTTCTGCTGCACTTGCAGAGGTTCAACTAGCTGCTGAAACTGAAGGGTCATTTTGATAATTGTTTAGGGGGTGGTACCATTTATATAGCCAAAATACCCCTAATTTAAGGAAAAATGAGCCTTAAAGGAGTATATTACAATAGTTTACGCGCATATTTCTGCGCAAGCGCTAGTTTCACGAAATGTATTTTTCTCAGTGACCGGTGTTAGTTGAGTAACGTTAGTACTTCGACTGTTGTGTAAAATCAATCGATTAAATATTTCAAATTATTTCTCACAAAGTAGTCGTCCGTGAGAATGGCCTCACGCGAGAAAAACAAGAAGGGCAGGTTCGTTAGTGATGGAAATCACCAAGCTGTGAAGAAAGGTAAATTATTTGGTTCGATAGTTTGCCCTGACAATGATTCAAGTGTTTCGGATATTAATTTGACGTCCGAAGTAGATAATGTTACTTTCATGTGAAAATGTCTGATGTTAATTTTGATACTCTTGAATTTTTAACCAAACAGAAAATGCTTTCATGTCAAATGGCAAAGAAAATTGCAGCATCCGGTTTGAATTTGAGTCATATAAAACTTGCTGTCTCTCGTGGTGGGTTAGATGGATTGTCTCAGCTGTTTGGTGAGAAACTTGACACAGGCAAACCTAGAGTAACATCTGTTAAATCTGTTGTTCAGAAATTGTATAATTACTTAACGGATCATAAGATTTAGGGATTGTTATATGATTTTCATTCATTATCAGTGTTAGGTGTTTTTCGATATGTATGGAAATTTTGGCAACACTCAGGGCTGCATTTGTGGGAATTTTATGAAAGAAATGTGGTAACTGTAATGTAATTCTTGATAAAGAAATAGTTATTTCCTTCAAAATATGAAATTACTTTTGATGATCATGTTATAAAACTATTTATACATGTTATAATGGATATTTGTAGAATTGAATTAAAATTAGAGATATTTTTTACTTATATGACCAACTTTGAAGGAATATAGTAAAAAATTAAGCCTGGATGCCCCTTTTTTTTGTTTTTGTTTTGTTTAGAAATATATACTGTGTCATTTTATGGAGTTTAAAAAAAATCTGTTCGTTACAAATAAAGATATATAGATTTTTTTCCAGTCAGGGACTGAATTGTCTCCCTTTTTTGTTGGATATTTTGGTCATTTTCAAAGATTTTTCTTCAAATATACAAAAAAATCTCACATAATTTCATCCAAAACCATACATACACATAATTCCAAACAAAAAAAATGCATAAATATAAGGTGTTGATTAGGAATTCCAGATGTAACAATCATTTAAAAGATATATGTGCGTTTTCTCAAAATCCCTTCAAAATGGCCGTATAGAGGGGTCTAATAATGAGCGATTACTCAAAAACAAGCGTGGAAAGCTATATTTTTCTTTATATCATTTTGTTTTTGAAGGAATTCTCTTTAATTGTGAAAAGTTTTAAAAAATTCTGTCCGTTAGAACTTATTGTCATATACTCCTTTAAACTAAAATTATAAATGAATCTGTTATAAAATTTCATGTCAGCGGGTCATCTCCAGGGTGAAATGCCCTGACTTGTCAGTTTTAGGATATGTGGTATAAAAAGGATTTCAGTTGTTTTTGAAATCTAGGGGTCATCTATTGAGAATTTGCTAGGAGTCATTTCCATACTGTCGCAAGTCATATTTTTTATTCAGTGAACTTTACTACTTATAAAATTGCTTTAACTTCATTTTTATTCTAAGGGCCCATAAAATATTTACTTCCTAAGTTTTAAAATGCAAAAGACACAATATTTACTTTTATTCTTGCAAAATATGACTACTTTTTCTATTTTTTCCTGCATCCAAATGACTCAAGCTTTGAATCTTGTGGGAAATATTTAAATTTGCTTGTATCAAAGTGCACCTATTGAAATCCCTAGTACTGTTATAATGTCACAAAAAGCTACCACTGTGACAGAAGGTTCTGATAATTCTGTAGGATAACATAGTGCAGGACACAGCACCATCAGGAGAAAGTTCACCCTTCAAGGCACCAAAACCCCAGGAGCTTGCTCTGTTGAGGAAAACTGTAGAGAGCGGTGATGTTGATGCCTTTAAAAGACAAGTTTGGAATAATCCACGCTTTCTGGTTGGAAGTGGCGATACTCCGGCAATGTTTCAGGTATCCATTTATTATGTCTCCCCCCCTCTGGGGGAGACATATTGTTTTTGCCCTGTCCGTCTGTCCGTCAGTCCGTCTGTCACACTTCGTTTCCGCTCAATAACTGGAGTACCCTTTGACCCAGAGCCTTCAAACTTCATAGGGTGATAGCCCTTATTGAGTAGAAGAACCCTATTGATTTTGGGGTCAGTAGGTCAAAGGTCAAGGTCACAGTGACCCAAAGAGTGAAAACCGTTTCCGCTCAATAACTGGAGTACCCTTTGACCCAGAGCCTCCAAACTTCATAGGGTGATAGCCCTTATTGAGTAGAAGAACCCTATTGATTTTGGGGTCAGTAGGTCAAAGGTCAAGGTCACAGTGACCCGAAGAGTGAAAACCGTTTCCGCTCAATAACTCAAGTACCTTTTGACCCAGAGCCTTCAAACTTCATAGGGTGATGGCCCTTATTGAGTAGAAGAACCCTATTGATTTTGGGGTCAGTAGGTCAAAGGTCAAGGTCACAGTGACCCGAAGAGTGAAAACCGTTTCCGCTCAATAATTTGAGTACCCTTTGACCCAGAGCCTTCAAACTTCATAGGGTGATAGCCCTTATTGAGTAGAAAAACCTTACTGATTTTGGGGTCAGTAGGTCAAAGGTCAAGGTCACAGGGGCCCGAAGAGTGAAAACCGTTTCCGCTCAATAATTCGAGTACCCTTTGACCCAGAGCCTTCAAACTTCTTAGGATGACAGCCCTTATTGAGTAGAAAGACCCTATTGATTTTGATGTCAGTAGGTCAAAGGTCAAGGTCACAGGGGCCCGAAGAGTGAAAACCGTTGCTGCTCCATAACTTGAGTACCCTTTGACCCAGGGACTTCAAACTTCATAGGTTGATAGCCATTATAGAGTAGAAGAACCCTATTGATTTTGGGGTCAGTAGGTCAAAGGTCAAGGTCACAGGGGCCTGAAGAGTGAAAACCGTTTCCGCTCAATAACTGGAGTACCGTTTGATCCACAGCCTTCAAAATTCATAGGGTGATAGCCCTTTTTGATTAGAAGAACCCTATTGATTTTGGGGTCAGTAGGTCAAAGGTCAAGGTCACAGGGGCCTGAAGAGTGAAAACCGTTTCCATTCAATAATAGGAGTTCTATTTTACCCAGACCATTCAAACTTCACACGATGGATGTCCTTATTGAGTAGAGGACTCCTGTTGATTTTGGGGTCAGTAGGTCAAAGGTCAAGGTCACAGGGGCCCCGAAGAGTAAAAACCGTATCCCGTCAATTACTGGAGTACCTCTAGACCCAGAGCATTCAAACTAAATGGGATAATAGCCCTTATTGAGCAGAAGAACCCTATTGATTATGGGATCAGTAGGTCAAAGGTCAAGGTCACAGGGGTCTGGGCACAGGGGTGGGGTGCGGCGCAGGGGGGAGACATGCGTTTTTCACAAAAAACATCTAGTTGTCTTTTGTTTTGAATATAATTTTTAACCAGGTTGTTTAAAATAACAATTCGTCGGTGAACTTATGACATCATTTATTTAGTAACAAAAAAGTAACTTATTATTCTGAAAAAATTTTTTTTTATTAGAATGAAAAAGTGTAATTTTTCAATTTACATAATGATTACCCACTTTAACCCGTTACTCCATATGTACAGGTTTTATAGCATGTGCCAAAAGCTTAGATCCAGATCAGTCGGCACATCCATGCCATCTTATCAGGACACCTTTAGCTTTTTGGTCAGAAATAACCGTATGAATAAAAAAATAAACAGTGTAAATCCTGATCAGATTGCATCGATGTGCTGGTTAATTGGAATCTACTCTTTTCTCCCATAAAACATATGCCATGGAGTAAAGTGACTCTAGGTGTTAACTAAGATATAAGAATGTATGATGATGATTGTTGTAGGAGGGTCCTCGGTACACTGCTATGCATGTTGCTGCTATGAAGAACAAGCCAGAGATATGTCAAGCCATCTTGGACATCCTCGAAGATCCAGTCTTTGTGAACAAACTGTATGCTGAAAGTAAACACACAGAGGAGACCCAGAATAGCCGGATCAACTTCCTTGTTGACCTGTATCTGAATATGCCAGATAAAGGCGTAAGTTGTTTGGTTTTAACCCTTTACTCAATAAATATGGATTGTTTCCCTTGTATGACCAGTGTAGATCAAAACATCCATGCAGCCTGGGTTGAAGGTTATAAAACTGATTTTGGAAACCAGTCTCAAATCTCAAGCATCTGATTGGCTGAAATGGCGACCAGTCGCCATTTCAGCCAATCAGATGCTTGAGATTTGAGACTGGTTTCCATGCTCAGTTTTATAGCCTTTGGCACTGATCTGGATCTACACCAACTACATGTACTTTAAGATAATTTATTATGATATTTCAAATATTTGTGACCAAGGACTAAACTGTGTAATTCTGATCCGACTGCATGGATGTGCGCAGGCCACTCTAGACCGACACTTGTTGCATTTGGGATATAAGCCATTTCCATTGAAACTGAAGACAAGCCTTCATTTGCAATCATGTGATTAGTAAAGTTATAGACCAGTCAGTCAACTGATCTATGAAAGTTCTAGAGAGTTTAGACTGGTCTCCAGTCTTATTCTGATTAGCTTGGGGTTAGGTGTTCAAGCATCACACTCCTTATCAAGAAGTTTCAGTTCTAACCTTGTTTCCATGAATACCGTATTTGTTTAAGATTCTTATTTGCAAAAGTTTGCACAAAAGCAAATTTTTTTTATAGATAATGCATTGAAATTGAGTTTAGAATGAAGTTTACAACTAGCAAAATCCATTCACCATGGGAAGCAGTCAAGTGAGTTCTATTTAAAAAAAATTGAGCCACTGTTCAAATTACATTCATAAGTTTTTTGTTAGCAAGCAAAGTGTTTTGCATATATGATCCTATTTTTATTGCAGAATTGCGAATCCCCTTTGCACATGGCATGTAAGTATGGGCATGCTGATGTGGTACAGGTTCTGGTCGCCCATCCACGCACTGACAAGACGCTGAGGAACAAATATGGTGATACACCAAAAACGGTAAGAATTATTAACCCTTAAGTGGACAGAAACACCCTTGTTGCGTGGGCAAACATTTTTTATCCAGATCAGCCTGTGTTATTATTTCAAACCAGGATTCAGACAATCTGTATCAACACTGGTCACACCTGTTAAAATGCATATTATATAATATTGATTTAAGGGTTAGCCTTTTGTAAACAAATAATATGAAAGAAGTATATTCAATGTAACTATCAACAATTACAATGTATAATGTAATAAGCAGATGTTAAGAGTTTTCTGCATTCTATGTAATTTTAGTAGATTTCATAGACAGATTGAACCATGATATTTGAAACCATCACAAAATATATACTGAACAAAAATAAAAAGTATCCACTTTTTATGCTTATACTCTCATTAACACATTTTCATTTAATCACAAACGCTTTGAATGGTGTTTTGATAGTTAATCTCAGTTGTTTGTAAGTTTAGTTGTTCATGAACATAATCTTCCACACCAAGAACTTAGCAATTGCCAGTCGAATAAAAATTAATAATGAATTACAAAACACTACATATTCAATTTAAAGGGAGGTAATTGGAAATGGTTGGAATTTCTAGCGTTGTTTGTCGAAGACTAGTTGTCTTATTGATGAATATTTTGTGATTTTATTGATCACAAGAGGTGGAGAAAAAGATTCAATTCAAATAAATGTAAATACTTTTAAGAACTACTGATTTTTTCCTGGAATCCTCATTATAACAAAAGGAAAGAGAACTATGCTGTGGCTGCAGAGTTTCAAGAAAACTTTATCTCTTTGCAATGATACAGAAATGCAAAATTTATCACTTATAGATTTTTGAGTTTTCAATTTCAAATTTTACAAAATTGAAGATAGAAAAGTGGATACTTTTTTTTGTTGAGTATATAGAATGGAACTTAAAAAAACTTTTATTTAAGAACCCTCACAAATAGCATTTTATTGAAATCCATGAAATTATATGCCTTTGAATATATGCATCTATGGTGATTTCGATTTGATTTAAGTGTCTCATAAAAGATTCTTTTCTTGCAACAGTTCTCTTTTACTTTTATTTAGAAAGTTGCTCAGTATTTAGCTTTTTTAAATGATACATGACAAAATGTCATTGAGGAGGTGTAAGTTGGCTGTTTCCAGCGATTCAATGTTAACATAATCTACTATGCATGACTGATGTTTATCATGTTATTTTCAGTTGATCTGCAGTAGATGCACAGCTCCCTCTTTGTCAGTGAAGAAACAAATTGAGGATCTACTTCAAGGTAACTTTTTGTGAACTGTTAAAGCCCCAGCCCTAAACTTAAGTAAGAATATACCATTGAAAAATCATATTTTTCCATATAGACTCAAATATATAAACTCTCAAACAGAACACAAAAGGTCTGATCGAATTCTTTCTTATAGACGGGATTTTCAATGATATTGTTAAATTATCGTTAACGAACTTTTAAGAAGCTAAATATAATGAAGCTATATTTAGCACTGACGACGAGACCACTTCATGTGCGATCTCGATTTCTGTGACGTTTCGGAAATCCTACTTTCGCTTTTAATTGCACGGACCAAATTTATTTTAGTAAATTAAAATTTTATTAGCCCAAACTAATGCTGCAAATTTGTGCCTATAGTTCCAAAAACATGTAATGTTTCATACAAGAGCGGGTTAAATTGAAGTAATGCCGCTTTAAACTCTCCAAATCATATCCTTTTTGTGTGATTGTGATTTAAGCAGTTGTTAGCAAAACAGTGTAAAGCGTAAAAAACAATTTGCATTATTATGACCCAGATCTCAAAGGATGAGGTACATTTAGTGCCTTTCATCTGTCCTTCACAAATCTGAAAAATATCTTTAATAGCAACCTGTCAAGGGCTTCTACCAAAGTTCAAAAAGACTGAAGTGAAGACCTCAGTTAACCCTTTTCTCCATAGACATACCTTGCGTGGGCAAACAGTTAGATCCAAATCAGCAGGCATATCCCTGCTGTCTAATCAGGATCTTAACTGTTCGCTTTTTTATTTGTTAGATTATCTCTGACAAAAATGCGACCAGTGCAGATCCTGATCAGACAGCACGGATGTGCTGGCTGATCTGGATCTACACTGGTTGCACATGCGTGAAAATGCGTATATATGGAGGAAAGGGTTAAGAGTGTTGTCAAGTGAACATTATGTCATTAAATGTTAGCTGTCAATTTGATATTGATGCTAATTTATAAAATTTCACTACACAACATAAAGGCACAAATAAGAGAACAAACCAACTTAGCTAATAGTATTCAATGTAAATAGTGTTTTGTGCTGCCTTTTCAAAAAGAAGTGATTCATAGAGATTACTTTGTCAGTCAGTTGGTCACTCTTTCAAATCAGACCTCGCGAAAGGCCAAAAAATCTGCCGGTCATTTGGTCTGACAAGCTCTGAAATTTTGCCAGATTGTAACAGAATGTGCCTGACCAAAAAAAGACAGAGATATTTAGTTGTTTTTGTCTTTTAAGGTACATTTGTTTGAAGTATTTACTTTCACTCATAGAACTAACCAGTTTTACTAGTTTTTGCTTAGAATTTGTTCATTTTTTGATACCGAATAACAAACAACAACAAACATACTTGTAGTTAAGGTATACTTGCAATTTGAGGTTTATTACACTACTTCTTTTTTATAAAAGATAACTTACTTTGACTGCTGATCACCTGACTTTAAAACAAATTTGCACTTTTATATCTCTATGATTATGATTCCATGAAACTTTGTTGGACTTACATATTATTGTTTCCATCAGTGCCCAAGGTTATAAAACTGAGCATGGAAACCAGTCTCAAATATCAAGCATCTGATTGGCTGAAATGGCGACCAGTCGCCATTTCAGCCAATCAGATGCTTGAGATTTGAGACTGGTTTCCAATCTCAGCTTTATAACCTTGGAGCCATATGTAAATCAACACCAGCAACAAAGCCATTTTAAACATCAGTAAAATCAAAACTAGAATGGCTTAGACACCAACAGTTTCTTTGTGATTCATTAAATATCAACATTTTGAACACAGAATATTCTCTGCAAATGCAAGACAGAAAATACACTCTTTGTCATTAGATGACTGTTAAGATTATGTTATCAAGTTTGTGATTGGATAAAAGAAATCGGGCAACAAATCACAAACCATTTTTCTGTGACTGAAGGGAAAGTAACTGCTGCGAGAAGTTTATAAAGAAAAAAAAGTTGCTTATTATAATAATGAATAATGTATGTCAAAAAAATCTTTCACAAATGCTTGGTTTGTTGAGAAAATCTGGCTCTCTCTGTAACTCAACTGTTACCATGCAAAAACAGTTCCGGCAGGCAGGATTTTTCAATCCGTACCTCACACATTTGTAAGGTTCTTTGAAAGATTGTGTTTACAATAATTGTAAGTGAGCATTTACCAACATATTTTATTCCCTTGTACATTTTATTTAGGACAATGCTATGTGCCTCTGATGCGATATGAGGACAATGCAGCGCCCCCTGTTGTGGTTCAGCCCTGGTCTCCAGATGTCAGCAACACTCCGTTAGACGTACCTGTGGTTAGCAACAGTCCGAGAGACATTTCAATGTCTGTGAAAGCCTGTGCTGGTCCCATGTCCCCCACCGATGTAAGAATACAATTATCTTTATTTGTGTTCAAATGGAAAAATCTGACCCTGAAGATTTCAGGTGGGTGGGGAACATTAACAAGATACTGTTTAGTTACAATTCATAAAGGGTCATTTGTTTTCATTCAAAGTAAGTAAACTAGATTTTATGTTGCTCTTAATGCTTCAAAGAGACAGAATGTTTTACTCAAACAGGATAAATATCATTGACCACTATAATTAGATTAAAGTCGTATTCACGTTTTTTGGTATTTTTTTGTACAGAGAAAAATAAAAAAAGTTTAATAATTTATTATAGACTTATTACCTTTCTATGTTTTTATAGGCTGGTTTGTTTCACAAGCGATGGACAACACCACCATCTCAAAGCCCTGAGCTTGCCCGAGCCTTCTTCAATACCAAAAGAAGTGATAGTGAAAAAGGCATGGAGAGGATTGGGAGGTACATGTGTTGTCTTTGTATGAGACTTGAGACAAGAGATCAGGACTCAGGGTCATAAAACTGAGATTCAGTACATTTGTATTATGATCTTGGTATCAGGCTTTTTTTCTCCTGCTGCTGATTGGTTGACATACATCATAGTCATGGAACTGACCAATCAAATGCTTGAATGATAAGATTGGTCTACAAGTTTAGTTTGTGATTATAATGCTAGAATGTCAAGCAGTTAATAACAATTCTGATGTATGTTTTTTTTCTTGGTTTTCTTGAACAAGTTCTTGGTTTTTCAGTAGGGATGTCACTGAATGTTCGAACATTTGAATATTCCAATACCGATGGGATATTCAAATACATTTTTAGTGTTCGAATTTTAAATTTTGTAAAATAAAATGTTACAAAGAGCGAACAAAATCAATCATTTCCTGTAAGGATTTCTTGTTTTCCCCTAAATTTGATGTACAATTAACAGAAACACCTGGTGTTATTATAAGCTTTATTAAAATCAATCCACTGACCCCAATTAACAGCAATGGGGTCCTACCGATATACAGAGTTGTCTCAATATTCTGTCTTAATTAACCTCCCTTTGTAACGCGCACCTGTCACTGGGTAGTTCCGGTCTGAGATTGACAATTAAAACAGACCTGCAGTAATCATCCGTGGTCCTTTTTTAAATACGTTTTAATAGGGTCTGGTTGGTTGGAGATCAGCATAATTCATAAAAACATTTGATTATTATCATTGAATGCAAAAATAGTTTTTATAGTGCAGCACATAATATTTAAATGTTCTCTTCTAACCATTTTAATACGTCGGAGAGGTTTTTGTTAAACATCTCTGTGTTCGACCCCTTGGGTTACTAAAAAAGGGTAAAAAATACACATTTCTTATGCTAAAAAATTGCAGATTTGAGGAAAAGAAAAGTAAGAAAACCTTAAAAAAAGGGTAGTAAAATTTATAACACATGATATAAAATAAAGTTTGACGTCTGCCAATGAAACGGCCGTTCACTTTTATAAATGTTCTTTCATGGCGATGCAACATTTCTTGCCAGAAATTTAATAGATTTTTTAAATAACTCAACCTTATCCTACAAATTGAATGCACACCATTCGGTTAATAGATTTGTGCCATGTTCGTATTGACGTATTCTTCAATATACTGCTCTTTTTTTTTTCTCCAAAAGTTATTTCCTATTCTTATACAATGAAAAACATATTCACACATTGTTTCATAATGTTTTCACGTTAATCTCTTTGGTTTTGAAAATTTTTAGTTCATTTAGTTTAAAGGAGTATATGACAATAGTTTACGCGCATATTTCTGCGCAACCGCTAGTTTCACGAAATGTATTTTTCTCAGTGACCGGTGTTAGTTGAGTAGTACTTCGACTGTTGCGTAAAATCAATCGATTAAATATTTCAAATTATTTCTCACAAAGTAGTCGTCCGTGAGAAAGGCCTCACGCGAGAAAAACAAGAAGGGCAGGTTCGTTAGTGATGGAAATCACCAAGCTGTGAAGAAGCGTAAATTATTTGGTTCGATAATTTGCCCTGACAATGATTCAAGTGTTTCGGATAATTTGACGTCCGAAGTAGATAATAACCAGAGTACGTGTGATCAGGACGATATTTGTTGTTCAGAAATTGTATAATTACTTAATGGATCATAAGATTTAGGGATGGTTGTATGATTTTCATTCATTATCAGTGTTAGGTGTTTTTCGATATGTATGGAAACTTTGGCAACACTTAGGGCTGCATTTGTGGGAATTTTATGAAAGAAATGTGGTAACTGTAATGTAATTCTTGATAAAGAAATAGTTATTTCTTTCAAAATATGAAATTAGTTTTGATGAGCATGTTATAAAACTATTTATACATGTTATGATGGATATTTGTAGAATGCATTGCATTAAAATTATAGATATTTTTGACTTATATGACCAACTTTGAAGGAATATAGTAAAAATTTAAGCCTGGAAGCCCCTGATTTTTTTGTTTTTGTTTTGTTTAGAAATATATACTGTCATTTTATGGAGTTTAAAAAAAATTTGTCCGTTACAAAAAAAGATATATAGATTTTTTTCCAGTCAGGGACTGAATTGTCTCCCTTTTTTGTTGGATATTTTGGTCATTTTCAAAGTTTTTTTCTTCAAATATACAAAAAAATCTCACATAATTCCATCCAAAACCATACATACACATAATTCCAAACAAAAAATGCATAGATATAAGGTGTTGATTAGGAATTTCAGATGTAACAATCATTTAAAAGATATATGTGCGTTTTCTCAAAATCCCTTAAAAATGGCCGTATAGAGGGGTCAAATAATGAGCGATTACTCAAAAACAAGCGTGGAAAGCTATATTTTTCTTTATATCATTTTATTTGTAAAGGAATTCTCTTTAATTGTGCAAAGTTTTAAAAAATTCTGTCCGTTAGAACTTATTGTCATATACTCCTTTAAAATCAATTTTATATCAATAAATAAATATATGTTCCCGAGTTTTATTTAATTCAGTTCGGAGCGCTTTAAGTTGCCAATATCATATAATCAATGTCTTGGGTCTCAAACATTAATGTGACATTTATTTAGAATATTTAATCTCTAGTCAGTTTCCTAAAACAACAATTTTACCCCCAAAAGCAACGTTTTCAACCTCTTAAAAATCTACAACTGAACTTCAAAAGGCCCTTTTCTTAATAAGCATTGTTTGGATGACTTAACGGTGATTGACTGAATACTAAAGTGAAAGTTTTAAAAAGCTATAATTTCCATGCCAGCCAAAAAAAATTTCATAAATCATACGTGAAGTTACGTAAATAGGTAAAGTTGCATTAAGTTATTAACTTAAAATCAATTTACAAAGATGATGGTTATTCTTTGTATGTCTGTTCACTTTTTTGGTTAATTCAACAATTCATTTTAACTTCAAAAGCACTACGAGACTTTTTATTTACACTTTTAACGCTACGTTTTATTACCGCTTCTAAACGGGAACTACCCAATCAGCAAGGGAAATCACTCTCAATGGGAGGTAACTCAGTATACCGGTAGGCCCCCATTGGCAGTTTGAGTGACCTGTTAATATCAATTATCTGTGCTTCTTGAGAACAATACCATCCACTGTTTCATAAAGAATAATGCACAAGAGGTGAGAATTAGCTAATGCAGGTGTATGTTTTAATTAAATTTAAAATAAATACCATTGGTTGAAGCTATAAAGAAGCTGCATCCAATGATTGTCATAATAAAGATAATTTGCATAATCAGTATCATTTGCATCCAATTCTGATCGTTATTATTGCAGTTATGTGCAACTTCAACTTGAGTACATAGCTCTGAGCTGCTCAATATGCTAAAGACATTGAACGTGTATTTCCTTCTGCTTCATTCAGTTGTTAGAAACTTTAAAGTTTTCCTGCATTTATCATTTCAACATGCGTTAAGGCTGTGATGACAACGATATCACTATTAAGTGTTGTTTGACTGACTTATATGACATACTCCGACATAGATATCGCAGATGCAAATGACAATCTAATATTTAATATTGGAATACTTGCCCATCCGAATATTTGAATGCCAATTTTGGTATAAGGTTGCTATCCCTAAGTTTTCTAAACAACAATTGTAAACAATTCTGTTCTTTGTTGATGTTATAAATTCATTGATCAATCTGCTCAGGATAATAACAAAAATTAGTACCCAAATAAATACATGAACTTACAGTCATCATTTTTCCAGGCAGCTTGCCCATGAGCTTAATGTACCTTGGAGTGAGTACTGGGAATTTCTGGACCAGTTTGTGGACATGAAGACCCCGGCTGGCCTTGACCTTCTAGAAAACTACCTGAAGAAGAGAGTCTGGTTAAAATTCATCAAAGATTTCAAAGAAAGCCAAGGAATCAGTGAACAAATAGTAGATTATTCTGGTTTCACAACACCTAAGACAAACAGAGTGATACAGTTGAAAGTTAACGAGTTGGATCAATCGTTTGAAAGTGATATTGTTAAAGATGTTACTCCTGGTAAAACAGTGAGTTCACCAAATAGTGTTAAAGACAATCGGGATGATAAAGAAATGTGTTCTAACGATGAGGTTACTCCTGCAACTTGTTGTGGTTTAATAAGTAAACAGTGCGGAGAAGGTACTAGTGAAGATAAAGACACTGAAGGTGAAGGTTTTAAAGGTGGTTTGAATGATGTTTTAAGTCCAGTTTCGAATTTGGCACAACATTTTGCAACCATGAAACTAAATGATAGTTGGTCTGAGAGAGCCACTGTAAACAGTACCGACAAATCAATGAGTGATAAGAATACTGATAGGAATGACAATGGTAAATCAACAAGTCCTCCTGCTGTAGAACGTTTTTTATCTGCTGAATCTGAATCGTCATACACAACCGCTCCTGAAGATGTGCAGGACCTGAGTCTTTCTTTCAGTAGCCCATCGTCTCCAGAAGTTCAAAGTGGCCGGCTGTGCTTTAAACTTAAAGATGTTGCAATATGTCAAACACTTCTTGATGTAGTGAGAGCACATAAACAGTCGAACAATGTTAAAGGGAGCTCTGATATTGTGAAGTTTGTTGTTCAGTTAAAGAAGAATGGAGATTTCTTGAACATAATTTCAATACCGGAGGTTGATAATGTTCAGAAAATGGTGCTGCTTGAAGACGTGGAAGTGGAAACATGTGATGGGGACATAAATAAGGTGCTGGAAGGAGATGTGATAGAGATAGGGGCTGATTCTCTAGAAGTGGAGGATGATACAGTAGTTTTGGCGTATATGATCAGGACTCAAAAACTGCCAAGAGCTCAGTACATCTATGGGTAATAATTTTTTTCGTTTTTATTGTGTGTGTGTGTGTTGTTGGATAGGGCTGTGTTCAGGCTTAGTGTTTAAGGTCAATGACTGTAGATCTCGAGCCACTCATGCATGTTTATAGCAAAGTTCTTTCATGCGAGAAAATTATCCAGCTGGCTCGTTTAACCATTTCCTCCATATATAAACATTTTTACGCATGTGCAACCAGTGTAGATCTAGATCAACCGGCACATGCATGTGCCGTCTGATCAGGATCTGCACTGGTCACAGTTAGGTCAGATATAACATTATGAATCAAAAAGCAAACAGTTTAGATCCTGATCAGATGGCACGGATGTGCTGGCTGATCTGGATTTAAACTGTTCGCACATGCAATAAAGGTGTATCTATGGAGGAAAGGGTTAAGGTTAATGGTTCTACAAATGTTGATCAATGCCTGAGATATTGCTTTGATTGGCACATGATCTTCCACCTGAAAAAAAAACTGGGAAGTTTTTACCTATAGCTTAATATTGTGATGTTAAATAATAAATGCAA
Organism: Corbicula japonica; assembly: GCA_038501625.1. NCBI lineage: Eukaryota > Metazoa > Mollusca > Bivalvia > Venerida > Cyrenidae > Corbicula > Corbicula japonica. The sequence continues at coordinate 773,956 of JAZAYU010000214.1, forward strand.
TGAACAAACTTTACAAGAAATATTTATTTAAAATATAAAATTCAGAGTCTAAGAGATCATTTTACAAAAGAAACTTCTAATTTAAATATGAAATAATTAAAATAAAAATTGAAATTTTAGCAATAAAAGTTTAGACATTGGTATAAAACAAATGGTTATTTTGTCCCTTAAATGTCATTCTGATGTTCTCTCATGCAAAGTAAAGTCAATCTTCTCTTTTAAAATCTTAATGAAGTGTGAATGTGCACCGTTTAAATGGCTGTTATTTTGGATTCAGCATGGCTTTTTTATCCTGCGAAAGCAGGAGCAACATACATGCTTCACTTTGAGAGGAAAAACATGCTTATTTATTCAGAATTCTATGTTATGACTGCCTTTTCCTTGCATTGAAAAATAAACAACAACAACGGGTTATGAGGACATATTTCTGGTCAGAACACTCAAGAGAAACTCTAAAATTATGATTCTCTTGTCATTAAGATCGTAAAACAAAGACCATTTTAGCCAATCAGATGCTTGAGATTTCAGACTGGTCTCCTATCTCAGTTCAGTTATCTTTCCCAGTTACCATTGAACAGTATGATTTGATCTCTCAACTTGACAACATCATTTCTCTGTATATAATACATATTTTCCCATTGTACAGTTCATAAATTATTGTTTGTTTTTTTAGAAAATGTGACTTTTTAGATGATTATTAATTTTCAGTCCCCAGCCTACAAGAGAAGATCTAAATGTTTCGCGAGCCTTGGAGGATGTCACACTGTCACCAGAGTGTCATCCTAACGTGTTTCACTGGAAGATCAACCTCAGCAAATTCCTGAGAGACACCAACTACAGGTATGTTGATATAGCAGATCCCGGACACATGAAATAAATACATGTTGTTTTCAAAATGTCCTGGATATTTCCTTCAGCTGCACCTGATATAAATATTTTGTTTGTATTTTGGCCCATTGATCCATTATTTCGTGGAAAATAGTGTAGATCCAGTTCAGCTGGCACATCATTGCCATCTGATCAGGATCTGCACTGTTTGCTTTTGATTCTCTAGAAATTTTCTGACCAAAAAGCAAACAGTGTAGAACCAGATGAGTTGGCATAGATGTGCTAGCTTATCTTGATCTACTCTGGTTGCACATGTGATAAGAAGTGTATATAATTATGGAGTAAAGTTTTAAAGGAATTTATTTACCTATAGATAGCATTTTTTACCTTCACCTTTCTGGCTGTTTCTAAGTTTGTATCATAGGTAATGTTGTTGTGACATCTAATCATTTTAACTCTATATGTAAAATTATAACTTTACTCCATATGTAAACATTTTATCGCATATTCGACCAGTGTAAATTCAGATCAGCCAGCACATTTATGCCATCTGATAAGGATCAGCATTGTTTGCTTTTTGGTAAGAAATAACCTAATGAATAAAAAAGTGTACAGTGCAGATCCTGATCAGACAGTACCGATATGCTGGCTGATCTGGATCGACACTGTTTGCCCACGCCATAAAGGGGTATATAAAGAGGAAAGAGTTAATTCCAAATTTTAGGACAGTTGTCCTTTATAAAAAAAAAAATACAGATTTGTTAAAAATAAAATATTGATACATAAAACAACATCAAAGATATAAACACGGTTAACTTAAGTTTTAAAAAATTCTGTATTTTTCTCGATAAAATATGAGTTTCTGAAAATTTGGAATTAAAAAGTATAAATTTTACATCAAGTTATTACTTGCTGCCCTTTTTAAAGATTGTTTGTGTTTGCCTACTCATTTTGCCATTTTAAGAAAGTATATGTAGCCTTTGTTATTGAATAATTTTACAATGTGATGCATTTATTGTGTAATTTCAGATGGCAGAGCCCTGCTAAGATAAAGCCGAGAATCAAGCAGGCTTCACCGGTTCCCTCCCCTCTCGGAAAATCAAGCCCTGTGTTACCTTACGGTAGTCCACTTGCGACCAGAAACCAACCTACAAATCATGTGACCTCTGACATTCGTACAAGACTTTTTCCATCAATTCAAGAATGAACATAATATTTATGTAGACACTAGTTGAAACACAGAACTTTTTACCATTTGACTTTCATACATAAGTCTTTCTAATGATTAAAAAAATCTGCATGAAGAATGATTGCTGCTGGCAGAGTTTTGTGTTATCATAAATTGTAAATTCTGAAGTTAACTCAACCCTTTTATTGCCAAGTGTCACATTTGTAACTGTGTAGTCTGATCAGATTCTACACTGTTTGCTATTAACCCTTTCCTTGATATATACGCATTTTTATGCATGTGCGACCAGGGTAGATCCAGATCAGCTGGCACATCCGTGCTGTCTGATCAGGATCTGCACTGGTTGCATTTTGGTAAAAAATAACCTAATAAATCAAAAAGCGAACAGTTTAGATCCTGATCAGACGGCACGGATGTGCCGGCTGATCTGGATCTGAACTGTTCACCCTAGCAATAAAGGTGTATCTATACAGGAAAGGGTTAATAAATTCAGATAATCATATTTGTAGCACATCACCGGGAAAGGGTGTCATCGGGAAATTGATGATATTCTTCGAAACGACATCATAAATGACTTGAGCAGTGCCCAAGGTTATAAAGCTGAGCAAGGAAACCAGTCTCAAATCTCAAGCATCTGATTGGCTGAAATGGCGACCAGTCGCCATTTCAGCCAATCAGATGCTTGAGATTTGAGACTGGTTTCCATGCTCAGTTTTATAACCTTGGGATCTGGTTACATTGCTTATTATGCATTTCACTGAAAAAATATCTTATATAGTTGTATTGTGTAACAGTATTTCATATAAGTTTGGAAAAACAATGGATAATTGTAAGTTCATTCTAAATACAGTAACAACTACACATGTACATGTAAAATGTCAAAAATGTGAAGACTTTGCTTTTGTTGAGATTATAGGTCTAGTTGGTGTTTCTAGGTTTATGCAGAGGTAAATTCTGCCTCAAACACAGATTTATGAGGCTTCTATCTTTATACAAAATTTTTTAGTACTTGCACCAACAACACTTAGTCCACAGAAATCTAAAGTTTTTTTCTATAATAAATTACTACTAAAACATCCAAAGCTCTTTTGTTTTGTAAAATGAAAGCTTTGATATGTCACTTATTATGGGAGGCATATAGAGTTGCACTCGTCCATTCATCCATCCATACGTCTTCCAAATATTGTGGCATCAAATCTTTAACCCTTTCCTTGATATGTACGCAGTTTTAGGCGTGTGCGACCAGTGTAGATCCAGATCAGCCGGCACATCCGTGCCGTCTGATCAGGATCTGCACTGGTCACATTTTGGTCAGAAATAACCTAATGAATCAAAAAGCGAACAGTTTAGATCCTGATCAGATGGTACGGATGTGCTGGCTGATCTGGATCTAAACTGTTTGCCCTAGCAATAAAGGTGTATCTATACAGGAAAGGGTTAACTGTCAGGCAGATTTGTTTTAAACTTGCACAGATGATCAAGCAGGCTATTAAGATGATCGTAAAGAAAAGTTTTTTTCCTTCAACGATTTTTACCAGAGTTAGGGCCCTTTGTAACAACTGTTGTTTTAGCAGTGTGGGCATCAGTGTCCTGAGGACACTGTCTAGTTTTTCTTATTTTAATCGCAGATCTTAGATGAGTTCCTTCTGTCAGTCAAACATTTCACAGCATTGCCTATCCTTTCCCCTGAAAACAATTAAGTTTTTGAGATTTAACTACACAGAATTAATTAAGACTTGAATTAAATGATTCTGTGCAGTCGATGCATCTTTTTATGCAGTCTGAGATACTGCTTATCTAAGAAGAGATATGTTATTCACCTTGATTATGGAATCAATTAACAGTTTGATGCACATGGTGCATAGCTTAAAACTTCTTAAGTTACCAAAAAAACTCAAACTAGAAATGTATTATTACCATCGTAATTTACATCATTTGCAGACTTGTTATCACGGAGACTTTGTGTTTAAGTTTTTGTAGAGTTGGTCCAAAACTTTTACATTACATATTAAGTGCTTGTAGAACAAATATCCTCAATCATGGCCTACTTCATTTTCAACAAGACAAATGGCTCTTCCAAAATATTAGAGGTATGCCCTTTGTACTCGGATTTTTTTTTAAAGGACCCATGCAGTTAACTTGTTAGGTTAGCCATCTGTAACATAAACATTCCAAAAATGGGTTTCCCCAATTTTGTATTTTTATGCCCCCGAAGGGAGGCATATAGTAATCACACCGTTCGTCCGTCCGAAATAATCTTGTCCTTGCTTCTCCGAAACCGCTGGAGGGACTTCTTTGAAACTTCACAGGAGTGTTTGTCACCAAGCCTAGTTGTGCATATCATAAGGAATTTCTGGTCGGATTAATGTTGGCCGAGTTATGGGCCTTTTCACCTAACCCTAAACACTAACCCTAACGTCTTTATACCCCCACAAACGAAGTTTGAGGCGGTATATAGGAGTGAGCTTGTCAGTCGGTCTGTCTGTCTGTCGGTCGGATTCTTCGTTTCCGGATGATAACTCATGCAAGGCTTGACAGATTTAAATAATTTTTGGTACACAGGTGTAGCATCATAAGATACAGGTCAAGTTCGATTTTGGGGCTGGTGGGGTCAGTGTCAAGGTCACTGTTACTAAAAATAGAAAAATGCTTTCTGGACGATAACTTCTGAAAGGCATCAGATATTTTAAAAACGTTTGGTACACAGGTGTAACATCCCAAGATACAGGTCAGGTTCGACTTTGGGGCTGGTGGGGTCATTGTCAAGGTCAGTGTTGCTAAAAATAGAAAAATGGTTTCCGGATGATAACTCATGAAATACTTCACAGATTAAATCCTTTTTTGGGACATAGATGTAACATCAGAAGATACAGATTGAGTTCGACTTTGGGGCCTGTGGGGTCAATGTCTAGGTCACTGTTACTTAAAATAGAAAATCTGTTTCTGGGCGATAACTCATGAAATTCTTCATAGATTTAATTATTATTTGGGACACAGATGTAACATTACAAGATACAAGTTAGGTTTGACTTTTGGGCCTGTAGGTTCAAGGTCAAGGTCACTGTTATTTTAAATTCAAAACTTCATTTCTGCTCAGTTACTATAGCTTAGAAAGATATTCTTGAATGAAATTTGGTGTATTGGTGGTTTCTGTGAAGACGACTTTCGGAATTGAAAGTAAGGCCTGTGGGGTCAAGGTCACTGATACTAAAAAATAGAAAAACTTTATATGCTCAATAACTGTAGTTCGGAGTGAGATATTGTGATGAAAATTGCTATATAGGTAATGTCTATGAAGACGAAACTTGGTATTGAAAATGGGCCTCAGGTGGGGTCAAGGTCACTGTTCATTGTTACTAAAAATAGAAAAAATGGTTGCTGGATGATTTATAATGAAAGGCTTCACATATTTTAACATTTTTGGCACACATTGATTCTAAGAATTCCCAGTTCAAGTATCAAGCACACATGTGGGGGTATTTAATCACTTTCAGTGATAATTCTAGTTAACCCTAACCCTAAGGTCTTTATTAACCCAAACCCTAACTTCTATATTAAAATCTTGTCCATGCTTTATCTTCAAAACCGCTTATTTTTAGTCCAGTTATGGGCTTTTTCACTTAACCCTAACCCTAACCCTTAGGTCTTTAACCCTAACCCTAAGGTCTTTATCTAACCCTAACCCTAAATACTAACCCTAGCGGTCTTAATTTTTATCCGATTTTCTTCAAACTTTGTCAGAATGTTTATCTCAATGATATCTAGGTCAAGTTAGTAAATGGGTCATGTGACCTTGAAAACTAGGTCACAAGGTCAAATTATAGAAAAAGCTTGTCTGCACTCTAACGGTGTTAATTTTGGTGGGATCTTCTTTAAACTTGGTCAGAATGAAATGAAATCTAGGTTCTCTTCGTAACTGGTTCATGTGACCCTTAAAACTAGGTCACTAGGTCAAATAAAAGAAAAAGCTTGTCAGCACTCTAGCGGTCATAATTTTGGTGGGATCTTCTTCACACTTGGTCAGAATGTTCATCTCAATGATTTCTAGGTCAAGTTCGAAACTGGGTCATGTGACCTTGAAATCTAGGTCACTAGGTCAAATTATAGAAATGCTTGTCAGCACTCTAGCGGTCTTAATTTTGGTCCAATCTTATTCGAACTTGGTCAGAATGTTTATCTCAATGATATCTAGTTCAAGTTCGAAAATGGGTCATGTGACATTGAAATCTAGGTCACTAGGTAAAATTATAGAAAAAGCTTGTCCTTACTCTAGCAGGCTTCATTTTGGTCAGATCTTCTGCACACTTGGTCAGAATGTTAATCTCAATGTAACTATGTCATGTTTGAACTAGGTCACGTGACCTTGAAAACTAGGTCACCAGGTCAAATTAAAGAAAATGCTTAATCGCACTGTATCAGTCTTAATTTTGGTCCGATCTTCTTCAAACTTGGTCCGATCTTCTTCAAACTTGGTCAGAATGTCTATCTCTATGATATGTAGGTCAGATTTGTAACAGGGTCATGTGACCCTTAAAACTAGATCACTAGGTCAAATTAAAGAAAAAGCTTATTTGCACACTAATGGTCTTAATTTTGGTGGCATCCTCTTTAAACTTGGCCAGAATGTTTATCTCAGTGACATCTAGGTCAAGTTTGAAACAGGGTCATGTGACCTTGAAATCTAGGTCACTAGGTAAAATAATAGAAAAAGCTTGTCCACACTCTAGTGGTCTTAATTTTGGTGCGATCTTCTTCAAATGTTTATCTCAATGATATCTAGGTCAGATGCTTAACTGGGTCATGTTACATTGAAATCTAGGTCACTAGGTCAAATTATAGAAAAGCTTGTCCGCACTCTAGTGGTCTTAATTTTTTTCAGATCTTCTTCAAACTTGGTTAAAATGTTTATCTCAATGATATCTAGGTCACTGGGTCATGTGACCTTAAAAACTAGGTCACAAGGTCAAATTTTAGAAAAAGCTCCTCTGTACTCTTAACAGTCTTAATTTTGGTTGGATCTTCTTCAAACTTGGTAAGAATGTTTATCTCAATTATATCTAGTTCAAGTTCGAAACTGGGTCATGTGACCTTAAAAACTAGGCCACTAGGTCAAATTATAAAAAAAGCTTGTCAGCACTCTAGAGGTCTTAATTTTGGTCCTCTTTTTCAAGCGTGGTCAGAATGTTTATCTCAATGATATCTAGGTCAAGTTCTAGACTGGGTCATGTGACCTTGAAAACTAGGTGACTACGTCAAGTTATAATAAAAGCTTGTCTGCACACTAGTGGTCTTAATTTTGGTCTAATCTTCACTTTCATTACCATAAGATCTTGCTTCCTTCTTGAAATTGCAATATTGCATTACGGGTTCCAGAGTTATTGACCTTGAAAGTGCAGAAATATACTATTTAGACCTTGACTGCACAATATCAGCTTCATTTTTTATTTGAATTTAATTAGACTTGTACAATATTTGAGTTCCTATAAGACTTAGGTTCCTTTTTTGAACCAGCTACATTCCATAATGGATTCCAGAGTTATGGCCCTTTAAAGAGCAAAAGTAAGCTATTTTGACCTTTTCTCCACAATAGCAGCTTTATTTTTTACTTGATTTTACTAAACTTGCACACAACTCTTACAACCATTGAGCAGTTGTTGACAGGTGAGCGACCCTATGGACCCTCTTGTTGCAATGGTTATGGGCCCTTACTCTTTACTATTTAACTTCTACAGACATATTTTACTATATTTGTATACCAATTCGATTTCAAAGCTGCATTTCGGGGGCATATGTCAATTTCAAGTGACAGCTCTTGTTTGTTCTTTATATTTAAATTTTAATGGTGTGGTTATAGCACACTTGAAACTTTTTTAAAGTCCCGACAACACGAATTACTTGGCTACTAAAGATCTCCAAGACGTAACCGAAATAGTTATTTCCTGTATTCATTGTTAATGATGTCTTCTTCTTAGTAAAAATGTGGTCAAATGTGTTGAATATTTCTATCATAAACATTATGTTTTAGTTGTCACTTTATATACAAAGACTGAAGGTCATAAAGCTAAGCATGGAAACCAGTCTCAAATCTCAAGCATCTGATTGGCTGAAATGACGACTGGTCGCCATTTCAGCCAATCAGATGCTTGAGATTTGAGACTGGTTTCCATGTTCAGTTTTATAACCTTGAACACAACTGTCAGGAGACTGCGCTACTTCCGGCTTTGGATTTTACTCTTTTTGTAAATTTTACAGTTGGACTTCAACTTTTATGATGAAATAGCCGATGTACCTAGGTAAAACTTTGTTTAACAATGATAATTTTAATAGGCAAATACACTGTTTTTAGTGATAGAAAATATTCATATTTTTAAATAAGCAGGAAGTGAACAAGGCCATATTAGCCAAACTAGTTGTGTTTAATGCATATTGAATTTTCCACAGAAATCATTGCAGGCTAACCAATAACAACCTCCTCCGGTGTACTGATGAAGATGGCGAGATAATCTGCGCGACCGAATTCCCGTCGGTTCCAGAAGTCTGCCCCATTCATGTCGGAATAGAGGATTTGTGGATAGGAAGGTTGGTGATCCCAGTTGCAATCGCCGTCATGTTCTACAACTACCAGGTGGCCAAGGTCACTGTCGCACCCACCATAATGGATGTTGATGAAAAACGTCCTTTCTAAGTTGCCACTGTTGTGGCCTTGCAGGGAAAAATAGTTGAAAGTATTTTGTCTGTGGAGATCGGACCAGCTCGACGCCTCGACCCTGGATCCGTTGAACCAAGATGAGATGTCGCTGTTGCGGCCGTCGAAAACCACGTATGCGACTTCTTGCGATTGTTTGTACAAGGCTAGTTTAACGTATTGGATGTTAAGCGCTTCCCAGTGCATGACTCTTGGGTCGCGGTAGTGGCTGTGATAGGACCTTGCCATGTCTGTTGGCTTTGTTTCCGTGATCCCGACGCCTACCATGAAGATTACAAGATGAAAATATTAGAATTCAAACTATAACAAACACGTGAGAAACAAAAATACAACTACGTTTCCTATATGAACTTCTTCAGCTACATCAGTTATCCTAGAGCATTAAATTATCGTGTTCTTCATGAAGCGCATGGAATGACCCATTAAAAGATTAAATGTTAAATTTGTGCGCATTATATTGTATATGTTTTAATACAAATTAATATATCCAATCGGGACTGTTAAAACGAATGCTATGTTATACAATTTTCATAAATAAAAGAAATGCGGAATATGAAACAATTAAAACAACAATAATAATGTCCAGATTTGTAAACGATTGGTTTCATGTAATTAAAACAATAAAATCTAATCAAGGTACCTTTGATCGTAGTATTACCTTTGGTCCATGCATTGTAAATGTCCTCCGAGTTTCCAGCAGTAGCTCGAAATATCATCTGCCAACCGGTGGCTTCTATCTGGGACACTTGCAATGGCGGTGTTAAATAAGGCTGGGGGCTGTAAAACATTTATAGACCATAAAACATGGTCATTGATTTGTCACTTTGCGGACAATCACGGACCTGCTTTGACTGTCATCAGAATAACATTAAAATGCAGTGACATCCGTGATCATAACGTAGTGTATTACCAATTTCATAATCAATACATTATATATTTCTGATATCTCTGTTGGTACTACTAACACGGTCGTTACAGTATGCCATTATTATGCCATCATTATATGACACCGGTCCCGATTTGTACTGATGCATGTAACAGTTTTATTTATTTGCACAGAAAAACTTTTAACGGTCGCCACGCAGCACAAGCAGCCAATCTTCAAAGTCTGAGATATGGGGGCACCGTGTTAAAACTGATGGCATAACATATGCAATTAAGAACGTTAAACGCGACCTTTGGTCTAAACTGGTACATGCACTAGAATATGTAAAGATAATCGTTAAGAAAAGTGGGATGCTGTTATGACGCGATATAAAAACAGCTGACAGCCATTGTCGAATTGCGGGAATTCGTAAGTTAGCGCATTCTTTTTTTATAAACCAATTCAAAATGTCTGGCTACATTTTCATATTAAAATGAACATATTTCAAACATTGGCATTTTTGAGCGCTTGAAACAAACTCAACAAACCCGTTACTATTCCCCGGAACAAAAAATCCATCCACATCACGAGTAAACACGCCTAGAAGCGTAACAAACACAACAGATGTTATTTCCAACATCGTAGCGACCAGTGTCTAAATTTTTGAGCTATTTAATTTTTGATAAAATTAATGACTTAAACAAATGCGCATATTTCAAATAAAGAAGATAATGGTAGATTGGTCACTGATAAAAAAGATAAGCATTTCATTTTATGCAAACTTAAACTAGTTAAATTTAGATTCACAAGACAAGCACAATGAGACAGTTGATAGTATCTGCTATTTTGGAGGCGCTCATAGTTATTTTAAATGGATTTATTGCGCCCGGGCGTTGTGGGTTTGTATTGTTGTTCACTTTTACATTCTGGTAAATAAAACGTCATGGAAGGCTATACTTCTGGCTATACGTGTGGAGAAAAAATAAATTATCATATGTAACATAGGGGGGGGGGGGGGGGGGGGGGGCTACACAAAGAAATGAAGGCTATCTTAAAAGATCTCTTCCATCAAGGAGAACAAAATATAAGATACATTAAAGTAGAGAGCAAGAGTGAGAGAGCTTGTGAGGGTTCTTTGAACGGAATAAACACATCGTTTTTGTTTTGTTTTGATAGATTGGGACCGTTATCAGTCTATCCACACCGAATATTTACTATCAAATACCAAGTTCTCTGAAAATTCGTGTCCCGACTTATACCGCAGTATACTTGATATACAGTATACGATGTGTGTATCCAGTGTAGACCCTGTGTAGACCCTCAATTTGTTTTTTTAGGGGAAGGGAGGGGGCGGTCAGTTTATACAAATTTTGGAGAAAACGTGGTCCGTCTTCAAATCCCCTGTGGGTGTTGGGGGCGCTGTTAAATCAGGATTTTTAGTCCTACGAACTCTTTCCCCACCAGGCTTTCTATATATACTAGTATTACATACCTTGCCTTGGTGATTTGGAATAAAAACACAATCAATTTTAACAGGATTAAGCGATTCCAACCGCAAACAATACATTGTCGTGCATAAATGAAAATAACTTAGACAGAACGTCAAATACTGGTGACCCTTGACGTTACATGTAAAAGCACGTTAAATTCTGTCTTTTTGACGCTATCATTCGCAGCGCAGAAAATGAAATTTATCATGTACACGGACAATGTGAATATTTCGTATGTTAGATACGGGTTTGAAACAAATATTGATGTGACATTCTATGTTTTTCAGCATTGTTGGAAAATACGGTTTTGCATAAGTTTAACGTCTACAATTATAATTTGCGTTTTAGTTTACCACGTCTTTAGTATTCACGTTTGTGTCCCTTTCATATAATATGTGGTTTTTTTCGCGTACATTCTTTCTTCAATCTTCTTTCTGTAGAGATTTCAATATATTTGCACGGCGATGTTCTTTTTTTTCTTTCTATTATTCCATATTTTAATATTTTCTTTAAATTTATGTGACGTACTAGGCCGTTAATCTTTGGGAAAGGAAATAGGACAAAACTAAAAAATCCTTAAAAATGAAAGTTTCTTGTCTTAATATTATTAAAATTAAATGACATGTGTGAGAAATGACTTGTGTGGGAAATGACTTGTGTATACAATCTCAGTCGCGCGAGCTATAAGACGCTGTTTTCCACAGAAGGAAATACAAAGTACTTGTAACGTATAATACATTACAAGATCGCCTTCTAAGAATAAATGAATAAGTACAGAGAACTGGTTATGATAATATAATTTTCATACTTTACAGTCCCGCGCCATCTTTGACCACGCCGTTGCAGGTTTCACAGATAGAAGAAACCGGCTGGCAAATTATATTTAGAGCGACCGCCGGCAATGGTTTGGACGTTTACAATGCATGGACACAAGGTCAGCAACACAATTAATGGAATGTATACTCTATTCCAAAGAAAGTGTTCACTTTGTTTTCGGTGATTCCTTTCATAACTGCTTTCCTTAATGCCTACATATTTGGTATCAACATTGAGATTAGATCAAACTCTATAGTTAAACTACAATGTACATTTATCTATCTATCTGGAATAGAGCACAATAAACTTGTTAACAGGAAGTTCAAGGTTTCGTATCAGAGAAATATTTTGCATGCTGTCCATTTGTGCGTTCCAAACAATATTTTTAAATAAAGTAAATAAAATAATAGCTGTAATGATTTCAAACATATATTCTTAGAAGTTTGAAATAAAAGCAATTTACATTTAATCTTTGCAAAATAGGCATTGGAACGACTTCCCAGAAGCCAACAGACATGGCGAGGTCCTATGCCACACACTATCGTGACCCTAGAATCCTGAACTGGACGTCACTTAACATCCAGTACGTAAAACTAGGCCTGTACAAGCAATCACAGGAAGTCGCCTATATTGTTTTCGATGGCCAGAACAGCGACAGCGTGTCCTGGTTCAATGGCTCAAGAGTCGAGGCGTCGAGCTGGTCCGATCTGCACAAACAAAATACATTCAACTACTTTTCCCTGCAAGGCCACAACAGTGGCAACTTAGAACGGACGTTTTTCATCAACATCCATTATGGTGGTTGCGATAGTGACCTGGGCCACCTGGTGGTGGTAGAACATGACGGCGACTGCTTGTGGGACCATCAGCCGGTGTATCCTCAGATTCTCTACTCCGACATGAACGGGGCCGACTTCTGGAATCGTCGTGAATTCGGTCGCGCTGATTATCTCGCCATCTTCATCTATACCGAATCTGCCAATACTATTGTTGGCTAATGATATTGTATGTGATATGAAATAAACGCAGACATTAAAATCGTATGTCGGATTATTTTATTTGCTTAAGATTTTTTTCATAATATAAACCTTGGGGGAAATTCTCAAATTGGCACACTCAGCTTCACACCATAAAACACAAAGAGACTGCAGATAATAAGTATAAACCTGAATCTGCATTAAACCAGTCGTTGGAGGTTAGATTATTTACTGTACTTGCACTTTGCAAGTCCCTCCTGTTTGTAAAATAGTAATAGTGATCTGCTAGAAAATTCCATTTCAAATAAATTGTTATTAAATTTTCTGGAATCTATTACCTTAAATCGGTTTGAGTCGGAAGGCCGACGATATATGGATACATATACAGATCATTTACCAAATATCTACAACTATTTTCAAAATGGCTAATGCAACTCTGTTATCCATAATAATTATCAAATTAGCGCGGTATTATTTCATTACCGGTTAAGGCTAGAAATACATCATGAAGAAATAATACAAATTAATAATGTGTATATTACCCCCAGCATCCACAATCATGTACCCCGAGCCTGGTTGAAAAGCTGACATGACGGCTGCCTCTTGGGTTGATTCCTTTTGTCGGTGTAAACTAAGATGCTTACAATAAAGAGAGGCCGCTTCTGGTTCTAGGACAATCATCAGGTTCGAAGACTTTATACCAGCCTATATAAATGTTTATTTGGTCTTTCTGGAGTCTATTAGTGAAACATTGTTTATAAATGCCGATTTATGTTCTACATGCTAAGTTTTCATTTAAGATTATCAACGAATACTCATTTAATACAGTAACACAGTAATGTATTCCAATATTTAATTTTAGAGAAGTATCTGTAGGAACAAATGACTGTGAGTTTCATGTAAGATAGATGAAAGAGTAACATTGTAATCGAACGAAAACATTAAAATATTGAAGGCTCAGTTTTATTGAGCATGCTCATGGACAGTAATGTAAATGTATTAATTGTGCTCACTCTGCCTAGCCCTGAGTTGAGCGCAGCTCAATATTTACACCAGTAAACAGTACAATTTTGATCTGTCCGGAACGATGGTGTGCATATGGCGGTAAACATGGAACCTTCAATTCGGTTTTTTCAGATATACATGTATATCATTCCATGATCAGTGCCCAAGGTTATAAAACTGAGCATGGAAACCAGTCTCAAATCTCAAGCATCTGATTGGCTGAAATGGCGACTGGTCGCCATTTCAGCCAATCAGATGCTTGAGATTTGAGACTGGTTTTCAATCTCAGCTTTATAACCTTCAGCCCAGCAGTGTATGGATCCTACTTAAAAAGAATAGGTTTGCCCTCAATGAGAAACAATTCGCGGAATTGAACAGAATACAATTTTGACAGGAGATCTGAGAATATAAATCCTGCATATTACAAAGAACGCCAAAAGGCTAACATTAAAAAGCAGGAAGCATAGACTAGGAATGATTTAACAATATGTCCGTTGACAGTTATGGAAAAGCATTACAGATATTCTCTTTAAAAAAAGCTGTACACTTCAAGAAAACCACTTATTATTAAATGGCATAACTACGTCTTACAGGTGTTAAAAGGAATCTCGTCAAGTTTGCTTTTATGTACTAGAATTCATACTCGTACCTCAACTGCACTCTCTCTCATAAATTGCTTTGCACGGATGTTCCAAATAGCTGGTACAGTCAACACCCATTGAATTTCGTCTTCATCTAAGATCCCCGTAACTAAATTCTTGCCTGACCTCTTCAAAAGGTCTTCTTTTAAATATCGAATAACCATGGAAAACACACGCTTTGCTGGTAACCGTCTTCCCATGTAATCCTCTAATTCTTCGTTTCTTGTCAGTTTCTAAAATGAATTAAAAAACACACTCTTGCGTTATCCTCATCAATCGTTTGGGGATTTATAATATGTATCTATTAAAATGTTTAAAGTTTTTTTTTGAACTTACCAAAATAACCACCGGTTGTCGACTGATCGACATTTCTGAACGCTAATCTGCAAAAAATCTATTCGTAATATCAAAAGATATAAAACATTGTGCTCAATGCATCACTTTGATGAATTCAAGCAGTTCGGTTTCATTTAAGTCAATCAATAATAATTATGTATGTGTCCTCGGGTACCAAAGTACTTAAGCTCAGTGTTGACACTTTAAGTTTGCTCCTTTACAATGATTTAATAAACTTTGCTGTGATACTTTGTGTCGCCCAGAGAAAATATTTTGATGAAGTTTAGTAAGCAACACTAACAGAATTATAGAATATACATTTGATCTATACATGAAAAGTAGGCCATTGGATGATAACACTTGGCGAACGAATAATATCCTTAGACATATAAGTATGACCTAGATTTAAGAAAAATAGGTCTCAGGGTCATGAAATTCAGGATACAGGCAAACTTAAAGCAGAACGTCAGTAACTGAATAAAAGGAAAAAAATCATGCGCTGAAAACCGTAAACCAGTTTACAAACTTTGAATTTATCTCGGATACGAAACATAAAAATTACTGTTAAAACATGTACGAAATTTATTGAACACGTCTTTACCTCGTTGTCATAAAGCATCATTTTGAAATGCCGGAAGTAATAATATGGCTCATGCTGGCCTTCGTCAACAAGCTGGGCATATCTATCTTCAGCTTCATAACCAAACGCTTCCAGTGTGACACCATCTGACTTTACTAGAACAGTGGTGGGAGCCTTGGCAGACAAATTTTTCCCACTTGACCTTTAAAACATACATAAAGCACTGAAGACGAATTGAAATGTGCAATCTTTAATACGTTTTTATATTGCTATTAATTTAATGCATCCAGTGCCGAGATAGCATTGGAATAAAATGCCAGCGAAGTAAAACGATATCCGATTTGATGCTGAATTTAAACAGAAATGAATTGAGGAAAGAATTCGTATAAATATACGAGCATGTATTCTTTGTTATAAGAAAGTCATGGAACCTACACTTAATTTACACATTAATTTATTTAACCTATGTTGAGAAGATATGATTTGTGATTTGGGAATAATAAACATTGACATTGCGACTTTTTATAACTAAAAGTCGCAATGTCAATGTTAATTATTATTGTGTCTTTTCCTTTTATTGAATTCTGCGCTGACGATTTATATGAATTATTTCTATTCTTCTTCTTAAAATACATAATTTAAACATAGATGGTTTCCACAATATGCCTCAAATTTACAGCCTGCTATCCAGCAATTTTTAACTGTCGATAATTGATAAATGCTTTCTATCGTGTCGTTTGTCTTTAAACATATCCTTTAACTGCATTTTCAATATTTTTAGCATCTGATGTACCTATTTACATGTCTTTGACTACTTTCTACCTATTCCACTATATTACGCATGCTATTTTGGGTGTTATGTGCAAATGCAAGAGAAAACGTACATTAGTGTGTGTATTAGTATGTGTGCGTTCGTGCGTGTGTGTGGTTTTATTTAACATTTAAAATGTAGAAAATTGTCTTCATCTAAACATGATCTAATTGTGGTTATGGTTGTGTGTTGATCTCTTTTTTATAAAAAGATGATTATCTACTAAATACATGGGAAAATATCACACAGTTTAGATATTTTAGGAAGATAGTGACTATTAACTTTCCGTTACCAGTTTTTACAAGACACTTTCGTTGGATCAGATATATAACCATTTTCGAATGAAAATGACCATCCAGAATAGGTCGTTCCGAAGTCAATCGCAGCTACCATCAGCTTCCTTTTCGCTTTTGTAAAAGCAAACCTCTGTAACAAAAATATATCAAATTAAAACGTTGCTAAGTCAAAGTGATCTCCATTGTGCATCATCGTCTAATGCCAACAAAAAGTGATCTCCATTGTGCATCATCGTCTAATGCCAACAAAAAGTGTGAATTCGGACATTAATGATTGATAATTTATTCAAGTGGTCACGAATCGAATTTTTGTTTGAAAAGTTTTTGTCACGTTGAAGGGAGATAATTATTTAATCGCCAAATTATCAACGATAAACATCATCTAGGCTAATTACTTACCGATGTTTGTTTTAGCACATCGAAAACTTTTGTCAAAACATACCAGATACAATTTTCACGTAATGTTAGACTACATGCAAATCGATCATATAATTGTAAAATTTTCCTCTTTGAATTGAGTATACAATTCAAACTTAAAACATAATAAAGACATTAATTTACTCTTTTTTGTTAGATTTTATATTGTCATCAAATCTCCATGTTCTAAAAAAATCAAATTCATAACAAATAAACAACAACAAAAAAAAAAAACAACAACAATATACACGTAGTTTAACTTCAAAAACAAAAGCGACAAAATTTTCAGATTATTTGATTAATAAGTGTCATTAGTTTAATCTAAGCAGATAATAGCGGGGATATAAATAAAATAAATACAGTCTAAAAGTTTATAAGTTTTTTTTTCATACACTCAACACATTTTACAATGTACACATGATGAGAGAAACAATAGTACATGAAAGGAACGAGGCTCTGTTAAATAAAACAACAAAAGCAGGAAGAGCTGCCCACAGTACTTTTATAACTAGAACCATTAACATTGCAATAAAATGATTTTCTTTATATATTTGTTTACCAAAAAGAATAAATAGTATCACTGAAATAACTGTAATATTGATACATTGTTACGAAGCTGAACCGACCGAGATTTTAAAGAAATAGAACTATGAACCTACATTTTCTGTTGCCATTCTGCTGTCGTTGTCTTTTTATCTGCAAAAGTACATAGTGCAAGTCACGTTTTGACAAATATTCAGATGAAAATTTAGGTTATTGATCATTTGGATGCTTGTATGAAAATTAAACGGTCAGGCTCAGCGCAGCTGGGCGACCGTTTAATTTTAATGCCCCCACGAAGTGGGAGGCATAAAGAGTTGAACTTGTCCGTCCGTACGTACGTCCGTCCGTCCGTACTTCTGTCCGTACG
The DNA here is from genome assembly GCA_038501625.1 of Corbicula japonica. Lineage (NCBI taxonomy): Eukaryota > Metazoa > Mollusca > Bivalvia > Venerida > Cyrenidae > Corbicula > Corbicula japonica. Next base: position 791,823 of record JAZAYU010000214.1, read on the forward strand.
TCCCCAAATCTTGTGGCATCAACTCCTCATAAACTACAGGGCGGATTTCTTTCAAAGTTGTATAGATTATCAAGCAGGATGTTTAAATGGTCGTAAAGAAAAGATATTATCCTGCGATCATTTTTACCAGAGTTATTGCTCTTAATTTCAGTAATTGAAATTTGTGGCATCAACCTTTCATTTACTCTCAGAGGGATTTCTTTCAAACTGGCATAGATAATCAAGCAAGAGGTGTCGATGATCGTAAAGAAAAGATTTTTCCTGCAATCATTTTTACCAAAGTTATGACTTTTTCTTATTTCAGTAATAAAATTTTGTGGCATCAATTTCTTATAAATTATCATGCGGATTTCTTTCAAACTTGCACAGATGATCGAGCAGGATTTGCAGATGATCTTAAAGAAAAGATTTTTCTTGCGGCCATTTTTACCAGAGTGATGGCCCTTTGTTAATTTTACTTATACAATTTTGTAGCATTAACTCCACATTTTCTATTTGGCTGATTTCTTTCAAACTTGCACAGATGATTAGAAACGATGTGTAGATTGTTGTTGAGGACACTGTCTTGCAACCATTTTCACCAGAGATAAGGCCCTTTGTTTATGTTAGTCATAAAATTTTGTAGCACTTACTCCTCATTTACTTTTCATGATCACCACATGTTAATATCCGATACACATTTTTGTTACAAATGTTGTTGCAGCAGTGGGGGCATCACTGTCCTGAGGTCACAGTCCAGTTCATTCAAGCCTCGAAATAAATTATAACGTTTATAATGGTCGAACTTATTTTTGTAACTGACAAAGCAGTCGGCGCCTAAATTACCATATAATTTTAGAGGAAGACACAAAATCAAGCGTGAAACTGAAAGTAGTTTTGTAAATTAATGGCTCGTAAACATGTACTGAGAGAGTATTTTAGAATGCTTAAGAGATTTCTTTATCTGGAAACAACATGGTAACAGACCTGAATCTCAAGGCAAACCTGTTTGACAATCTATCATTGGGCGGCGAAACAATGGATCGTACTTGAAAGTTCCATTTAACTTCTTTTATCTCATGGCAAAACAGTTTATATCCAGATCAGCCGTGCAGTCAGGATCTAAACTATTCACTTTTAGATTAACTATGTTATTTCTGACTAAAAGAAACAAACAGCGTTAGTCCAGATCAGATGGCATTGATGCGATAGGTGATCTGTATCTACACTGTTCGCTTTTATGATAATAGACGTACCAATGGAATAAAGGGTTAAGCATTTTAGGAAGATTATCATCAGACAAAAACTCACAGCTCAAATCAATATGTAAATGATTTCTTTGCCTCTGAATTATGTCACGCCTACTTTTATAGTTAACGAGCTATACATGTTCATCATTAAATGTTCGAATATCGAGCAAATCGACCATAATAAACATATTTCAGATGCGCAACATTGTGAGAATAAATTTGAAAAATAACGGTGCGCCATTGGCTCAACAATATTTTCAACCATTATATACGTTTAAAGGGGACGAAATAATATTTTTTGGATGAAAAAGCTTTGATGACTTCTAATAGACTTTTTTTCAGGAAAAGATGATGTAATTTTAATTAAAAAAATTAAACCATGCCATTACAAACACTATTATGAAAAGTATAATATAGATACTGTAAATAACATTCAGCTAAAAAGATAAACACAAGTGAATTTTACAGGCAATAGCATTTGCATCCATTTATAATACGAAATATATGTAAAAAGCTGTTCATTACAAATCTAGCTGTAATATGTTGTTGAGATAATAAAGAGATGAAAGCCAATGTTGAGACATTCGAAAAAGACTCAAAGTATCTACACTTAACCAATGTTCTAACTACACAGATCAAAATATTAGATTTTCTCCGCATAGAATCGAAATACGGTCTTCGAATTTGAAGCATTATAAGATGCACCATTTTTACTTCTTTTTCTGAAATTTCCATTGAAATGCCTCTGAAATGCCTTCTTAAACCAAGGACGTTAAATAGAGGTGAGGGAAAAAACAAGTCACAAAACTGACCGTAGCTTTTGTATAGAGGATATACTGAAACCGGCAAAAACTGCTTGAAAATCTTCTGTGTAACAGCTAAACAATCGCATTATTGCAAAATTGCATAGAATTGTTCACAAGTACTTAAAAATTCATATTTAAATAATTTGACATGAATTTTCGTTTACGAAGAATATACCCACTACCGCGAATTTTGTGACTTTTGGTTTTACCCCTATCTTGATTAAATGTCACTGGTTTCTAAACGCGTGAAGAGAACTTAAATTTTTTTTTAAACAAAGAAGTGAAAATGATTTATCTTATTATATTTTAAGTTTGAAGATTATATCCCGAATCCTTGCTGATATTTAAAAAATATGATCGGTGTAGTTAGAACATTGGTGAAGTGTACTTTTGGTTTCAATAGCAACACATGTTACTATATCTTTTCCGAAAAAATACGTAATTTATAATCATTACCAGCCCAAATAACAGTGCAGAAACATTGTGTTCCGATGCTGTATTAATGTTAGGATGTATAATTAATATGAAAAATTACTCTATTTACATAACACAGAAAAACAAAAAAGGAAATACCGTTTGCATCGGACCTCTGAAATTGCTATTTGAGACGCATAGAAGAACGACACAGATATCACGTAAATGGTCATCTGTCAACATTATATGTCGGGTTTTGTCCATGAAACCGAAAATAGACATAAACGGAGTTTCAAATGTCTCATATATTTGTGCCAGCTTTGAGGATTAATAAGACTAAAGGCAACGTGCTAATGTTAAAACTTCTTAAGATAAAATCCATCTAAGTGGCAATGAGTATTTTTTGTTTTTAAAATGTGAACCAGTTTTCCCAATTTCTAATGTTTGTTCCTCCCAAAACGAAATCAAAAGTATACATGTACCTAAAATAAACAAATCGTTTAGAAATATTTACCAGTAGTATATAACAATGAGTTACATGTCATTTGAGGGAGCAGGGATGAGGCATGCGGCATTGAGTGACTAATCGTGACGTCATCGGCGTCATCGCCGCGGGATCTAATGACTCACCGGGATCTAATGACTCATCGTGACGTCATCAGCGTCATCGCCGCGGGATCTAATGACTCACCGGGATCTAATGACTCACCGGGATATAATGATTCACCGGGATCGATCGTTAATTAAAAATAGTTAACGCGCGTGTAGACCCGCCTTTTTTATGGCGACCAATCAGGTAAGGCAACCTAGATTAGACCCCCTAACGGTACTCCCCAATAAATCCTTTATAGCGAACCGATAATCGATCTCGTCCCTTTAGCGAGGTTAACGCTAATAGAATGACCACGTCAGTTAATTAATCGGATATAGGAAAATTAATTTCATCGCATAGTAGTGACACCGAACGTCGATATAAGAGTTTAGCCAGGGGCGTATAGCGATCAGCTTTAAATTGTGAATGTATATAAGGGAAGGCGACGCTTTGTGAGAACAGAGCGCTTTATTTGAAGTAACATGTTCGGATTCGCGTACGTGACAATGGCTATGATAGATGAACTGCTTTGGTGGATGAGATGTCGTCAGTTAAGGAGGGAGGCCAGAGAAGCTGCAGAGAGATTAATAGACCTGTTTGAAACACGCTTCGAAACTTCGTTGTATAGTCTCGTATTATAGAATATACGTAAGGAGGTGTATTTGTTTGGAAACATTTATCTTCTATTTACTTAGTCATACAGCTAGTTACGCTTGCCATTCATAAGTAATAGTCTGTATTAGCCTGTCCCCGTCAGGTCATTTTACTTCGTCAATACCCGTTATAGGAAAATTAATGTTAGCATCTCCATACATCGATCGCATAGTATTGATAGCCTCGGGGAGTTATACAATATCGGTCCAACCAACGCAGGTAATATCAATTTGTCGTTACATACTTTAGACCGAGGCGGTCACCCGAAAAATCCAGGTGAATCGTAAACGAATAAGCTTTAATTTTGCTCAGTTTAAATTACCAGTCAGATAGTTTCAAATCGTCGATATAAACTTTAGCCCTGGGACGTTAGTGATCACCGGGTGAATCGTTTTTCCAATAATTTGTTCAGACCGCTAGCTTTAATTTTGTGAATGATCGATCTAATGAATTAACGAGTGAATGATTGATTGGAACGAATTACTGATAAAATGAATGAACGAATGAATTAGTGATTGATTGAATAGATGAGTGATTGAAATAATGAATGGGCGAGGGAGTAAATGATATTTGAATCCGTGTGAGTGGGTGAACGAATGGGCGAGTGAGTGATTGATTAAATGAGCGATTTAGTGAATGAATGAGTGATTATTGATTGAATGAATAAACGAATGAATGAGTGATTTAATAAATGAACGAATGAGTGAGTGAGTGATTGATTAGATGAGTGATTGTAAATGGGCGAGGGAGAAAGTAATTGATTAAATGGGAGATATAGTTCAAGATGTGTGAGTGATTGATTGAATGAGTGTTTTAGTGACTGAATGGGTGGTTATTGAGTGATTGATTGATTGAATAAGTGGTTGAGTGAATAGGTGGTTGAGTGATTGAGTGAATAGGTGAGTGATTATAAATGGGCGAGGGAGAAAGTAATTTATTGAATGGGAGATAGAGTTAAAGATGTGTGAGTAATTGATTGAATGAATGAGCGATCGATTGAATGAGCGATTTAGTTATTAAATGGGCGTGTGAGTGAGCGATTGATTGAATGATTGGTACAGTTACCGATGGAGCTATATTACAAAATATTTCGAGACTTCAAATGAAAGCGATAAGTTGTGTCGTGAAAAGACTCCTGAACGGTACTATCAACCCTTTGAGGCGACACGTAAGGTTGATAGAAAGCAGGTGATTACTATTAAGAAGTTTGGCTCAATCGATATCACTACGTGATTCCAGCGTTATTAACCAGAGTTTATTTAATACAGACCTTGATTGACGAGGTGAGAACGACTAGCGAACAATAAGCGAATGAATCGGGTAGAGTACGGCAAGAGGGTACAGTGGGGCTACAGTGAGGGTACAGTGAGGGTATAGTGGGGTTACAATGAGGGTACAGTGAGGGTACAGTGGGGGTACAGTGAGGAGGAGGAGGAGGAGGGGAGGAGGAGGAGGGGAGGAGGAGGAGGAGGGAGGAGGGGAGGAGGAGGAGGAGGGGAGGAGGAGGAGGGGAGGAGGAGGAGGAGGAGGAGGAGGAGGAGGAGGAGGAGGAGGAGGAGGGGGAGGAGGAGGGTGAGGAGTAGGAGGAATACAGTCTAAACCTAGGTCCGCCGTATGGTGGACTTAAATTCAGAACGAAATCGCTTCAAGAAGTTCTAAGCGAATCGTGGGGACAAAACACCGCTGTTCAGCGCGAATTTTACAAATAACACTCAAAATATTGTATGAATATTTTATTTATTTTATTTTTTTTAAATAAAAACAAAGACAATCAATGTTGTACAAGCTGCATTCGAATCATTTTGGACTTCATGTCCGTTTCGTGCAAGTCTCCAGTTTCAGTCTATAGAATAGATATAATCTGAGGGAAATGCAATGTTCCCAATGTCTTAAGATTTCGTCCACCTCGATGTCTTCGAAATATAATTCCAACTATTCCGTCTCTGAGAGATTCGAATGATCCTTTCGCGATAAACTGTAACGCATCCCACACAATGTTTGCCGAATACTCCGCTCCAGAATCGCCGTAGAAAGAGTCGAAATATAACTCCAGTATTCATAACTAAATCCCTATTGAAGTTCCTTGGCGCGAGCCTGCGTTAGAGCAATGTCTATGCCGGATGAAAGCCGTTTTAAGCTTAACCACTGTAACGAACTGAGGTCAACGCCAATAATAGTAGCCGTTCCGTTAACAAACTTTCTTATATCCACGAAAACGTATCCGTCTCGGTTACAAACAGTCGCGTAGAGGCTTTCCCGTAAATAAAACTGTTTCACATACAGGCATTCCGTCTCGATCAAGTTAGGTTTCACACCGATGTCGGGTATATACAGGCATTCCGTCTCGTTCAAGTTAGGTTTCGCACCACCGTCGGGTAAAGAATGTAACCATATAATGACTCCGGGTGCGGCGCAAGTCGTCATCAGAAGCAAAATACCGAACCATTTAATGCCTTGAAAGCGATATCGAATGTTTTTGTCTTTAAAAGCAAAATCGTCCGCTAGCGCGAACGATTCCGGCGTGCTCGGTTCACGATTCATTCTCGTGATTCCGTCATTCGCGCTCACTGGTCTCTTACATTAACCATTCTATTTATTTATTGATTTAAGGTAAAACTAGTTTTAGATAGGTCATAGTATCGACCGTTGCTGATGAGGAGTTCCTCTTCGTACGAAGCGAACCAATCGTTTCGACCGGTTCCACACGTAGTTTGCCGCCATAGGATCCTGGCCTAGACTTCCGCTGTAAACCATCCATTGCCGATGCGTGCCGACGGGACACGATTTTTGCCACCGATGAAAGTGCGCGGACACTTCGTTGATTGTACGGTCCCATTCCGATTGCGCCATCTCCAATGCCTGGGCGAGAGGAGTTACCCAACGAATTTCGTGTCGACTAGTCATTTTGTCGGATTTCTTCGTTTTCGATCGGGTTCTTACGTTCTTTCTCTAGTCCTCCTCCTCCTCCTCCTCCTCCTCCTCACCCTCCTCCTCCTCCGTCACGTCTTTTTTAGACAACAACCATTCGTTCAACTCCGATTTGTGCAGCCGCACCGCCTCCCGAATGGCTAGGTCGATAGGTAACCCGGAAGTTCTACTCAAACGTTCGGCGATTCCCACGATAAATGAATAACGGGCATCGGTATCAATGCGGTAGATGGATAAAACGGTTTCGGCTAAATATTGCCTGGCCACTTTTCTCAGTTCCGATAACATGTCGTTGATGACCATGCGTTCCGCCACTTTTTGACTCGACCCTTCTTCGACATAATCTACCGCCTTTCGCTTGATTTCGTGATCGTGTGATCTGACCAAGTTCGAAATGACGACCTTGCGTAGAAAATCGTGAGACGCACCCTTACCGTCTTGCCTACCCGGAGGAACCGGATAGACGCGACGGGGCATTTCCTCCTCCTCCTCTTCTTCCTCGTCCTCCGGGTCCGAATCTCTTTGGCTCACCCGCATCCTCTTTTCGGGCGGACTGTCGTGGTGATCGTCCGCTCCTCGCTTCAGATCGTTCGGAAAAATTTCCGTTCTCAATCGGTCGTGTTCCGGCGTGCCCGACTTTAGGTTTACTACTAAATAACCGTGCGGCTTTTTCGTGGCATCTCGAAATTGTCTCATAAAGGAGCCGCTAGAGGACGGGTAAATGCGTCTAGCTAACGTCGCTACCTGCTGTCTATCGATCGGATTATCGAATAGAGTCAAATACTGGGTATTGAGGCTTATGTCCCTGCAAGATTTGCCCTGGGGGAATAGGTTTTGAGTGAGATAGATGATCGAAATGTTCCGATGATGACTTCCCTTCGTAAATAGGTCGGCAACTCGTTGGTCGCATTTGGCTTCCGTCATCAAGTCGTCCAAAACGATAAGGTTTCTGTCGTTGGCATCGATGAAATCCGGATCCTCGATACGCTCCGGAATGCCTCTGACAAACTGAATGTTGGGCAAGGATCGTTTCAATTCGTCGTACAACGCTTGCCACTGACCGTAGCACCATATCACGCGCTGGGGAGAGGGCTGTATCATAGCGGATAGTATTAATCGCTTGGTCCATTCCGTTTTTCCGCTCCCGCTCGGCCCAGAAACCACCATAGAAAAGGGATGTTGAAATATCATATCGCCAGTTTCCGGTTTTAAAAGATCTAGGCTGTGTTTAGCGCCTCGGTGCCTGTTAAGATTATCGATTCTCGAAAATTGAACGCCGCAAACTTCGCAAGAAATCATGACTGATGTACGAATACGATCGCTACTCCGCGCCTTCTTACGTTCTTTTATGTCTCCTTCCTCCTCACCCTCCTCCTCCTCCTCCCCTCCTCCTCCTCCTCCTCACCCTCCTCCTCCTCTCCTCCTCCTCCCATCCTCCTCCTCCCCTCCTCCTCCTCCCCTCCTCCTCCTCCCCTCCTCCTCCTCCTCCTCATTGTACCCCCACTGTACCCTCACTGTACCCTCACTGTACCCCCACTGTACCCTCACTGTACCCTCACTGTACCCTCATTGTACCCCACTGTACCCTCACTGTACCCTCACTGTAGCCCCACTGTACCCTCTTGCCGTACTCTACCCGATTCATTCGCTTATTGTTCGCTAGTCGTTCTCACCTCGTCAATCAAGGTCTGTATTAAATAAACTCTGGTTAATAACGCTGGAATCACGTAGTGATATCGATTGACCAAACTCTTTTTCCTGGTAAAACTCACTCTCGTTGAAGCCAAACTTCTTAATAGTAATCGCCTGCTTTCTATCAACCTTACGTGTCGCCTCAAAGGGTTGATAGTACCGTTCAGGAGTCTTTTCACGACACAACTTATCGCTTTCATTTGAAGTCTCGAAATATTTTGTAACATGGATTTACGATCCGTTACGCCAGCGTCCCTTAAAGCGTCTAAATAGTTAATAACTCTGAACACGATTGATGATTCCATGATTATTCATCGTCGCTCTTGTTTCCCTCTTACAACGAATATAGCTCCATCGGTAACTGTACCAATCATTCAATCAATCGCTCACTCACACGCCCATTTAATAACTAAATCGCTCATTCAATCGATCGCTCATTCATTCAATCAATTACTCACACATCTTTAACTCTATCTCCCATTCAATAAATTACTTTCTCCCTCGCCCATTTATAATCACTCACCTATTCACTCAATCACTCAACCACCTATTCACTCAACCACTTATTCAATCAATCAATCACTCAATAACCACCCATTCAGTCACTAAAACACTCATTCAATCAATCACTCACACATCTTGAACTATATCTATCATTTAATCAATTACTTTCTCCCTCGCCCATTTACAATCACTCATCTAATCAATCACTCACTCACTCATTCGTTCATTTATTAAATCACTCATTCATTCGTTTATTCATTCAATCAATAATCACTCATTCATTCACTAAATCGCTCATTTAATCAATCACTCACTCGCCCATTCGTTCACCCACTCACACGGATTCAAATATCATTTACTCCCTCGCCCATTCATTATTTCAATCACTCATCTATTCAATCAATCACTAATTCATTCGTTCATTCATTTTATCAGTAATTCGTTCCAATCAATCATTCACTCGTTAATTCATTAGATCGATCATTCACAAAATTAAAGCTAGCGGTCTGAACAAATTATTGGAAAAACGATTCACCCGGTGATCACTAACGTCCCAGGGCTAAAGTTTATATCGACGATTTGAAACTATCTGACTGGTAATTTAAACTGAGCAAAATTAAAGCTTATTCGTTTACGATTCACCTGGATTTTTCGGGTGACCGCCTCGGTCTAAAGTATGTAACGACAAATTGATATTACCTGCGTTGGTTGGACCGATATTGTATAACTCCCCGAGGCTATCAATACTATGCGATCGATGTATGGAGATGCTAACATTAATTTTCCTATAACGGGTATTGACGAAGTAAAATGACCTGACGGGGACAGGCTAATACGGACTATTACTTATGAATGGCAAGCGTAACTAGCTGTATGACTAAGTAAATAGAAGATAAATATTGTTTCCAAACAAATACACCTCCTTACGTATATTCTATAATACGAGACTATACAACGAAGTTTCGAAGCGTGTTTCAAACAGGTCTATTAATCTCTCTGCAGCTTCTCTGGCCTCCCTCCTTAACTGACGACATCTCATCCACCAAAGCAGTTCATCTATCATAGCCATTGTCACGTACGCGAATCCGAACATGTTACTTCAAAAAAAGCGCTCTGTTCTCACAAAGCGTCGCCTTCCCTTATATACATTCACAATTTAAAGCTGATCGCTATACGCCCCTGGCTAAACTCTTATATCGACTTCGGTGTCATTACTATGCGATGAAATTAATTTTCCTATATCCGATTAATTAACTGACGTGGTCATTCTATTAGCGTTGACCTCGCTAAAGGGACGAGATCGATTATCGGTTCGCTATAAAGGATTTATTGGGGAGTACCGTTAGGGGGTCTAATCTAGGTTCTAAGCCTTACCTGATTGGTCGCCATAAAAAAGGCGGGTCTACACGCGCGTTAACTATTTTTAATTAACGATCGATCCCGGTGAATCATTAGATCCCGGTGAGTCATTAGATCCCGGTGAGTCATAAGATCCCGGTGAGTCATTAGATCCCGCGGCGATGACGCTGATGACGTCACGGTGAGTCATTAGATCCCGGTGAGTCATTAGATCCCGCGGCGATGACGCCGATGACGTCACGATTAGTCACTCAATGCCGCATGCCTCATCCCTGCTCCCTCAAATAACATGTAACTCATTGTTATATACTACTTTTACCATATACGCATTATGTCTTTTACTGAAAACAATAAACTGAATGGTGGTTAAATTTACCTTATTAAACTTTTAAAAATAACTTTTAAAAACTTTTGTCATATTGAAAAAGGAAGTAAATAAAAGATTAAATCCCATTCGTACCTACTCGGCGATCATCAAGGCGGATTACTGGATAAGTGATGTTTAAAATGTAGATCGATTACAAGGACATCAATCAAATAACTCCGCTCTCTTGATTAAATAAACGGCTATCAGATATATGTTGTTGTCGTCTCATGAACACTCCAATAACAAATATGGCGGATACCAATATATACATTGGATGAGTTCAAAACATTACATTTGCGAAATAGCGAATTCAATCACTTTTGTGTCTCTGAGAAAATCTCGAAATTTATGTATAAAAAACAAGAAAGAAATTTGAGCAGTGTTGGAAAACAGCTTCAGCTTATAACTTTGGTTAAAGGGTGCTTTTTTGAGTTAAAGGGGTTTCCTTTTTTAAGAATGGCTAAAGATTATGCTTCAATTGTAATCAACTTTATCTGTAAACAATATGATTGGGTAGTTGGTCTAACACATCATAAATCAAGTTTCATGTACTACCTGTCCTACTATCAAAGTGGTTGAAACTGCAAAAAGTTTAACATTAACAAATGATGATGCTACATGTATTGGTATAGCTTGCGTATCAGCATCTCAGTCAAGTTTTTTATGATAATGACCAATATGATTGTCCTCTTATTTGATCACCCGACACATTAAAATAAAATAACATGTATCATCTGTTCGCCTAGGTGACTCCTTTGTTCTCCTTCTTGATTCACACAAGCATTATGAAATAAAAGCATACATTATCCGTCTGTCCTTCTACCTGATGTCCATGTCCAATTACTTGATCCTCACATGCATATTATGATCTAATAACATGCACATTATGATCTAATATCTATCTGTTCTCCATGTCCACTGAATTGTCCCCATACACATTATCATTTAAAACATGAAATGTCTGTCTGTTATTCATGTAGATACTTGTCATCTAACTTGATTTCTATTGTTCTCATATTTGATTCCCCAAAACATTAATTATATAACATATATTATCTGTCCATCCTGCTACCGAATCTCCATGTCCTCTTATTTGATTCCCGCACATTTGATAAATCAAATAGCAGTAATATAGGCCAGTCTTAACACATATTTCCATTGTACTCTTACACGATTATCTCACACATGATGACCTAAAATTCATGTACAGTCTTTCGGGCCATCTATCTGATAAGCTTTTCATCTTCCTTGATCCCCGACATGCACTACCTGTTTGTCCAAGCTGATTTCTAATAATCTAATACTTGATTCTTTAACTTTTATTAACAACATGTTAAGTCTTTCAGTATTTTTACCTGAACTAAAACATGTATTTTATGTCTGTCTTTACTACCCGAGTCCTTATATCCTATTATCTAGAACCTTGTTTAAATTCCAAGTGCCACTTACCGCTCCGAAAAGGTAACCATCAATTTATCTTCATAAATTTTGTATGTGTGTATGTACGTGTGTGTGTGTGTGCGTGCGTGTGTGTGTGTTTAAAATTGATCAATTTGTAAACCCAAGCTGTCTTTTTCTATCTCCTTTTATGGCTGTGTGGGGTGGCAGTGTTTTCTGAGTGCGGCTATTCGTGACAGGCATGTCTCACTGTTTATCCCCTTACACATTGTGAACTTAATAGCACGCACTATCTGCCCTTCTTTCTGATCACTGCGTCCTCTTACTTAATCCACTTACACTTTACGAGAACTCAATACTATAAAATATATAGTAACAGATTATTAATCTATTGAAAAAATCGTCATTTTTGTCTATTAAAAATGCGAAGTAGAACTAATTAAAAACAAATTTTGCAGAATGTTTTAGACACAATAAAACCATAGCACAGCTATAATGTACTTTAACGGTGCCATAAATTTAAGTTAATGAATTACATGTTTAGTATTGTTAAGTAGATCATTTTTAAAACATCAAAACAAGGAAGTGCATTTAAATAAATATTGGTGTTATGCATATGGTAGATTACAGAAGATACTTGCGACAGAAAGATGGAATTATGTTTTGTAGCAAGTGTTATAAAAGGTGATTGTTTGCCTGAAGTGGTCAGCTAGCGAAAGTAAGTCGGTTTTATATATCGTTGTTCTGATTTTTTAAAACTGTGTGCATGATTTGTGCGATCAACCCAGGGCTAAGCGGAATGAGCAGTAAATGCACTTCCATTACCTTTCTTGAGCAGGCGCAATCAAAACGAGCCTGTCATTCTTTGATGTTTGTTATGTTTGATGGGTTTCAAATACTGTAATTACTTGTTCATTTGAGATTCTGTTGGTGTAAGTGTGAGGTTGGTGCACTACCTAGTGAAACCCCTAGTGGCAAATTGTTTTTCCATGACCGATCCTAGGCGGTAACCCCTTAGTTCTTTTTTTTTGTTTATTGTATGTGGTTCCTTATTTGAAATTGATCATGTCTATTTTATCTCTGATTTTTGACTGTGTGGGATGGCTGTGTTTTTATGAGTGTGGCCTTTCCTAATTAGCACATTTCACTTTTTATGGTTAAGAAAAAAGCTTGAAATAAACGACACATATCAACTTTGATTAAAAATGTTGAGTGGTAAGGTAAAAACATTCGGTTCGCGAAGCCCTTGGGTTGGTGTGCGTCAGATGTGTTTCACCCTGTTTAAAATTAAAGTTAACATTAATTTTCCTTTTTTAAAACTTAAACAAACAAACATTTTTGAGGAGGGTTCATGGATATATGGCTAGAGTACCCCTTTATTCCAAAAATAAAAACAACAACAATAAGACTTTTTCAGGTTTTATCGAATCTCAAAGCAACAAACATGTCTACCACATTATAATATTTACCATTGAAAACATCATTTAGATTTTTTTTGTCTATGTATTCTCGGATCTTTGCGATAAAGATATCGTAGACTGCAACCTGGTTCGGCTTTGGTAATGTTGACATCTACCTTTGTAGCTATACATTTACAATCAGTGATAAAATTTATAGGACGAAAATCGTATGATCTTGAACTAATTATTCTGGCCAATAGGCGAGTATGCTCGTGCTTCATTGGCACATAGTCGACTTATACACAGTAAGCGTCGTTTGAGGATAAAATTTCACCAAATAAACAATATCGACGACAGAAGACGACTACAGACGCTGATAAAGCTTTGACATTAGTTTTGCTGATCTATCTGAAAAAGATCTTTTTAAGCTATGTTCTTTCATAAGCATGAGTTCATTAGGGTAAATATAATTAGAACTAGCTGGATCTTATATCATAAATGCTGTTTTATTGTCATATTGATACTAAAATCATAAACAATGTCAATTTCGTAGTGTAGCGTTATGCTACCGCAAGTAGAACACTAACAAAATGTGAGTGTGTGTCGGCCCAGGAGCCATCGTCGTGGTCGCTCGGACGAGCTACAAAGACTGCCGCACTCGCATGCTTACTAGAATGCCGCACTGGCTACCTCTCTCTGGATAGTTCTCTCTGGATAGCAACTGCCTTGCTACTCCAGTATATATAGGCCAGTTTATATAACTATTGTAATAATAAACAATCTGCAACCATAGCGATAACAAGCCGATACCGGATTGTACCGGCTGACCCTATCCGAAGGCAGTGTGTCCAGTGCAAGCTTGCACTGATGACAGGTTCACCGAGTACGAACTAATCTGATATCGCTGTAGTTGCTTATTATATTACACGTAGCAGTATATAACAGATAGGCAACAAGACGATGCATATTAAGTTACCAAAGGAATACGTACAATTTGAAAATAAATACATGTATAAAATACAAACACTCAAATAAAATTCACCCTTAAATGGCACTTTTAACTGCAATCTTTATGTTGAGCAATAACGAATATCTATACTAATTAATAAATTGTTACGTATCTGACAGAAAAAAAACTATGAATTTCATAATTAACTTACTAGTAAGTGAAAAAGAAATAAATATCCTTGAAAACGCATTTTGTCAGAAAACTGTCACTATTTTTTCTACCCTAGAGCTTCATAAAATGATAAGAGAATTATATAAACATTTAAAACACGCTTAAATATTTTGTATAATGGAGAGGAATGACGACAGCTACATTTGTTTAACACTTAAGTTTTCAACAAAGGAACTGCAAACAATCTTATGATATCTCCATAAAGTTAAAATACGCACCTTATAAACTATATACAGAGGTATAACATCAAACATTCGGTATCAAGAACGGTAATTGCAGAAAACGGCTAACACATTCTGGTGGTTTTAATATTTTACTTTTTGTATTTTTTCCGTTTATAATCATGTTCAACTGCCGTTTGTCTTCATGTTCAACAGCAGCTACAAACATGTTACATTATTTAATCATCGAAGAAGTGCTTCACAAAGATTGTCCCAGAACAGTTCTGTTCCTAGAGCATCTGTCGTATACTCCAAATATGTATTTGAACGGATCCATTCGAGCATTTCGTTTGGCATATGCCTGTTTGAGACGTCCTCATACATGACAACAAGTAGAGAATTCGATCCTGCTCGGGAGTAGATACTTTCCATTCTTGCCATATTGAACTCATAAAGACACCATTTACTCCTCAGAAAATCTGCTGATAACACAATAACAGTTGTTTTGCTGTTACGTATCGCACTGATTATGTTGTCCGCTATGTCATCACCGGGTAGGAAGTCTCGGTCATGTAGACACAACCGGAATCCATGATTTTCTAATCCAGGAACAACGTGGTCGAGTATAAAACGTAGATTTTCATTGGCATATGAAATAAATGCATCGAACCTGTAATTCTCGTTGTCTATGTAATCACCTAATCTTTTGTAACCAAAATGTCGAAGTTTAGTAAGTCTCATTAGATATCTGATACTCCAACGATTCTTATAAATAAAACCCGAAAATACAACGGCAAGAAATACCGACACCCCAATGGTACCAATCACAATTTCCAAAGTGTACAATTTGCAGGATTTCTTTAGACCTTCTACCTTTACAACGAACTCGTCGGCAGTAAGCGCCGAACCAGAAGAATTTTGGAAAATGTTGTCTTTAAAGTCAACAAAATTGTCAGAATTGTGTGTCATCCACTCGAGAAATATTCGGTTATCACAGCTAATTTTTATTGTGTTATTTCTGAAATCTATTGAAAATTGCTTTCCTAAACGCTTTGAATTGTCATGGAGTTTCTGTGTTAAAACATTTGGAAGTGTTTGAAAGAAGTTTGATTTCAACTTCAGGTGAAGAAGGTTATTCAGATTTGCCACATCTATTATCCAGTTTTCAATAATATTGACACTTATGTCAAGGGATTCAAGACTAACCATTGAATTCAACGCGGACGCTGGAATATGTGAAATTATATTAGACGAAAGATTAAGTGTTTTTACGTTCACCAAACTCTTAAAGAGATGTGCTCCATGACTTTCGTTTGTTAATAGTAAGCCAAGAAGATTTTGTTGGAGTTGAAGGTTAACAATAGTTCTTAACTGCGCAAAGAACTCTAGTCCTATAAAGGAGCAGTAATTCATCGATAGGTCCAAATATTTCAAATTTGGGAATGGCCCAACTGGTCCGACCAGTGAATAAAGAATATTCCCAGAAAAATCGAGGTACTCGATGTTATTTGGTAGTGGAAAAATTAAAAATGGTATTATGCTAAAGTGCATAGCGCTCGAGGCCAAGTGAACTTGTTTCACAGATTTCGGAAACATAGGAAGGTTTCTCCATATGTTTATATTCCCATCATTCTCGAAAAATCTGCAATATTTTTTATGTCGCGAAACATTGCGCAGAAAGTCGTTTTTAATGAAAGGACAGTCTTGATCTTCAGTATAGACGGTGACATTACCTTCGATTGGTTCTTTATTGTACAAAAGCGGACTTTGAGGAGAATTTTGAAAGCTTCCATAAAACTCCGTTAAACCGGACACACACCCTATTTGCAAAAGAAATGGAGCAAAGGTAAATTTGTTGTGTTCCACGCGAACAATTTTCAAAGAAGGTGGAAGCACAATTAATGTATTTGTCTCAATCATTTCTATTCTGTTATTATTTAGCACGATCTCTGAAATCGAGGTATTCCATAAATAACAGAAATCTCGTTTCCGAATAATTGTTCCAAGTCCAAAAGTCGTACGGATACTTGATAGATTGAGAGACATTATTTTTGTAAATTGAAGACCATATGAAATATTTCTTAGCACTTCAAATGCAAGTCTCAGATTTTCAGACAAGTCAAGAACATTCAATTCCATCATGTTTTCAAACGCACCTACATGAATATTTGATATATTGCATCCGCTGATGTTAATGTTACTTATATGAACTAAATTTCTAAAAGTTTCGTTTGTAATCTCAACTAAATTGCAGTATGCGTTAAATCCTGATAGTACTAATGTTTTAAGACTTTCCATCAAGGTGTATGACTTTGGAAAAGACTTGTAAGGCAAACAATCCATATGCAGTTCACTCAAGTTTGATAGATATGACAAATCTGGGTATGCTAAGTTGTCCACAGTTGTACTATTTGTATTTCCGTTCAACTTAAGCTTTATTAATGATTCTGGAAATTGTTTACCTAAAATCGAAGTGTTTTTATGAACGATGAAACAATTGTTGCTCAAATCTAAAACCTTTAACTTGTCCAATGAGCAAAATGTACAATTTTCTTTAATGATGATGTTGTTATCTCGTAGATATAAATGTTCTAATCGATGACAGCCGTTCAGATCACTTTCGATAACTTCCTGAATATTGTTTTGTTCGCTCCAAAGTTCAGTCGTCGCGTTCAAAATGGTTCCACATATATCCTTCAGCGTAAAGTTTGTTCTAGAGCAGTCCATATCTCTTTCTGAAACGCACCAACATTTATCCGAAGGGCCACACCCTTTTGAAATAACATTTTGTATGAAACAGATTACCACGTAAATACACAATATATGCATGGTTGTTACTATAATAATATCGGTTGTATTAAGGTCATCTGTCACGGATGATAAGATTTATTTTATCCATTCGTCAAATGTAAACGGTTCATTATTCCAAGTATTTCCTTTCGCAATAAACTTCGCTCAGCATTAGACTACGAGATATAAAGCTTGTTTAGCAATGCCTTTACATGTACCATGCAGACTAAATTAAAACGTAAAAAATTAACAGTCCGTAACGACCATAGAATCCAAAATCTGATACCATTCATAATTAAAGGTATGTTTAACGTTTACAATGTTTAATACACTAAACAAAACAAAATAGGGGTCGGTAATGTAGTTTAGGATATTTTGAAAATAAATTTATATTCAAATTTAAATGTTATCACCTCGCCCTGGTGTACCCTTGCACTTTCGCTACCGAATCTCGATACCCATAAAACATCGAAAAACCCGTGCAAAACGTTTCTAACGACATGTACCCTCAAAATTTGAATACAAATTGAAGACACCATATCCGAGTGGATCATTTATTGTTGAATATTGCTTCCATTTTAGCACAAAGGTTTGTTTGTAAGCTTACACTTTATTGATTTTTGTCATTGACATGCCGCGGAGACACATGACTGCAGATGAGGCTGCGCAAGCCCTCGGACGTTTGCTAGCTGGTCAAAGTCAGCGACAAGTAGCACAGGCCATGAACGTTAGTCAAAGCGTCATTCAACGGTTATGGGCCAAGTACCTGGAAACTGGGTCTGTTTCTAGACGGCCCGGAAGTGGCCGTTTGAGGGCAACGTCTGCCCAAAACGACCGTGCAATGGTTTTAATGGCAAAGCGGAGGAGGTTTGATAATGCTGTTACGTTGAATAGGGATTTTGCCAGGGTGACTAATGTGACTGTTTCGGTTCAGACGTACAGAAACAGACTCCATGAAGCTAATTTACACGCTCGGAGGCCAGCTGTACGTGTGCCACTCACCCCACGACATCGAGTAAACCGGTTGGCATTTGCACGGGATCACCAGAATTGGAGGCTACGTCAATTTAGACACATTTTATTCACTGATGAATCAAAGTTTTGTTTAGACTTCCATGATGGTCGGCGACGTATTTGGAGACAACGTAATGAGCGTTTTAAAGACTGTTGTATAGTCGAACACGACCAGTGGGGAAGTGGGTCAGTTATGGTTTGGGCTGGCATCTCTTACGATGGACGTACGGACCTACACGTGTTTATGAATGGCTCTGTTACCGCTCAGCGTTATAGGGATGAGATACTCGAACAATATGTTGTTCCTTACGCTGGCGCTGTAGGTCAGGAATTCATCCTGATGGACGATAATGCAACTGCACACCGCGCCAGGATCGTAAATGCTTTTCTCGATGAACAAGGGATCGAGCGAATGTATTGGCCAGCACGGTCTCCGGACCTAAATCCCTTGGAACACGCCTGGGACATTCTACAGAGGCGAATTAAATCCCGAAACCCACAACCATCAACAAGGATTGAGCTCGCAAACGTTCTTGTTGAGGAATGGGCACTTATTCCACTTGCTGACATCCGAACACTTATCAGAAGCTTTCCGAAACGTATTCAGGAGGTGGTCACGGCTAGGGGAGGACACACTCACTATTGAGACTGTACCACAAAGAACTCACAATTTTAAAACTTTGTACCCCACCCATCACCTTATTTCAGTGAACATTTTGTCGGAATGAACGAAAACTTTAAATCTAACTTATGGATTAATAAAATTGAAAATCTTGGTTTTTGCTCTGATATGTCTCAGTTGATATTGAATGTTCTAATGCATATACTTTACAATATGTAAAATAATTTCTTCATATTAAATGTACGCTTAACTTGTTTGACCCCTAATTTTGTTTTGTTGTAGATTGGAAAACAAGAAAATTATTATCCACTTATAATTTTAAATCATTTTCAAGGGAGTAAACAAGTTATGAAATGCAGCGTGACGGATAAGAGTCAGATTGTGTGTCGAAATTGATTTCATCTTTAAATACTTAATCTTTTATATATTATTGATAAAACTTTTCTATTGCTGTTCAACATTGAGATGCGCTCATCATGGTGCTAGGCGGTGTGGGCAGAAATATGCATTTCCATTACTGCCCATGAACGGGCTCAATCACACGAGCACACGATATTATCATATTTAACGTGTTCGGTGGCTTTTGATGTTCATTTTTCATATATTATTTTGATTTTGTAGGTCGTTGAATTGAAGGTATAACATGTCTTTATCAGCCGGATATCTGATCAAGATCTACACTGTTCGCTTTTTTATTCAATGGTTTATTTCTAACCAATATCTAAGAAACGAACAGTAAAGATCCAGGTCAGGTGTGCTGGCTTATCGAATTCTACACTCTTCGCACATGCGATAAAACCCGTATAGAGTAAAGTAGTTTTACTGAAAATTTTCATAACACCTCTTTCATTTATCTTAAGAACATATATCGCTGGTTTGTGTATTATTTTTTGAAGGTTTTATTAATCGTTATATGTAATATTTTTAGAGATGGATAATTTCTTTTGATATTTTTATAATACTGATTATTGCTCAAACGTTTTACTAAGGTTAAAAGTTAATACTGAGTTGGTTGAATAAGTAAGAAAGGGAAGTTATCTGCAAAATTGACTAATGCCTATCTCTCTGCAATGGTATATTCTCATCCCGTTGCTAGGCGAGATAGGAAGTAATATGCATTTCCATTTATGTCCATAAGTCTGATCAACTAAACCGAACATGCAATATTTTCATATTTGTCCTGTTCGTTTGCTTTCTGAGTTCCCTGACATTTATTATATATGAGCCCTTCTTTGTGACTGAACAATGTTCAAACTGTCAATGGCAAAACAATTTGCCACTGAGGGTTTAAACCAGGTTCTAGGGTGCACCAACCTAAACAAGTTTTTCATATGAACTCACATGTCAAGTACCAGTTGTCTTGGTAAATAAGCTTAAAAACCTTAATTTCAACAGGGATCGCTGGTACCACATTTTCAGGCATTTGTTCTTAATATTCGGGTTGTTGTAGTCAAATCAAAGATTCATGTTTCTGGGACCAGAGACACTTGATTAAAGTCAGAAAGATCACGGCGGTAAGAAGAAAATAAACCGACCGAGATCTTAACTTTGTCAAGATTTTCCCACCGCGTTCCCGTTCACTAAAGATATGCCTCTTGCGTTTTGCGTTCACTGTGTTCACACAGAATTTATAATCACAGACACCCTGTAAAAAGTCTATTCTGTTAAGTCGCCTTAGAATACTCTTATTAGTCGCCATTTGTCAATCTCACTAAAGTCATATGTAACTAAATATTAGATCTAATGACGGCCCGTAAATAGCGTATTTTAATTATCGTGGTTTCCCGATAAGTATTTTAGATACAGTCAACACAGGAAGCTTGATCCATAACGCTATCAGCAAATGTCGCAAAAAAGTTTAAAGATGTCATTTTTGAACAGTGAAAATTAATTTAGTGCTTCACAAACACACTGAGCTTCAGTAAAATATGTCTTACACGGGGTGTCAACACTTTCCATGGTTTTAAAAATGGTATAACGTCCATAACGCTTCGGCATTTACGGCGATAACAATGTACTTTTTTCGATTTTGTAGGCGACAATGTGATCAGTTCAAAAGGTTTTTGGTAAAAGCACATTTGAGTGACTCATTGTCACATCCTGATAGCTTAGCGGTTTCAGGAGATAATGTTAATCAGATTGTCATTTTGTGTGAATTAAACAGTTGGTTTTATAAATAAAATGGAGAAATTGACACAGCTTTTTATTTTCTTCGATGTGTAAATCACATCTCTAAAAAATGATAAGAAAGACCTGCTATAGAATTTGCAAACGGCAATGAGTAGGCACATACACAATTACAGACCTCTTCAAATACCGTAAATTGGGATATTTTGTCGTCGTCATATTTTGGCCATTTTGCCCCAAAGTGCATGTGTTTTATTTCGGCCAGTTTAATTTTGGCCATTTATCATTGTGTGGCGAAAAATAAACACAAATACGTTATTTTGTCATGTCATGGTATGCTTATTTATCTGATTTGTCGGCATTTATCTTAGACATATTAAAATATAAACGATACATATAAGAGAAAGCAACAAAAGACAGTAAAATTATTCATATAATTATTTTAAATACAAAAATAAAACTTCACATGCAGAAATATCGATTTAAAATGCATAATAATTATAAGGGTAATTCAAATAAGGATATGATATTTAAAACATTTAATCCAATCTCACATTTTCACAACATTTATTGCAACAAACAATAATCCAACAAACTTAAGTACATTAATTGAAATTTAAAATAACGAGATTTATCGAGTTGTTTTTATCCAAGCGATAAATAGTGATCAACGTCGGCGAAGTGTGAAAAATAATCTGTTTATTGTTGTGTTTGCACTACCTGGGCTTACTTTTCACCTGTGACATATTTTGGTGCGTTTAATTTTGGCATTTTCATTAGGTTGGCCAATTAGGCCAATTATAAACCAAGGCCAAAATATCCAAACCTACGGTAGACCAGCAGATGGGAAAATCCGGTTGATTACGCATCCTTCGAACAATAAATAGTAATTTTATAAAAATTACTATTTATTGTTCGAAGGATGCGTAATCAACCGGATTTTCCCCTCTGTGGCCTCAAATGCATGAACAAAGGTGATCTATAGATTTTACTAACTAACCTTGTTTTTCACTCGATTTCGAAAAAGACCATGACACTATCAACAGAATAATTTTATGCAAGTTTGATGGTAAACTTGTTACACCTAGTGTTAAAAAGTGAAAAATGCATAGTAGGAATGGCCGCATCCAGCAGACACAGCCTCCCCACACAGCCAAAACGTTTTAGAGGAGAAGAGAGCGTGGTTTTACAATAAACAGGTTCCAAATAGACGCCACAAACAATTAACGAAAGTGAGAACAAGAGGGTTACCGTCTTGGAACGGTTAGTGGCAAAGGATTTGGTAAAAGATATTGCTTTTATTCGATCTAGTAATCTGGTTTTCAGACACAAACTTTGAACCAATTAAGAAAGGTATTTAGAAACCATCGAGAAAACATTTCTGAGTATGTGCAAATAATTAATGGTTACCACATATAAAATTTAAAAACTCAAAGTACAAAGTAACAACACATATAACCTACAAAAGAAAAACAGACGACTCGTGGACAAAACAAACGACATATACTATTACAAAATGGGTTCGTCATTTGTCAGAGAAACAGCGCGCTCTCAAGCTTTTCTGTCCATGTCGAAACACTCAAATTATGAGCACCTAAAGTTGACATTTCATATTTTGAAATAAGCACTGATATGTATGGAAATTGAGAGAAGACCCTAAAATTTGCCGGAAATCACCCAAGGCTAAACATAGAGATGTTAACAATACATTTTGCATTTTTTTTTTATCAAAAGAAATGTAACTAAGCTGCCAATCATAATAAGAAATTAATAGTTTTGAAGTGTCATATACTTTGTTTTTTACATTAAAGAAAATAAAGTTAAAGGCAAAAGTTATAATGAGATAAAAATGTCACTATTTGTTTTCTAATACAGAATTTTAAAACACTCAAAAACGAACAAAAAGATGTGTTTACGATAACTTTATTTATTTTTGTCATAAATACTTAACGTTGTCGCAAGAAATTGGAGCTGTTTTGATCTCAGGAAGTTTAAAAACACCTGCAGAAAATGATAGATAATTCCTTCTATTTATGTTCATGTTAACTGACTTCAAATAGCTATTGTTAAAGGAATGAGATAAAACGCAGATAATAAGACAATTTTACACATCCTTTTTAATAATTTAAATAAACATTTTTAGAAAACCGTTATTTTAAGACTTTATGTCTGTAGGAGAAAAGTCCTCCAGTATAAAAATATATCGTTCAATTAATAATATGAACTGCAGTAGTATCATTTTCACCAAAACATTCCTGGACAAACTATTTCATTAAACATTGTTTAAGTACAAGTATTGAATCTTTAATATCTATACAGTTTAATTGTTTTAAAATCAGCAAAACCACAGTCACAAAAAATTAACCAAATTAAAAAAAACAACAACATTTCTTTATTAAAGTTTAGAGCGCTTATATTTTAGCTTGTCGATACCAAGTCGTGTGCCATGCAGCTTCTGTAACAGAAACATGTTATACACTATATAAAGGGCTTTTATATTTAACAAACGAAGAACGGATATTCTATAAAAAGCTAAAAGCATTGTTGCACTTCTAATGTTTGTCTCTGTATATTTTTCCCATTTTAATATGTTCAACAGCAGTCTGAAAGCGATTTCTATACACGTTTACATGTCACATTATTAAATTACCCACGAAGAGCTTCACAAAGATTGTCCCAGAACAGTTCTGTTCCTAGTTCATCTGTCGTATACTCCAAATATGTATTCGAACGGATCCATTCGAGCATTTCATTTGTCATATGCCTGTTTGAGACGTCCTCATACATGACAACAAGAAGACAATTCGATCTTGCTCGGGAGTAGATACTTTCCATTCTTGCCATATTGAACTCATAAAGACACCATTTACTCTTCAGAAAGTCTGCTGATAACACAATAACAGTTGTCTTGCTGTTACGTATCGCACTGATTATATTGTCCGCTATGTTATCACCGGGTAGAAAGTCTCGGTCATGTAGACACAAACGGAATCCACGATTTTCTAATTCGGGAACAATTTGGTCGAGTATAAAACGTAGATTTTCATTAGCATATGAAATAAATGCATCGAACCTGTAATTGTCGTCATCTATGTAATCACCTAATCTTTTGTAACCAAAATGTCGAATTTTAGTTAGTCTCATTAGATATCTGATATTCCAACGATTTTTATAAATAAAACCAGAAAATACAACGGCCAGAAATACCGACACCCCAATGGTACTAATCACAATTTCCAAAGTGTACGATTTGCATGATTTCTTTTGACCTTTTACCTTTGCTATGAACTCGTCAGCGCTAAGCGTCATACCATTAGAGTCTTGGAAAATATTGTCTTTAAACGTAACAAAGTTCTCAGTATGCTGTACCATCCATTCGAGAAATACTCTGTTGTCGCAGCTTACTTTAATTGTGTTGTTTCTGAAGTCAATTGAAAATTGCTTTTTTAAACGCTTTGCGTTGTGCTCTAGTTTCTGCGTTAAAATATTCGGCAGCGTTTGGAAAAAGTTTGTTCTCAATCTTAGGTGAAGAAGATTATTAAGATTTGTAACATCTACTGTCCAGTTTTCAATGTTATTGACACTTACATCAAGAGTTTCCAGACTAACCATAGAAGAAAATGCCGAAGCTGGAATATACGAAATTATATTAGACGACAGATTTAGAGTTTTGACATTTACTAAATTTTCAAAGAGATGTGCACCGTGACTTTCGTTTGCTAGTAGCAATCCAAGAAAATTTTGTTGAAGTTGTAGATTGGTGAGTGTCATAACTTGCTTAAAGAAATCCAGTCCTATAAATGAACAGTAGTTCTTGGACAAGTCCACATGTTTCAAATTTGGGAACGGCCCAACTTGTCCAGAAAATGAATAAAGAATGTTGCCAGAAAAATCCACATATTCGACATTATTTGGTAGTGGAAAAACCAGAACGGTTGGTATGTTAAATTGCATTGCGCTAGAGGCAAAGTGAATCCTTTTCAAAGATTTTGGAAACATGGGATAATTCTGTAAAATATTAATTTTCTCGCCAGGTTCGAAGAAATTGCAATATTTAATATGTCGGGAAACATTTCGCAGGAAGTCGGTTTTCATAAATGGACATTCCTGGTCTTCAATGTCGTCGTCATTTTCAGCTTCAAGTGGCTCTTTATCGTATAATAGCGGATTATGAGGGTTGTTCTGATAGTTTCCATAAAACTCTGTTAAACCTGACACACATCCAATTTGTAGTAAATATGGAGCAAATGTAAATTTGTTATGTTCCATGCGTAATATTTGTACACTAGGTGGAAATATAATAGGGGTATTTGTCTCAAACATTTCTATTCGGTTATTATTTAGCACAATCTCTGAAATCGAAGTATTCCATAAATAGCAGATATCTTGTTTCCGAACTATTGTGCCTATTCCAAAACTCGTATGAATACTTGATACATTAAGAGAAAGTATTTTCGTAAATTGAAGGCCATATGAAATATTTGCTAGCACTTTGAATCCAAGTCCCATGTTCACAGACAAATCAAGAACATTCAATTCCAGCATGTTTTCAAACGCACCTGCGTGGATAGTTTTAATATTGCATGCACTGATATTAAGGTTACTTACATGAACTAAATTTCTAAAAGTTTCGTTTGAAATCTGAACTAAATTGCAGTATCCGTTAAATCCTGATAGTACCAATGTTTTGAGAGTTGTCATCACACTGTACGCCTTTGGAAAAGACTTGTAAGGCAAACCATCCATATACAGTTCACTCAAGTTTGATAGATATGAAAAATCTGGGTAATCTAAGTTGTCGATTGTCGTACTGTTTGTATTTCCGTTCAACTTAAGTTTCATTAATGATTCTGGAAATTGTTTGCCTAAAATTGAAGTGTTTTTATGAACAATGAAATAATTGTTGCTCAAATCTAAAACCTTTAACTTGTCCAAAGAGCAAAACGTACAATTTTCTTTAATGCTGATGTTGTTTGCTCTTAGATACAAATGTTCTAATCGATGACAGCCGTTCAGATCACTTTCTTTAACTTCCTGAATATTGTTTTGTTCGCTCCAAAGTTCTGTTGTCGCGTTCCCAATGGTTCCACATATATCCTTCAGCGTAAAGTTTGTTCTAGAGCAGTCCATATTTCTTTCTGAAACGCACCAACATTTATCCACAGGGCCACACCCTTTTGAAAATGCATTTTGTATGAAACAGATTACCAAGTAAATACACAATATATGCATGGTTGTTAATTACTCATTTGATGCTTGATAATATCGTTAACGTTATTTATTGATTATTAAAGTCACTAGTCCCGGATGATAAGAATTATTTTATCCATTCGTCATATATTAACGGTTCATTATTCCAAATATTTTCTTTCGCGATAAACAACGCTAAGCATATATAAAGCTTGTTTACCAAGGTCTTTACATGTACCATGCAGACTAAATTAAAACAGGCGTGAAACATAAACAGTGTGGTGAAAATATATCTGTTCACCATCCGAAACGACCATAAATTCAACATCTTTTCATTCATAACTCACGCGAAGCATCCATATCAGGCGTGCTGGCTTATTTAACTCTATACTAGTCGCACATGCGATAAAACCCGTATGGAGTAAAGTATTTTTATTGAAAACGTTCATATCTTAAGAACATATATCGCTGGTTTAAATGTTAAATATTTTATTGTAGGTTTTCATCAATTATTTTATGGAGCAATTCTTTGAGATCGATAATTTCTTTGGATATTTTTAAAAATACTGAATAATGCTGAAACTTAGGTTAAAAGTTAATACTGAGTTGGTTGTATTTAAAGTAAGAATGGACAGTCTGCAAAACTGACTATTCCCAATATCTCTGCAATGTTTATATGCTCAAACATTTTGATTTTCATCTTCAACAGCCAACTGTTGCTTCATGCATTTCCATATCTGTCCATGAACCAGATCAATAATACCGAGCATGCAATATATTCATATTTGTATTGTTCGTTGGCTTTAATAACTCCCTGTACATCTATTATATATAAGTCCTTCTTTATGACTGAACAATTATCACACGGTCAGTAGCAAAACAATTTGCCACTGAGGGTTTAAACCAGGTTCTAGGGTGCATCAACCTCACACTTGCCCCAACAAGGTTTTTCATATGAACAAACAAGTACCAGTTGTCTTGGTGAATAAGCTGTTAAACCTTGTTTTCATCAGGGATCGTTGGTAACCCATTTTCCGGCATGTGTTACCAAGATTCTGGTTGTTGTATATACCGATTTTTTTTCTTGGAAATCAAAGTTTCATATTGCTGGGACCAGAGAAAGATCACGACGGTATGAAGAAAATAAACAGACGGAGTTCCTTAACTTTGTCAAGATTTTCCGACCAGCGTTCCCTTTTAGTATAGCTAAATGTTCAATCGCCACAAAGATATACCTCATGCGTTTGGCGTTCACAGTGTTCACACAGAATTTATAATCGCAGACACCCTGTTTCTTTTCTGTTAATTCGCCTTAGAATATTCTTACTAGTAGTCATTTGTCAATCTTATTGAAATCAGATCTATCAAAATATTAGATATAATGACGGTCCACAAATATCGTATAAAAATTATTTAAGTTTTCCTGATAACTATTTATAGATACAGTCAACACAGGAAGCATGATCCATATCAGCAAAGTTCGCAAAATAGTTTGAAGATGGCATTTCAGTGAAAGTTAATGCAAAGCTTCACAAACACACAAACCTTCAGTAAAATATGTCTTACACGGGGTGTCACCACTTCCCATGATTTTTAACATGGTATAACGTCCATAACGCTTCGGCATTTACGGCGATCACAATGCATTTTTGCAATTTTGTAGGTGACAATGTGATAAGTTCCAAAGGTTTTTGGTAAAAGCACGTTTTAGTGACTCGTTGTTAGATCCTGTTTAGCAGTTTCATGAGATAATTTTAACCAGATTGCAATTTTGTTGGAATTAAACAGTTGGGTTTATAAATAAAATGGAGAAATTGACACAGCCTTTTATTTTCTTTGATGTGTAAATCATATCTCTATAAAATGACAAGAAAAACCTGCTATAGAATTTTGCAAATGGCAAAGAGTAGGCACAAACACAATTACAGACCTTTTCACCAAGACCAGCAGAGGGGCAAAATCCGGTTGATTACGCATCCTTCGAACAATAAATATTAATTTTATAAAAAAAGTTGGTTCTAATGCATGAACAAAGGTGATCTTTAGATTTTACTAACTGACCTTGTTCTTCACTCGTTTTCGATAAAGACCATGACACTATCAACCCAATAATTTTAAGCAATTTTAATGGTAATTAGACAAAACTTGTTACATCTAGTGTTAAAACAGCGAAAAAAGCATAGCAGGAATGGCCACATCCAGCAGACACAGCCTCCCCACACAGCCAAATTGTAGAGAGGAGAAGAGAGCGAGCTTTTACAATAATCAGTTTCAAAATAGATGCCACAAACAATAAACGAAAGTGAGAACCCGAGGGTTACCGCCTTGAAACGGTTAGTGGCAAACGATTTGGTAAAAGATATTTCTTTTATTCGGCCTAGTGATCCGGTTTTCAGACACAAACTGTGAACCAATTAAGAAAGGTATTTAGAAACCACCGAGAAAAACATTTCTAAGTATGTGCAAATAATTAATGGTAACCACATATAAAATTTGAAAACCCAAAGTACAAAGTAACAACACATAAAACGTACAAAAGAAAAACAGTCGACTCGTGGACAAAAAATCGACCTATACTATTACAAGAATAGGTTCGTAATTTGTCAAAGAAACAGCGCGATCTCAAGCTTTTCTGTCCATGTCGAAGCACTCAAATTATGATCATCTAAAGTTGACACTTCATATTTTGAAATAAGCACTGATTATGTATGGAAATTGAGGGAAGACCCCAAAATTTGCCGGAAATCACCCAAGGCTAAAAATAGACATGCTTAAAATACTTTTCGTAAATTTTATCAAAAGAAATGTAACTAAGCTGCCAATCATAATAAGAAATTAATAGTTTTGAAGTGTCATATATTTTGTTTTCATGAAATTAAAGTAAATAAATTTAAAGGCAAAAGTTATAATGAGATAAAAATGTCACTATTTGTTTTCTACTACAGATTTTAAAACACTCAAAATCGAACAAAAAGATGTGTTTAGAATATTATATTTATTTTTGTCATAAATACTTTACATTGTCACAAGAAAATTGCAGCTGTTTTGATATTTAAAAAAATTAAAAAAAAAACACCTGCAGTAAATGATAGTCGATTTGTTAAGCGAGTGAGATAAAACGCAGAAAATAAGACAATTTTTACACATCCTTTTCAACAATTTAAATAAACATTTTTAGTAAACTGACCGTAATTTTAATACTTTATGTCTGGAGGAGAAATGTCCTCCAGTATTAAAATATATCGTTCAATTAATAATATGAACTACAGTAGTATCATTTTTACCAAAACATTTCTGGACAAACTATTTCATTAAACATTGTTTAAGTACATTCATTAAACATTGTTTAAGTACAAGTATTAAATCTTTAATATCTTTACAGTTTAATTGTTTTAAAATCAGCAAAACCAAAGTCACAAAAAAATAACCAAATTAAAAAACAACAACATTTCTTTATTAATGTTTAGAGCGCCTATATTTTAACTTGTCGATACCAAGTCGTGTGTCATGCAGCTTCTGTAACAGTAACATGTTATACACTATATAAAGGGCTTTTATATTTAACAAACGAAGAACGGATATTCTATAAAAAGCTAAAAGCATTGTTGCACTTCTAATGTTTGTCTCTGTATATTTTTCCCATTTTAATATGTTCAACAGCAGTCTAAAAGCGATTTCTACAAAAATTTACATGTCACATTACTTAATTACCCACGAAGAGCTTCACAAAGATTGTCCCAGAACAGTTCTGTTCCTAGTTCATCTGTCGTATACTCCAAATATGTATTCGAACGGATCCATTCGAGCATTTCATTTGTCATATGCCTGTTTGAGACGTCCTCATACATGACAACAAGAAGTCAATTCGATCTTGCTCGGGAGTAGATACTTTCCATTCTTGCCATATTGAACTCATAAAGACACCATTTACTCTTCAGAAAGTCTGCTGATAACACAATAACAGTTGTCTTGCTGTTACGTATCGCACTGATTATATTGTCCGCTATGTTATCACCGGGTAGAAAGTCTCGGTCATGTAGACACAAACGGAATCCACGATTTTCTAATTCGGGAACAATTTGGTCGAGTATAAAACGTAGATTTTCATTAGCATATGAAATAAATGCATCGAACCTGTAATTGTCGTCATCTATGTAATCACCTAAACTTTTGTAACCAAAATGTCGAATTTTAGTTAGTCTCATTAGATATCTGATATTCCAACGATTTTTATAAATAAAACCAAAAAATACAACGGCCAGAAATACCGACACCCAAATGGTACTCATCCCAATTTCCAAAGTGTACGATTTGCATGATTTCTTTTGACCTTTTACCTTTGCTATGAACTCGTCAGCGCTAAGCGTCATACCATTAGAATCTTGGAAAATATTGTCTTTAAACGTAACAAAGTTCTCAGTATGCTGTACCATCCATTCGAGAAATACTCTGTTGTCGCAGCTTACTTTAATTGTGTTGTTTCTGAAGTCAATTGAAAATTGCTTTTTTAAACGCTTTGCGTTGTGCTCTAGTTTCTGCGTTAAAATATTCGGCAGCGTTTGGAAAAAGTTTGTTCTCAATCTTAGGTGAAGATGATTATTAAGATTTTCAACATCTACTGTCCAGTTTTCAATGTTATTGACACTTACATCAAGAGTTTCCAGACTAACCATAGAAGAAAATGCCGAAGCTGGAATATACGAAATTATATTAGACGACAGATTTAGAGTTTTGACATTTACTAAATTTTCAAAGAGATGTGCACCGTGACTTTCGTTTGCTAGTAGCAATCCAAGAAAATTTTGTTGAAGTTGTAGATTGGTGAGTGTCATAACTTGCTTAAAGAAATCCAGTCCTATAAATGAACAGTAGTTCTTGGACAAGTCCACATGTTTCAAATTTGATTCCCGCACATTTGATAAATCAAATAGCAGTAATATAGGCCAGTCTTAACACATATTTCCATTGTACTCTTACACGATTATCTCACACATGATGACCTAAAATTCATGTACAGTCTTTCGGGCCATCTATCTGATAAGCTTTTCATCTTCTTTGATCCCCGACTCATTTTCAACTTAGTAGCATGTAATGTCTGTTTACCCTTCTACCTGTTCCACTCGTCTTTTCACTTGTTTCCAACACATATGATGAGTGAAATAGCATGCACTACCTGTTTGTCCAAGCTGATTTCTAATAATCTAATACTTGATTCTTTAACTTTTATTAACAACATGTTAAGTCTTTCAGTATTTTTACCTGAACTAAAACATGTATTTTATGTCTGTCTTTACTACCCGAGTCCTTCTATCCTATTATCTAGAACCTTGTTTAAATTCCAAGTGCCACTTACCGCTCCGAAAAGGTAACCATCAATTTATCTTCATAAATTTTGTATGTGTGTATGTACGTGTGTGTTTGTGTGCGTGCGTGTGTGTGTGTTTAAAATTGATCAATTTGTAAACCCAAGCTGTCTTTTTCTATCTCCTTTTATGGCTGTGTGGGGTGGCAGTGTTTTCTGAGTGCGGCTATTCGTGACAGGCATGTCTCACTGTTTATCCCCTTACACATTGTGAACTTAATAGCACGCACTATCTGCCCTTCTTTCTGATCACTTCGTCCTCTTACTTAATCCACTTACACTTTACGAGAACTCAATACTATAAAATATATAGTAACAGATTATTAATCTATTGAGAAAATCGTCATTTTTGTCTATTAAAAATGCGAAGTAGAACTAATTAAAAACAAATTTTGCAGAATGTTTTAGACACAATAAAACCATAGCACAGATATAATGTACTTTAACGGTGCCATAAATTTAAGTTAATGAATTACATGTTTAGTATTGTTAAGTAGATCATTTTTAAAACATCAAAACAAGGAAGTGCATTTAAATAAATATTGGTGTTATGCATATGGTAGATTACAGAAGATACTTGCGACAGAAAGATGGAATTATGTTTTGTAGCAAGTGTTACAAAAGATGATTGTTTGCCTGAAGTGGTCAGCTAGCGAAAGTAAGTCGGTTTTATATATCGTTGTTCTGATTTTTTAAAACTGTGTGCATGATTTGTGCGATCAACCCAGGGCTAAGCGGAATGAGCAGTAAATGCACTTCCATTACCTTTCTTGAGCAGGCGCAATCAAAACGAGCCTGTCATTCTTTGATGTTTGTTATGTTTGATGGGTTTCAAATACTGTAATTACTTGTTCATTTGAGATTCTGTTGGTGTAAGTGTGAGGTTGGTGCACTACCTAGTGAAACCCCTAGTGGCAAATTGTTTTTCCATGACCGATCCTAGGCGGTAACCCCCTTTTTTTTGTTAATTGTATGTGGTTCCTTATTTGAAATTGATCATGTCTATT
The DNA here is from genome assembly GCA_038501625.1 of Corbicula japonica. Lineage (NCBI taxonomy): Eukaryota > Metazoa > Mollusca > Bivalvia > Venerida > Cyrenidae > Corbicula > Corbicula japonica. The sequence continues at coordinate 824,619 of JAZAYU010000214.1, forward strand.
TTATCTCTGATTTTTGACTGTGTGGGATGGCTGTGTTTTTATGAGTGTGGCCTTTCCTAATTAGCACATTTCAATTTTTATGGTTAAGAAAAAAGCTTGAAATAAACGACACATATCAACTTTGATTAAAAATGTTGAGTGGTAAGGTAAAAACATTCGGTTCGCGAAGCCCTTGGGTTGGTGTGCGTCAGATGTGTTTCACCCTGTTTAAAATTAAAGTTAACATTTCCTTTTTTAAAACTTAAACAAACAAACATTTTTGAGGAGGGTTCATGGATATATGGCTAGAGTACCCCTTTATTCCAAAAATAAAAACAACAACAATAAGACTTTTTCAGGTTTTATCGAATCTCAAAGCAACAAACATGTCTACCACATTATAATATTTACCATTGAAAACATCATTTAGATTTTTTTTGTCTATGTATTCTCGGATCTTTGCGATAAAGATATCGTAGACTGCAACCTGGTTCGGCTTTGGTAATGTTGACATCTACCTTTGTAGCTATACATTTACAATCAGTGATAAAATTTATAGGACGAAAATCGTATGATCTTGAACTAATTATTCTGGCCAATAGGCGAGTATGCTCGTGCTTCATTGGCACATAGTCGACTTATACACAGTAAGCGTCGTTTGAGGATAAAATTTCACCAAATAAACAATATCGACGACAGAAGACGACTACAGACGCTGATAAAGCTTTGACATTAGTTTTGCTGATCTATCTGAAAAAGATCTTTTTAAGCTATGTTCTTTCATAAGCATGAGTTCATTAGGGTAAATATTATTAGAACGAGCTGGATCTTATATCATAAATGCTGTTTTATTGTCATATTGATACTAAAATCATAAACAATGTCAATTTCGTAGTGTAGCGTTATGCTACCGCAAGTAGAACACTAACAAAATGTGAGTGTGTGTCGGCCCAGGAGCCATCGTCGTGGTCGCTCGGACGAGCTACTAAGACTGCCGCACTCGCATGCTTACTAGAATGCCGCACTGGCTACCTCTCTCTGGATAGTTCTCTCTGGATAGCAACTGCCGTGCTACTCCAGTATATATAGGCCAGTTTATATAACTATTGTAATAATAAACAATCTGCAACCATAGCGATAACAAGCCGATACCGGATTGTACCGGCTGACCCTATCCGAAGGCAGTGTGTCCAGTGCAAGCTTGCACTGATGACAGGTTCACCGAGTACGAACTAATCTGATATCGCTGTAGTTGCTTATTATATTACACGTAGCAGTATATAACAGATAGGCAACAAGACGATGCATATTAAGTTACCAAAGGAATACGTACAATTTGAAAATAAATACATGTATAAAATACAAACACTCAAATAAAATTCACCCTTAAATGGCACTTTTAACTGCAATCTTTATGTTGAGCAATAACGAATATCTATACTAATTAATAAATTGTTACGTATCTGACAGAAAAAAAACTATGAATTTCATAATTAACTTACTAGTAAGTGAAAAAGAAATAAATATCCTTGAAAACGCATTTTGTCAGAAAACTGTCACTATTTTTTCTACCCTAGAGCTTCATAAAATGATAAGAGAATTATATAAACATTTAAAACACGCTTAAATATTTTGTATAATGGAGAGGAATGACGACAGCTACATTTGTTTAACACTTAAGTTTTCAACAAAGGAACTGCAAACAATCTTATGATATCTCCATAAAGTTAAAATACGCACCTTATAAACTATATACAGAGGTATAACATCAAACATTCGGTATCAAGAACGGTAATTGCAGAAAACGGCTAACACATTCTGGTGGTTTTAATATTTTACTTTTTGTATTTTTTCCGTTTATAATCATGTTCAACTGCCGTTTGTCTTCATGTTCAACAGCAGCTACAAACATGTTACATTATTTAATCATCGAAGAAGTGCTTCACAAAGATTGTCCCAGAACAGTTCTGTTCCTAGAGCATCTGTCGTATACTCCAAATATGTATTTGAACGGATCCATTCGAGCATTTCGTTTGGCATATGCCTGTTTGAGACGTCCTCATACATGACAACAAGTAGAGAATTCGATCCTGCTCGGGAGTAGATACTTTCCATTCTTGCCATATTGAACTCATAAAGACACCATTTACTCCTCAGAAAATCTGCTGATAACACAATAACAGTTGTTTTGCTGTTACGTATCGCACTGATTATGTTGTCCGCTATGTCATCACCGGGTAGGAAGTCTCGGTCATGTAGACACAACCGGAATCCATGATTTTCTAATCCAGGAACAACGTGGTCGAGTATAAAACGTAGATTTTCATTGGCATATGAAATAAATGCATCGAACCTGTAATTCTCGTTGTCTATGTAATCACCTAATCTTTTGTAACCAAAATGTCGAAGTTTAGTAAGTCTCATTAGATATCTGATACTCCAACGATTCTTATAAATAAAACCCGAAAATACAACGGCAAGAAATACCGACACCCCAATGGTACCAATCACAATTTCCAAAGTGTACGATTTGCAGGATTTCTTTAGACCTTCTACCTTTACAACGAACTCGTCGGCAGTAAGCGCCGAACCAGAAGAATTTTGGAAAATGTTGTCTTTAAAGTCAACAAAATTGTCAGAATTGTGTGTCATCCACTCGAGAAATATTCGGTTATCACAGCTAATTTTTATTGTGTTATTTCTGAAATCTATTGAAAATTGCTTTCCTAAACGCTTTGAATTGTCATGGAGTTTCTGTGTTAAAACATTTGGAAGTGTTTGAAAGAAGTTTGATTTCAACTTCAGGTGAAGAAGGTTATTCAGATTTGCCACATCTATTATCCAGTTTTCAATAATATTGACACTTATGTCAAGGGATTCAAGACTAACCATTGAATTCAACGCGGACGCTGGAATATGTGAAATTATATTAGACGAAAGATTAAGTGTTTTTACGTTCACCAAACTCTTAAAGAGATGTGCTCCATGACTTTCGTTTGTTAATAGTAAGCCAAGAAGATTTTGTTGGAGTTGAAGGTTAACAATAGTTCTTAACTGCGCAAAGAACTCTAGTCCTATAAAGGAGCAGTAATTCATCGATAGGTCCAAATATTTCAAATTTGGGAATGGCCCAACTGGTCCGACCAGTGAATAAAGAATATTCCCAGAAAAATCGAGGTACTCGATGTTATTTGGTAGTGGAAAAATCAAAAATGGTATTATGCTAAAGTGCATAGCGCTCGAGGCCAAGTGAACTTGTTTCACAGATTTCGGAAACATAGGAAGGTTTCTCCATATGTTTATATTCCCATCATTCTCGAAAAATCTGCAATATTTTTTATGTCGCGAAACATTGCGCAGAAAGTCGTTTTTAATGAAAGGACAGTCTTGATCTTCAGTATAGACGGTGACATTACCTTCGATTGGTTCTTTATTGTACAAAAGCGGACTTTGAGGAGAATTTTGAAAGCTTCCATAAAACTCCGTTAAACCGGACACACACCCTATTTGCAAAAGAAATGGAGCAAAGGTAAATTTGTTGTGTTCCACGCGAACAATTTTCAAAGAAGGTGGAAGCACAATTAATGTATTTGTCTCAATCATTTCTATTCTGTTATTATTTAGCACGATCTCTGAAATCGAGGTATTCCATAAATAACAGAAATCTCGTTTCCGAATAATTGTTCCAAGTCCAAAAGTCGTACGGATACTTGATAGATTGAGAGACATTATTTTTGTAAATTGAAGACCATATGAAATATTTCTTAGCACTTCAAATGCAAGTCTCAGATTTTCAGACAAGTCAAGAACATTCAATTCCATCATGTTTTCAAACGCACCTTCATGAATATTTGATATATTGCATCCGCTGATGTTAATGTTACTTATATGAACTAAATTTCTAAAAGTTTCGTTTGTAATCTCAACTAAATTGCAGTATGCGTTAAATCCTGATAGTACTAATGTTTTAAGACTTTCCATCAAGGTGTATGACTTTGGAAAAGACTTGTAAGGCAAACAATCCATATGCAGTTCACTCAAGTTTGATAGATATGACAAATCTGGGTATGCTAAGTTGTCCACAGTTGTACTATTTGTATTTCCGTTCAACTTAAGCTTTATTAATGATTCTGGAAATTGTTTACCTAAAATCGAAGTGTTTTTATGAACGATGAAACAATTGTTGCTCAAATCTAAAACCTTTAACTTGTCCAATGAGCAAAATGTACAATTTTCTTTAATGATGATGTTGTTATCTCGTAGATATAAATGTTCTAATCGATGACAGCCGTTCAGATCACTTTCGATAACTTCCTGAATATTGTTTTGTTCGCTCCAAAGTTCAGTCGTCGCGTTCAAAATGGTTCCACATATATCCTTCAGCGTAAAGTTTGTTCTAGAGCAGTCCATATCTCTTTCTGAAACGCACCAACATTTATCCGAAGGGCCACACCCTTTTGAAATAACATTTTGTATGAAACAGATTACCACGTAAATACACAATATATGCATGGTTGTTACTATAATAATATCGGTTGTATTAAGGTCATCTGTCACGGATGATAAGATTTATTTTATCCATTCGTCAAATGTAAACGGTTCATTATTCCAAGTATTTCCTTTCGCAATAAACTTCGCTCAGCATTAGACTACGAGATATAAAGCTTGTTTAGCAATGCCTTTACATGTACCATGCAGACTAAATTAAAACGTAAAAAATTAACAGTCCGTAACGACCATAGAATCCAAAATCTGATACCATTCATAATTAAAGGTATGTTTAACGTTTACAATGTTTAATACACTAAACAAAACAAAATAGGGGTCGGTAATGTAGTTTAGGATATTTTGAAAATAAATTTATATTCAAATTTAAATGTTATCACCTCGCCCTGGTGTACCCTTGCACTTTCGCTACCGAATCTCGATACCCATAAAACATCGAAAAACCCGTGCAAAACGTTTCTAACGACATGTACCCTCAAAATTTGAATACAAATTGAAGACACCATATCCGAGTGGATCATTTATTGTTGAATATTGCTTCCATTTTAGCACAAAGGTTTGTTTGTAAGCTTACACTTTATTGATTTTTGTCATTGACATGCCGCGGAGACACATGACTGCAGATGAGGCTGCGCAAGCCCTCGGACGTTTGCTAGCTGGTCAAAGTCAGCGACAAGTAGCACAGGCCATGAACGTTAGTCAAAGCGTCATTCAACGGTTATGGGCCAAGTACCTGGAAACTGGGTCTGTTTCTAGACGGCCCGGAAGTGGCCGTTTGAGGGCAACGTCTGCCCAAAACGACCGTGCAATGGTTTTAATGGCAAAGCGGAGGAGGTTTGATAATGCTGTTACGTTGAATAGGGATTTTGCCAGGGTGACTAATGTGACTGTTTCGGTTCAGACGTACAGAAACAGACTCCATGAAGCTAATTTACACGCTCGGAGGCCAGCTGTACGTGTGCCACTCACCCCACGACATCGAGTAAACCGGTTGGCATTTGCACGGGATCACCAGAATTGGAGGCTACGTCAATTTAGACACATTTTATTCACTGATGAATCAAAGTTTTGTTTAGACTTCCATGATGGTCGGCGACGTATTTGGAGACAACGTAATGAGCGTTTTAAAGACTGTTGTATAGTCGAACACGACCAGTGGGGAAGTGGGTCAGTTATGGTTTGGGCTGGCATCTCTTACGATGGACGTACGGACCTACACGTGTTTATGAATGGCTCTGTTACCGCTCAGCGTTATAGGGATGAGATACTCGAACAATATGTTGTTCCTTACGCTGGCGCTGTAGGTCAGGAATTCATCCTGATGGACGATAATGCAACTGCACACCGCGCCAGGATCGTAAATGCTTTTCTCGATGAACAAGGGATCGAGCGAATGTATTGGCCAGCACGGTCTCCGGACCTAAATCCCTTGGAACACGCCTGGGACATTCTACAGAGGCGAATTAAATCCCGAAACCCACAACCATCAACAAGGATTGAGCTCGCAAACGTTCTTGTTGAGGAATGGGCACTTATTCCACTTGCTGACATCCGAACACTTATCAGAAGCTTTCCGAAACGTATTCAGGAGGTGGTCACGGCTAGGGGAGGACACACTCACTATTGAGACTGTACCACAAAGAACTCACAATTTTAAAACTTTGTACCCCACCCATCACCTTATTTCAGTGAACATTTTGTCGGAATGAACGAAAACTTTAAATCTAACTTATGGATTAATAAAATTGAAAATCTTGGTTTTTGCTCTGATATGTCTCAGTTGATATTGAATGTTCTAATGCATATACTTTACAATATGTAAAATAATTTCTTCATATTAAATGTACGCTTAACTTGTTTGACCCCTAATTTTGTTTTGTTGTAGATTGGAAAACAAGAAAATTATTATCCACTTATAATTTTAAATCATTTTCAAGGGAGTAAACAAGTTATGAAATGCAGCGTGACGGATAAGAGTCAGATTGTGTGTCGAAATTGATTTCATCTTTAAATACTTAATCTTTTATATATTATTGATAAAACTTTTCTATTGCTGTTCAACATTGAGATGCGCTCATCATGGTGCTAGGCGGTGTGGGCAGAAATATGCATTTCCATTACTGCCCATGAACGGGCTCAATCACACGAGCACACGATATTATCATATTTAACGTGTTCGGTGGCTTTTGATGTTCATTTTTCATATATTATTTTGATTTTGTAGGTCGTTGAATTGAAGGTATAACATGTCTTTATCAGCCGGATATCTGATCAAGATCTACACTGTTCGCTTTTTTATTCAATGGTTTATTTCTAACCAATATCTAAGAAACGAACAGTAAAGATCCAGGTCAGGTGTGCTGGCTTATCGAATTCTACACTCTTCGCACATGCGATAAAACCCGTATAGAGTAAAGTAGTTTTACTGAAAATTTTCATAACACCTCTTTCATTTATCTTAAGAACATATATCGCTGGTTTGTGTATTATTTTTTGAAGGTTTTATTAATCGTTATATGTAATATTTTTAGAGATGGATAATTTCTTTTGATATTTTTATAATAATGATTATTGCTCAAACGTTTTACTAAGGTTAAAAGTTAATACTGAGTTGGTTGAATAAGTAAGAAAGGGAAGTTATCTGCAAAATTGACTAATGCCTATCTCTCTGCAATGGTATATGCTCATCCCGTTGCTAGGCGAGATAGGAAGTAATATGCATTTCCATTTATGTCCATAAGTCGGATCAACTAAACCGAACACAATATTTTCATATTTGTCCTGTTCGTTTGCTTTCTGAGTTCCCTGACATTTATTATATATGAGCCCTTCTTTGTGACTGAACAATGTTCAAACTGTCAATGGCAAAACAATTTGCCACTGAGGGTTTAAACCAGGTTCTAGGGTGCACCAACCTAAACAAGTTTTTCATATGAACACACATGTCAAGTACCAGTTGTCTTGGTAAATAAGCTTAAAAACCTTGTTTTCAACAGGGATCGCTGGTACCACATTTTCAGGCATTTGTTCTTAATATTCGGGTTGTTGTAGTCAAATCAAAGATTCATGTTTCTGGGACCAGAGACACTTGATTAAAGTCAGAAAGATCACGGCGGTAAGAAGAAAATAAACCGACCGAGATCTTAACTTTGTCAAGATTTTCCCACCGCGTTCCCGTTCACTAAAGATATGCCTCTTGCGTTTTGCGTTCACTGTGTTCACACAGAATTTATAATCACAGACACCCTGTAAAAAGTCTATTCTGTTAAGTCGCCTTAGAATACTCTTATTAGTCGCCATTTGTCAATCTCACTAAAGTCATATGTAACTAAATATTAGATCTAATGACGGCCCGTAAATAGCGTATTTTAATTATCGTGGTTTCCCGATAAGTATTTTAGATACAGTCAACACAGGAAGCTTGATCCATAACGCTATCAGCAAATGTCGCAAAAAAGTTTAAAGATGTCATTTTTGAACAGTGAAAATTAATTTAGTGCTTCACAAACACACTGAGCTTCAGTAAAATATGTCTTTCACGGGGTGTCAACACTTTCCATGGTTTTAAAAATGGTATAACGTCCATAACGCTTCGGCATTTACGGCGATAACAATGTACTTTTTTCGATTTTGTAGGCGACAATGTGATCAGTTCAAAAGGTTTTTGGTAAAAGCACATTTGAGTGACTCATTGTCACATCCTGATAGCTTAGCGGTTTCAGGAGATAATGTTAATCAGATTGTCATTTTGTGTGAATTAAACAGTTGGTTTTATAAATAAAATGGAGAAATTGACACAGCTTTTTATTTTCTTCGATGTGTAAATCACATCTCTAAAAAATGATAAGAAAGACCTGCTATAGAATTTGCAAACGGCAATGAGTAGGCACATACGCAATTACAGACCTCTTCAAATACCGTAAATTGGGATATTTTGTCGTCGTCATATTTTGGCCATTTTGCCCCAAAGTGCATGTGTTTTATTTCGGCCAGTTTAATTTTGGCCATTTATCATTGTGTGGCGAAAAATAAACACAAATACGTTATTTTGTCATGTCATGGTATGCTTATTTATCTGATTTGTCGGCATTTATCTTAGACATATTAAAATATAAACGATACATATAAGAGAAAGCAACAAAAGACAGTAAAATTATTCATATAATTATTTTAAATACAAAAATAAAACTTCACATGCAGAAATATCGATTTAAAATGCATATTATTAATAATTATAAGGGTAATTCAAATAAGGATATGATATTTAAAACATTTAATCCAATCTCACATTTTCACAACATTTATTGCAACAAACAATAATCCAACAAACTTAAGTACATTAATTGAAATTTAAAATAACGAGATTTATCGAGTTGTTTTTATCCAAGCGATAAATAGTGATCAACGTCGGCGAAGTGTGAAAAATAATCTGTTTATTGTTGTGTTTGCACTACCTGGGCTTACTTTTCACCTGTGACATATTTTGGTGCGTTTAATTTTGGCATTTTCATTAGGTTGGCCAATTAGGCCAATTATAAACCAAGGCCAAAATATCCAAACCTACGGTAGACCAGCAGATGGGAAAATCCGGTTGATTACGCATCCTTCGAACAATAAATAGTAATTTTATAAAAATTACTATTTATTGTTCGAAGGATGCGTAATCAACCGGATTTTCCCCTCTGTGGCCTCAAATGCATGAACAAAGGTGATCTATAGATTTTACTAACTAACCTTGTTTTTCACTCGATTTCGAAAAAGACCATGACACTATCAACAGAATAATTTTATGCAAGTTTGATGGTAAACTTGTTACACCTAGTGTTAAAAAGTGAAAAATGCATAGTAGGAATGGCCGCATCCAGCAGACACAGCCTCCCCACACAGCCAAAACGTTTTAGAGGAGAAGAGAGCGTGGTTTTACAATAAACAGGTTCCAAATAGACGCCACAAACAATTAACGAAAGTGAGAACAAGAGGGTTACCGTCTTGGAACGGTTAGTGGCAAAGGATTTGGTAAAAGATATTGCTTTTATTCGATCTAGTAATCTGGTTTTCAGACACAAACTTTGAACCAATTAAGAAAGGTATTTAGAAACCATCGAGAAAACATTTCTGAGTATGTGCAAATAATTAATGGTTACCACATATAAAATTTAAAAACTCAAAGTACAAAGTAACAACACATATAACCTACAAAAGAAAAACAGACGACTCGTGGACAAAACAAACGACATATACTATTACAAAATGGGTTCGTCATTTGTCAGAGAAACAGCGCGCTCTCAAGCTTTTCTGTCCATGTCGAAACACTCAAATTATGAGCACCTAAAGTTGACATTTCATATTTTGAAATAAGCACTGATATGTATGGAAATTGAGAGAAGACCCTAAAATTTGCCGGAAATCACCCAAGGCTAAACATAGAGATGTTAACAATACATTTTGCATTTTTATTTATCAAAAGAAATGTAACTAAGCTGCCAATCATAATAAGAAATTAATAGTTTTGAAGTGTCATATACTTTGTTTTTTACATTAAAGAAAATAAAGTTAAAGGCAAAAGTTATAATGAGATAAAAATGTCACTATTTGTTTTCTAATACAGAATTTTAAAACACTCAAAAACGAACAAAAAGATGTGTTTACGATAACTTTATTTATTTTTGTCATAAATACTTAACGTTGTCGCAAGAAATTGGAGCTGTTTTGATCTCAGGAAGTTTAAAAACACCTGCAGAAAATGATAGATAATTCCTTCTATTTATGTTCATGTTAACTGACTTCAAATAGCTATTGTTAAAGGAATGAGATAAAACGCAGATAATAAGACAATTTTACACATCCTTTTTAATAATTTAAATAAACATTTTTAGAAAACCGTTATTTTAAGACTTTATGTCTGTAGGAGAAAAGTCCTCCAGTATAAAAATATATCGTTCAATTAATAATATGAACTGCAGTAGTATCATTTTCACCAAAACATTCCTGGACAAACTATTTCATTAAACATTGTTTAAGTACAAGTATTGAATCTTTAATATCTATACAGTTTAATTGTTTTAAAATCAGCAAAACCACAGTCACAAAAAATTAACCAAATTAAAAAAAACAACAACATTTCTTTATTAAAGTTTAGAGCGCTTATATTTTAGCTTGTCGATACCAAGTCGTGTGCCATGCAGCTTCTGTAACAGAAACATGTTATACACTATATAAAGGGCTTTTATATTTAACAAACGAAGAACGGATATTCTATAAAAAGCTAAAAGCATTGTTGCACTTCTAATGTTTGTCTCTGTATATTTTTCCCATTTTAATATGTTCAACAGCAGTCTGAAAGCGATTTCTATACACGTTTACATGTCACATTATTAAATTACCCACGAAGAGCTTCACAAAGATTGTCCCAGAACAGTTCTGTTCCTAGTTCATCTGTCGTATACTCCAAATATGTATTCGAACGGATCCATTCGAGCATTTCATTTGTCATATGCCTGTTTGAGACGTCCTCATACATGACAACAAGAAGACAATTCGATCTTGCTCGGGAGTAGATACTTTCCATTCTTGCCATATTGAACTCATAAAGACACCATTTACTCTTCAGAAAGTCTGCTGATAACACAATAACAGTTGTCTTGCTGTTACGTATCGCACTGATTATATTGTCCGCACTGTTATCACCGGGTAGAAAGTCTCGGTCATGTAGACACAAACGGAATCCACGATTTTCTAATTCGGGAACAATTTGGTCGAGTATAAAACGTAGATTTTCATTAGCATATGAAATAAATGCATCGAACCTGTAATTGTCGTCATCTATGTAATCACCTAATCTTTTGTAACCAAAATGTCGAATTTTAGTTAGTCTCATTAGATATCTGATATTCCAACGATTTTTATAAATAAAACCAGAAAATACAACGGCCAGAAATACCGACACCCCAATGGTACTAATCACAATTTCCAAAGTGTACGATTTGCATGATTTCTTTTGACCTTTTACCTTTGCTATGAACTCGTCAGCGCTAAGCGTCATACCATTAGAGTCTTGGAAAATATTGTCTTTAAACGTAACAAAGTTCTCAGTATGCTGTACCATCCATTCGAGAAATACTCTGTTGTCGCAGCTTACTTTAATTGTGTTGTTTCTGAAGTCAATTGAAAATTGCTTTTTTAAACGCTTTGCGTTGTGCTCTAGTTTCTGCGTTAAAATATTCGGCAGCGTTTGGAAAAAGTTTGTTCTCAATCTTAGGTGAAGAAGATTATTAAGATTTGTAACATCTACTGTCCAGTTTTCAATGTTATTGACACTTACATCAAGAGTTTCCAGACTAACCATAGAAGAAAATGCCGAAGCTGGAATATACGAAATTATATTAGACGACAGATTTAGAGTTTTGACATTTACTAAATTTTCAAAGAGATGTGCACCGTGACTTTCGTTTGCTAGTAGCAATCCAAGAAAATTTTGTTGAAGTTGTAGATTGGTGAGTGTCATAACTTGCTTAAAGAAATCCAGTCCTATAAATGAACAGTAGTTCTTGGACAAGTCCACATGTTTCAAATTTGGGAACGGCCAAACTTGTCCAGAAAATGAATAAAGAATGTTGCCAGAAAAATCCACATATTCGACATTATTTGGTAGTGGAAAAACCAGAACGGTTGGTATGTTAAATTGCATTGCGCTAGAGGCAAAGTGAATCCTTTTCAAAGATTTTGGAAACATGGGATAATTCTGTAAAATATTAATTTTCTCGCCAGGTTCGAAGAAATTGCAATATTTAATATGTCGGGAAACATTTCGCAGGAAGTCGGTTTTCATAAATGGACATTCCTGGTCTTCAATGTCGTCGTCATTTTCAGCTTCAAGTGGCTCTTTATCGTATAATAGCGGATTATGAGGGTTGTTCTGATAGTTTCCATAAAACTCTGTTAAACCTGACACACATCCAATTTGTAGTAAATATGGAGCAAATGTAAATTTGTTATGTTCCATGCGTAATATTTGTACACTAGGTGGAAATATAATAGGGGTATTTGTCTCAAACATTTCTATTCGGTTATTATTTAGCACAATCTCTGAAATCGAAGTATTCCATAAATAGCAGATATCTTGTTTCCGAACTATTGTGCCTATTCCAAAACTCGTATGAATACTTGATACATTAAGAGAAAGTATTTTCGTAAATTGAAGGCCATATGAAATATTTGCTAGCACTTTGAATCCAAGTCCCATGTTCACAGACAAATCAAGAACATTCAATTCCAGCATGTTTTCAAACGCACCTGCGTGGATAGTTTTAATATTGCATGCACTGATATTAAGGTTACTTACATGAACTAAATTTCTAAAAGTTTCGTTTGAAATCTGAACTAAATTGCAGTATCCGTTAAATCCTGATAGTACCAATGTTTTGAGAGTTGTCATCACACTGTACGCCTTTGGAAAAGACTTGTAAGGCAAACCATCCATATACAGTTCACTCAAGTTTGATAGATATGAAAAATCTGGGTAATCTAAGTTGTCGATTGTCGTACTGTTTGTATTTCCGTTCAACTTAAGTTTCATTAATGATTCTGGAAATTGTTTGCCTAAAATTGAAGTGTTTTTATGAACAATGAAATAATTGTTGCTCAAATCTAAAACCTTTAACTTGTCCAAAGAGCAAAACGTACAATTTTCTTTAATGCTGATGTTGTTTGCTCTTAGATACAAATGTTCTAATCGATGACAGCCGTTCAGATCACTTTCTTTAACTTCCTGAATATTGTTTTGTTCGCTCCAAAGTTCTGTTGTCGCGTTCCCAATGGTTCCACATATATCCTTCAGCGTAAAGTTTGTTCTAGAGCAGTCCATATTTCTTTCTGAAACGCACCAACATTTATCCACAGGGCCACACCCTTTTGAAAATGCATTTTGTATGAAACAGATTACCAAGTAAATACACAATATATGCATGGTTGTTAATTACTCATTTGATGCTTGATAATATCGTTAACGTTATTTATTGATTATTAAAGTCACTAGTCCCGGATGATAAGAATTATTTTATCCATTCGTCATATATTAACGGTTCATTATTCCAAATATTTTCTTTCGCGATAAACAACGCTAAGCATATATAAAGTTTGTTTACCAAGGTCTTTACATGTACCATGCAGACTAAATTAAAACAGGCGTGAAACATAAACAGTGTGGTGAAAATATATCTGTTCACCATCCGAAAAAGACCATAAATTCAACATCTTTTCATTCATAACTCACGCGAAGCATCCATATCAGGCGTGCTGGCTTATTTAACTCTATACTAGTCGCACATGCGATAAAACCCGTATGGAGTAAAGTATTTTTATTGAAAACGTTCATATCTTAAGAACATATATCGCTGGTTTAAATGTTAAATATTTTATTGTAGGTTTTCATCAATTATTTTATGGAGCAATTCTTTGAGATCGATAATTTCTTTGGATATTTTTAAAAATACTGAATAATGCTGAAACTTAGGTTAAAAGTTAATACTGAGTTGGTTGTATTTAAAGTAAGAATGGACAGTCTGCAAAACTGACTATTCCCAATATCTCTGCAATGTTTATATGCTCAAACATTTTGATTTTCATCTTCAACAGCCAACTGTTGCTTCATGCATTTCCATATCTGTCCATGAACCAGATCAATAATACCGAGCATGCAATATATTCATATTTGTATTGTTCGTTGGCTTTAATAACTCCCTGTACATCTATTATATATAAGTCCTTCTTTATGACTGAACAATTATCACACGGTCAGTAGCAAAACAATTTGCCACTGAGGGTTTAAACCAGGTTCTAGGGTGCATCAACCTCACACTTGCCCCAACAAGGTTTTTCATATGAACAAACAAGTACCAGTTGTCTTGGTGAATAAGCTGTTAAACCTTGTCTTCATCAGGGATCGTTGGTAACCCATTTTCCGGCATGTGTTACCAAGATTCTGGTTGTTGTATATACCGATTTTTTTTCTTGGAAATCAAAGTTTCATATTGCTGGGACCAGAGAAAGATCACGACGGTATGAAGAAAATAAACAGACGGAGTTCCTTAACTTTGTCAAGATTTTCCGACCAGCGTTCCCTTTTAGTATAGCTAAATGTTCAATCGCCACAAAGATATACCTCATGCGTTTGGCGTTCACAGTGTTCACACAGAATTTATAATCGCAGACACCCTGTTTCTTTTCTGTTAATTCGCCTTAGAATATTCTTACTAGTAGTCATTTGTCAATCTTATTGAAATCAGATCTATCAAAATATTAGATATAATGACGGTCCACAAATATCGTATAAAAATTATTTAAGTTTTCCTGATAACTATTTATAGATACAGTCAACACAGGAAGCATGATCCATATCAGCAAAGTTCGCAAAATAGTTTGAAGATGGCATTTCAGTGAAAGTTAATGCAAAGCTTCACAAACACACAAACCTTCAGTAAAATATGTCTTACACGGGGTGTCACCACTTCCCATGATTTTTAACATGGTATAACGTCCATAACGCTTCGGCATTTACGGCGATCACAATGCATTTTTGCAATTTTGTAGGTGACAATGTGATAAGTTCCAAAGGTTTTTGGTAAAAGCACGTTTTAGTGACTCGTTGTTAGATCCTGTTTAGCAGTTTCATGAGATAATTTTAACCAGATTGCAATTTTGTTGGAATTAAACAGTTGGGTTTATAAATAAAATGGAGAAATTGACACAGCCTTTTATTTTCTTTGATGTGTAAATCATATCTCTATAAAATGACAAGAAAAACCTGCTATAGAATTTTGCAAATGGCAAAGAGTAGGCACAAACACAATTACAGACCTTTTCACCAAGACCAGCAGAGGGGCAAAATCCGGTTGATTACGCATCCTTCGAACAATAAATATTAATTTTATAAAAAAAGTTGGTTCTAATGCATGAACAAAGGTGATCTTTAGATTTTACTAACTGACCTTGTTCTTCACTCGTTTTCGATAAAGACCATGACACTATCAACCCAATAATTTTAAGCAATTTTAATGGTAATTAGACAAAACTTGTTACATCTAGTGTTAAAACAGCGAAAAAAGCATAGCAGGAATGGCCACATCCAGCAGACACAGCCTCCCCACACAGCCAAATTGTAGAGAGGAGAAGAGAGCGAGCTTTTACAATAATCAGTTTCAAAATAGATGCCACAAACAATAAACGAAAGTGAGAACCCGAGGGTTACCGCCTTGAAACGGTTAGTGGCAAACGATTTGGTAAAAGATATTTCTTTTATTCGGCCTAGTGATCCGGTTTTCAGACACAAACTGTGAACCAATTAAGAAAGGTATTTAGAAACCACCGAGAAAAACATTTCTAAGTATGTGCAAATAATAAATGGTAACCACATATAAAATTTGAAAACCCAAAGTACAAAGTAACAACACATAAAACATACAAAAGAAAAACAGTCGACTCGTGGACAAAAAATCGACCTATACTATTACAAGAATAGGTTCGTAATTTGTCAAAGAAACAGCGCGATCTCAAGCTTTTCTGTCCATGTCGAAGCACTCAAATTATGATCATCTAAAGTTGACACTTCATATTTTGAAATAAGCACTGATTATGTATGGAAATTGAGGGAAGACCCCAAAATTTGCCGGAAATCACCCAAGGCTAAAAATAGACATGCTTAAAATACTTTTCGTAAATTTTATCAAAAGAAATGTAACTAAGCTGCCAATCATAATAAGAAATTAATAGTTTTGAAGTGTCATATATTTTGTTTTCATGAAATTAAAGTAAATAAATTTAAAGGCAAAAGTTATAATGAGATAAAAATGTCACTATTTGTTTTCTACTACAGATTTTAAAACACTCAAAATCGAACAAAAAGATGTGTTTAGAATATTATATTTATTTTTGTCATAAATACTTTACATTGTCACAAGAAAATTGCAGCTGTTTTGATATTTAAAAAAATTAAAAAAAAACACCTGCAGTAAATGATAGTCGATTTGTTAAGCGAGTGAGATAAAACGCAGAAAATAAGACAATTTTTACACATCCTTTTCAACAATTTAAATAAACATTTTTAGTAAACTGACCGTAATTTTAATACTTTATGTCTGGAGGAGAAATGTCCTCCAGTATTAAAATATATCGTTCAATTAATAATATGAACTACAGTAGTATCATTTTTACCAAAACATTTCTGGACAAACTATTTCATTAAACATTGTTTAAGTACATTCATTAAACATTGTTTAAGTACAAGTATTAAATCTTTAATATCTTTACAGTTTAATTGTTTTAAAATCAGCAAAACCAAAGTCACAAAAAAATAACCAAATTAAAAAACAACAACATTTCTTTATTAATGTTTAGAGCGCCTATATTTTAACTTGTCGATACCAAGTCGTGTGTCATGCAGCTTCTGTAACAGTAACATGTTATACACTATATAAAGGGCTTTTATATTTAACAAACGAAGAACGGATATTCTATAAAAAGCTAAAAGCATTGTTGCACTTCTAATGTTTGTCTCTGTATATTTTTCCCATTTTAATATGTTCAACAGCAGTCTAAAAGCGATTTCTACAAAAATTTACATGTCACATTACTTAATTACCCACGAAGAGCTTCACAAAGATTGTCCCAGAACAGTTCTGTTCCTAGTTCATCTGTCGTATACTCCAAATATGTATTCGAACGGATCCATTCGAGCATTTCATTTGTCATATGCCTGTTTGAGACGTCCTCATACATGACAACAAGAAGTCAATTCGATCTTGCTCGGGAGTAGATACTTTCCATTCTTGCCATATTGAACTCATAAAGACACCATTTACTCTTCAGAAAGTCTGCTGATAACACAATAACAGTTGTCTTGCTGTTACGTATCGCACTGATTATATTGTCCGCTATGTTATCACCGGGTAGAAAGTCTCGGTCATGTAGACACAAACGGAATCCACGATTTTCTAATTCGGGAACAATTTGGTCGAGTATAAAACGTAGATTTTCATTAGCATATGAAATAAATGCATCGAACCTGTAATTGTCGTCATCTATGTAATCACCTAAACTTTTGTAACCAAAATGTCGAATTTTAGTTAGTCTCATTAGATATCTGATATTCCAACGATTTTTATAAATAAAACCAAAAAATACAACGGCCAGAAATACCGACACCCAAATGGTACTCATCCCAATTTCCAAAGTGTACGATTTGCATGATTTCTTTTGACCTTTTACCTTTGCTATGAACTCGTCAGCGCTAAGCGTCATACCATTAGAATCTTGGAAAATATTGTCTTTAAACGTAACAAAGTTCTCAGTATGCTGTACCATCCATTCGAGAAATACTCTGTTGTCGCAGCTTACTTTAATTGTGTTGTTTCTGAAGTCAATTGAAAATTGCTTTTTTAAACGCTTTGCGTTGTGCTCTAGTTTCTGCGTTAAAATATTCGGCAGCGTTTGGAAAAAGTTTGTTCTCAATCTTAGGTGAAGATGATTATTAAGATTTTCAACATCTACTGTCCAGTTTTCAATGTTATTGACACTTACATCAAGAGTTTCCAGACTAACCATAGAAGAAAATGCCGAAGCTGGAATATACGAAATTATATTAGACGACAGATTTAGAGTTTTGACATTTACTAAATTTTCAAAGAGATGTGCACCGTGACTTTCGTTTGCTAGTAGCAATCCAAGAAAATTTTGTTGAAGTTGTAGATTGGTGAGTGTCATAACTTGCTTAAAGAAATCCAGTCCTATAAATGAACAGTAGTTCTTGGACAAGTCCACATGTTTCAAATTTGATTCCCGCACATTTGATAAATCAAATAGCAGTAATATAGGCCAGTCTTAACACATATTTCCATTGTACTCTTACACGATTATCTCACACATGATGACCTAAAATTCATGTACAGTCTTTCGGGCCATCTATCTGATAAGCTTTTCATCTTCTTTGATCCCCGACTCATTTTCAACTTAGTAGCATGTAATGTCTGTTTACCCTTCTACCTGTTCCACTCGTCTTTTCAACTTGTTTCCAACACATATGATGAGTGAAATAGCATGCACTACCTGTTTGTCCAAGCTGATTCCTAATAATCTAATACTTGATTCTTTAACTTTTATTAACAACATGTTAAGTTTTTCAGTATTTTTACCTGAACTAAAACTTGTATTTTATGTCTGTCTTTACTACCCGAGTCCTTCTATCCTATTATCTAGAACCTTGTTTAAATTCCAAGTGCCACTTACCGCTCCGAAAAGGTAACCATCAATTTATCTTCATAAATTTTGTATGTGTGTATGTACGTGTGTGTTTGTGTGCGTGCGTGTGTGTGTGTTTAAAATTGATCAATTTGTAAACCCAAGCTGTCTTTTTCTATCTCCTTTTATGGC